>VYXC01002074.1:161428-197162 GCA_013397175.1 Platysteira castanea
GCCTTTGGGATGGTCCCAGCCCCGCCGTGGGGACGTGCAGAGTGTCCCCCATGTGCAGGCAGCAGCCTCTCCTCTGTCCCCGTGCGCCCCCAGACCCACAGTGGCCACGGGTGACCCCGGGGGTCACGGCGGTGTCCTGTGCCCCCAGCTCCCCCCACGTTCACGGAGACCCCGCCGCAGTACGTAGAGGCGAAGGAGGGCAGCAGCGTCACCCTGACCTGCATGGCGTTCGGGAACCCCAAGCCCATCGTCACCTGGCTCAGAGAGGGAGACCTTTTGGGTGCCAATGGCAAGTACCAGGTAGGTGGGGGAGGGCTGCCGCGGGCACTCCTGGGCTGGGAGCTGGCGGGGACAGTATTGACGGGACCACGGTGGCAGCAGCTCCGCCGTGCCTGGAGCCAGCCGTGCTTTCTCAGCACTTCTCCTTGGTGAGATGCCCATTTCCCCCACCCCACGCCTGCTGAGCAGCAGCCTGTAACGCTGCCAGCCCTTGGGTGCAGGCTGGAGACCCCCCAAGTGCTCGGGACAGCCCTGCTGCTGCACCCAACCTGCTCCCTGTGGAATCAGCCTGGGGGCCAAGACCCTGGAGATGGGGTGGGGGCTGCAGCCTGGGGTCGTGTCCCCCCGGGCAGCGATGGGTGCAGCAGGGCTGGGGCAGGGGAGGGTTGAGCAGGGAGGATTTCCCCTCCTCCCCTCCCCTTCAGGACCCTTTTTGCATCCCAGAGGCTCCCAGGCAGAGATTCCCCCCTGAGCTGTAATTGGTAAATCAGGCATTGGAATCAGCGCAGGCACTAATGAGAGTAATTAGGAATCATTTGTTACTAATTGAAATAGAAGGATGAGGCAGAATGAGGGTGGGGGGGAAGCCTGCCTGGGAGGCCTCCCTGTGCACGGGGGTGCTGCTACCCCAAGGGTGACAGTCCCTTGTCCACCCTTCTGCTGTGTCCCCAGGGGGAATCCATCCACTCCTCTTCCAGCTGAGAGGTGGCCCCACAGGGAGGACGGTGGCCAAGCTGGGGCCTCCCCCTCATCCCCCAGCCATGGAGCAGGTCCATGGGGGGCAGGGAATGCTCCAGCAAGGCTCCTTGTGAAGCTCCGATGGTGCCGGGGCGCTTGGCAGGAGCGGTTTGGAGCCTGCTGCCTGCCAGTCACTTCTGGGAGATGAATGCGCTGGGATGGTTATTTATTTATTTTATGCTTTTTTTTTTCCCTTCCCCTTGGCGTCGAGCACAGCCGCGTGTGTTGGTTTATTAATATCCCGAGTCTCGTGGAGCGGGGAAACCCGTCTCTCATCCGGCCCTAAAAGCACCAGCAGCTCCCTGCTGTGGGAAGCGGGGAGGGCCTTCCCCCATCCCCCTGGGGGTCCCTGCCCACGCTCCAGGGTCTTCCCTTGTTGCCAGGTGAGCGACGGCAGCCTCACGGTGCTCTCGGTCAGCCGGGAGGACAGAGGTGCCTACACCTGCCGGGCCTACAGCATCCAGGGCGAGGCTGTGCACACCACGCGCCTGCTCGTCCAAGGTGAGACCTTCCGGCTCCTCAGCATCGCCCGGGAGGCCAGGATGGGGGGATCTCCATGGGTCACAGGGCTGTGGTGCCACCCTGGAGTGATCCCCAAGGCCTCTGTGCCTGGCATGGTGCTGGCTGCTCCGTGGCTCTGCATCCGGTTTGTAGGAGGGAGGAATCTGCTTAATTGGGGCACGGCGGTGGCCGTGCTGATGAGCAGCCAGGCCCTGGTGGCAGCTCGGTTTTGTTTGGGAAGCGGGGAAAAGATTGAGGCTGTCATGAGGCGCCTCGTCAGACAGTGGTGATGCATGACAGGCCTCCCGCTCCTTGCTCCCTCTCTTATTAAATAAATCTTTAATTAGGTCAACAGCTACCGGCAGAGAGAGGAGCACGGGGTGTCCTCTGCTCTGCTTTTGTGGCAGTGGCGAGCTGCTGGCTCCTGGCAGTTTGCTGTGCTCCCCCTGGATTTTTCCTGTGGGTGATACTATCCTGGAGAAGGGCTGGGGATGAAGGGAGGCGTGTCCTTGTGTGCCCTGGGAGAAGCACCATGGGCGTGGGTCCCCTCCTCGAAGCTGCAGATTAGGGAGAGGGCTGGGAATAACAGGGTCACTGTGGTTCTCAGTCAGCCTAGAGATTAGGGAAAAGGCTGGGAATAACAGGGTCAGTGTAGTTCTCAGAGGATTGGGGCCAGCCCTGCCCTGGAGCCCTCCAGCAGCTCCCAGCCAAAACGCTGTGATGGAGCTGAGCCTGAGCAACCTTTGTGGGGACACCTGTAGTGGTGGGAGTGACACTTTTCTCTTTCACCCTCCAGGACCTCCCTTTATCGTTTCCCCTCCGGAGAACATCACAGTCAACATCTCCCAGGATGCGCTGTTCACCTGCCAGGCCGAGGCGTATCCCGGGAACCTCACCTACCTGTGGTACTGGGAGGAGGAGAACGTCTACTTCAAGAAGTGAGTTCATAGCTGGCAGGGCAGCGAGTCCTCCTGCTGCTGCTGCTGCCCCTGGGTTGTGCTGGGAGCTGGGATTGTGTTGGGCATCGCCCTGGCTCTCCCCGTGATCCTCCCCTCCTCTTCTCTCGCAGCGACTTGAAGCTGAGGGTGCGGATCCTGATCGACGGGACGCTGATTATTTTCCGTGTCAAGCCAGAGGATTCTGGAAAATACACTTGTATCCCCAGCAACAGCCTGGGCCGCTCGCCATCAGCCTCTGCCTACCTGACAGTGCAGTGTGAGTGCAGGGATGGGGCTGGGATTGGTAACACCTGGCTCCAAGCAGCCCCGGAGGCTCTGGTGTCCTGGTATGACACCGGGAGAATCAGGCTGATGTGACAGCAGCCTTTGGATGAACACGGAATCATCTTCAGCACAAAAGCTTGAGAGCATCCCACGTGGCTGTGGGAGACAAGAAGGCAAATGGTCTGAGCATCCTGAGTGGCACTGCTGGGACTGGGCTGGGACCTGTGTCCACCTTTGCTACAAAAGTTTTTAATGAGGCGAGCATCATCCCATGGCTGCTCCCTCACTGTCCTCACCCTCTTGGGAAGCACCGGGTCAGGGCTCTCAGTGCCAAGGTGTATTTTTTGGTGTTTGTTATGGGGGCTCTTTCCAGTGGCGCGGCCGTTCCGCGAGCTCCGGAGCCCGGCGTGTCACATTTTTCAGGCGGTAAATGATCTAAACAAGCGGGGGAGAGAAGGCTGCAGCAGGAGCGTTGCTTCCCACGCTCGTTCTCCCGGAATCCCCGGGCGGTGATGGGTAGTGTGCCACCGGCATCCTGTGGCATTCCACAGTAATGGCCTCAATTGCCGCCGCTCCAATTGCAATATTGCTCTGCTCGAAAAGGCTGCGGCGCTTTTATTTCGTAATGAAAGACAGGCCTGAGCAAAGTGGGCTCTCAACGTGGCTTTTCCAAGGCTGCCTTAGAGCTGCTGCTGCCTTTGGACCCGGTGCTGGTTAGTGGGGAGCGGCTGGGAGAAGGGCTGGGAGGTCCCTGTGGGGATGGATGAAGGGGGCAGAGCGGGCAGGGGGAGGGTGTGAGTGCTGTGCCCAGGCACAGGCGTGATTTGGGACTTGGATGTGCCCGGCTGGCCGGCTCTTGGGAAAGCCTGTGGCCTCAGGCCATTAAATCTGCCCTGCTGCTAATCCAGGGCCGCTTGTCAGGGCTGATAGCTGTTAAAAATAGCTCTAATGGCAGGGAAAGCAGCACTCGGACAATCTGCCGCTCAGCCAGGCCTCGACACAAGGAAGGGTGCTTGCTTTTGGTGCCACAAACCCTTTTCCTCCTGAGCAAACCTCATCCACACCGGGGCTGATGCCTCTGCAGGGAGCTTCCCACCCTCCGAAGTGAGTGGGGACACAGCTCTGGGTCATCAGTTGGCTGGGCTGGCCCCTGGCCAGTGACCTAGT
This sequence comes from Platysteira castanea, assembly GCA_013397175.1. Classification (NCBI taxonomy): domain Eukaryota; kingdom Metazoa; phylum Chordata; class Aves; order Passeriformes; genus Platysteira; species Platysteira castanea. Next base: position 165,337 of record VYXC01002074.1, read on the forward strand.
AGTGAAAGGCTCGATCCCATTACCCTCTCCCGCGCTGCTGGAGTCCTTGATTACATTTCCTAAGAGGTGGAGTTACGCAGAGGGGGGTAAAGCCTGCTCCATATGTGGCCCTGGGCAATCTGGGTTATGGTGCCACTGCTGGGGGCATGCAGCTGGGGTGACGTGCTGGGAGCAGGGCTCCCAAACTCTGCTGGTTTTGCCCCAAGAAAGCAATAAGGAGAGGACAACCCCACGCCTTCCATCCCTTCGTATTAAGCACCTTAATATTTGCCCCCCACTTGGCATCAGCAGTGCAGGGATGCTGCACCCCAAAGCCCCCACATTTATCCCTTAATGCAGCGTAAGCCCCATCAGGATTTTCCCATAACCTCGTGCTGCCGGTGTCTAGACGAGATTGTAGAAATACTCTTCTTAATAAAAATAACATTTTTTTAAAAAAGCTTCTTATTAAAGAAAGTCTAGATTCTCTTCAACCCACTCGCACTTAATTAAAAAGCTCTTAGAAGTGCTGTTAATGACACATTCTAGACTGGAGGATTGCGAGACACCTCTCTGCGTGGGCGGTGCAGCGTGGAGGGGGGGTTAGATACGTATTTTAAGGTTTTTGCATCTTGGAAAGGGTGAGGTGGCTGATGCTCAGCATGACCCAACCTCAATGAGGCACAAGTACAGGCAGATATGGGAGGTAAAGGACTTGTGGCAGCCTGGACATGGATCCCTTTTCCCATCTGGGTGTGTTTTAAGGCTTGGCAGTTGAAGTAGCTTTGATTGCTGGTGTGTAAAACCAGGCTGTGCCGGGTGTGCATCACACCTGGCAGGTGTCGTGCAGTGGTGGAGCAGTGCAGGCTTAAGCAGGATGCAAGCTGGTGTGGATTTAGGGGCAGGCATATCTCCCATTTCTTCTTAAACGCAATCTTTAATGAGCCCCAGGTAGGAGCACCCTGGAGATGAGCAAAGCCTCCCTGAAGTGCCAGGTATTCCTGGTGTAGCGAGCCTGGGATAACAACCTGGGGGAGCCAGGGTGGTGCTGGGTTTGGAATTCATCACAAAAGTGACGTAGATCCTCTGAAGCTGGGCTGGGGGGAGAGATGGGCTCTCTCCCCGTGCTAACCTGGCGCTGCTGCCCTCCCAGATCCTGCCCGCGTGGTGAACATGCCCCCCATCATCTACGTTCCCATCGGGATCCACGGGTACATCCGCTGCCCGGTCGAGGCGGAGCCCCCGGTCACGGTGGTCAAGTGGAACAAGGATGGGCGTCCCCTGCGAATCGAGAAGGTAACGAAGCCCCCAGGGAGGGGAGGTGGGGGCACAGAGGGGTTCGGATCCTCCTGTCCTCAGCAAACACCAGTGAGCACCACCAGGCACCCTGTGGGTCCCTGTCTGTTGGGGGAGGAGGTTCCTGTGATACTGCTTTTCCTTATCAGCTGTGGGCAGGGTTAATTCCAGTTCTTGTGTGAAGCCCACGGTGCCTCTGGATGCTCTGTGTCTCCCAGACCTGAACCCTGCTTCTCCGTAAAGTCACCTCCTGATGGCCCTGGTTTATTTTTCCAATGGCAACTGGTGGTTAAAAGGCCCTTTTAAAAGAATCTACATCTTCCCTTAATCATGGTTTGATAGTCTGAGCAAGGATATTAGCCATTAAATATTTAAAGAAAACGCTCAATATTTTAAATTTTTTGCTTAAATATTAACGATTTGAAGTTTTAATTCCATTTAAAGCTGTTGCTGCTGTGACCTCCTGGTCCTTGGTGCCCTCAGCCCTCAAGGTGGAGTTGTCCACTTCAGAACAAGTTTTATTTAGTGTTAGATTCTGATCTTAAATCTTTTGGGCTACACGAAGGAGCCTGGCTGTGTTTGGATGGGCTGATGTTGCCCAAGCTTCCTCTCTCTGTTGAGGAGATGCCTTGGATGTTGGGAGTGAGCATCTCCCGAGGATGTGACAGCCGCCCTGGGCATGGGTGGGGGGCTTGGCTGAAGGGGAAACCAGGAGCTGTGGTGGGGGTAGGGTAAGTCAGCTGCCCGGTTCTTCCTGTGCAGTATGCCGGCTGGAACCTGCTGGAAGACGGGTCGATCCGGATCGAGGAGGCCACTGAAGATGCTCTCGGCACTTACACCTGTGTGCCTTATAACGCCCTGGGTACGATGGGCCAGTCTCCCCCTGCCCGACTGGTACTGAAGGTAACTCTCCTGCCAAAATCCCGTGGGTTTGCTGGGAGCAGTGTCCTCCTGTGCCAGGAGCAGCTCCCGGGGCTGTGTGGGGAGCAGCAGAGGCTCGAGGGTGAGGCGTGTCTGTGCTGAGGTTGGAGATGTGGTTCCCACCAGCACAGGCAAACCCCCGGGGCACCCTGTGTGGCGTGGCTGGAAATACCCCGCCCCAGCAGCAGCACGGGTTTTGACACTGGACTGGGGTAGTTTGAGGAGACATCTCCCTGGAATGCCCCCTTTGCCAACAGAACACTTAGCCCTGCTGGCCCGGGCTCGGGTTCAGGAGGGTTTTAATAAATGGATGACTCGAGCTCCGCGTGCTCCGGCTGCGTGCGGCGCCCGGGGCGTGCTGGGCTCCCAACGCAGCTCCCGGTGCAGCTGGGGTGGGAGCTGCTGCCTCTTCCCTCCCTGAACACGGAGTCCTGTGCCTGGGAGGGAGCCGTGGTGATTCATGGTGTCTCGCCGAGGTTCACATGATAACGCTTTGTGTACCAGACACACACATCCGCCGGGGCGGCTGCCGGGGCGAGGAAATCAGGTTGATGGCTGATGTGATGTGGGTGGGTTTCTTCCTGTTTCGAGGAGGTAAAAAGCAAGATGCTGCTCAGCCTGGAGGAGAGAAACTGTTTGGAGATCTCACAGCAGCCTTCCAGTGCCTGAAGGGGCCTGCAAGGAAGCTGGAGAGGGATTCTTCATCAGGAACTGTAGTGACAGGACAAGGAGTAATGGGTTCAAACTGAAAGAGGGGAAATTTAGGTTAGATATTAGGAGGAAATTCTTCCCTCTGATTGGGGAGGCCTGGGCACAGGTTGCCCAGAGAAGCTGTGGCTGCCTCATCCCTGGGAGTGTCCAAGACCAGGCTGGATGGTCTTAGAGCAACCTGGGACAGTGGAAGGTGTCCCTGCCCGTGGCAGGGAATGAGCTTTCAGTTCCTTTCCAACCCAAACCATTCTGGGATTCCGTGATTCTATGCTTTAGTGCAGTGGCTCCGTGGAGAGAATCTTCCTCCAGGTGTGTAACTTGGTGTGCCATGGAGGCTCCTTAGCACACATTTCCCACACAGTTTTCCTTGCAGTGCCTCGAGCTTACCCAGAACGGGGATTGAGTTGGTTTGGAAAAGGCTTGGTTTTGGTGATGGGAGTTCAGGTGGGCTGACACTCCTTGTTTTCCCCTTGGCTGCAGGACCCCCCCTATTTCACGGTGCTACCAGGCTGGGAGTACAGACAGGAGGCAGGGAGGGAGCTGTTGATTCCTTGCGCTGCTGCCGGAGACCCCTTTCCCATCATCGCCTGGAGAAAGGTACCCGGCCTGCCAGAAAAATCTGCAGTGCCTTTGGCTTTTGGTGAATTTTGCAGACAGAGAAGCCACACTCTGTCCCGGTAAGAACAAACTGCAGGTACAGCTGCTTCGCTTTGGGCTGAGCCACTGCCGCCCTGTCCCGCAGGTGGGTGGGGGAAGCCCGGCTTGTGGCCACCGAGTAACCCCGGGAAACCGACACGGCAGCATCCGCAAAGCTGAAACACTGCCCCTGCCCCGGGCCCCTCCTCTGCCTCGCCAGCACTGCCCACGGCACCCCCTCCTCCTTGCCTGGCTCCCAGGTGGTCACCAGCAGGACGTGGCAGGCGTGGCAATGCCGTTCTGGCAGCGCACACCTCCCTCGGAGGGAGGGGATGTGTCACCTCAGCACAGCCTGGGGTCTCTTGGCTCTGGACCAGTCAGCAGCTGCTCTGCTGCCCCCTGACTTCAAAGACCCTGGGAAGAAGCTGTTTTTGTGATCCTGAGCTGGATATAAAGATTTCAAGATGTCCCTTTTCATAGAGCAGGGTGTGGTGGCACAGCCTGGGAGCAGCGAGGGCTTTCCAGTCCTCCTTCCCGTTGCTTCCCAGCTTTACTGCTCCCATAGGAGAGCCACTGTACAGGAGAGCTCCTGGGCTCTTTGTCCTGCTGTCAGGAACTTCCTTCCAAGCCTTCCCTGCCCTTCTTAGGGCTCTTGAGAGGAGCTGGGTCCCTGTTTCATCCAGTGGGACCATCCCCAATCCTTGTGGCTTGAGCTGCTGGATCTCTGGTCCCTTTTAGCAGCACGAGGAGGACCATGACTTGCACAGGTCGTAAGTGACCTGCCTAAAGCTTGTTGGCTGTTCAGTCTTTTCCTGCATCTTATTTTTCTTCCAGTGCCCTCACCAGTCTCAGATTTCTTTCCAATCCCACTTGTGCCTTCTGGTGGTCTTCCTCACATTGTGGCTCTGGGCTTATCCCCTCCAACTCCAGCCAGGGCCAGCTTGGGCTGGGCTCAGTTTCCCAGTGCAAAAGCCAACTCTCTCCCTCCCCACCAGCCCACCAGTGCTGACCAGTCTCTTGAAGGACTCCTTGAAGGCTTGGCACTGGTAACCCCACATGTCCGTGGGCTCCTCTGCTCCTCCTGCTTGGCATCGACCCGTGGGTCCTGGTGTCGATCAGCAGAGCCCCCCACATGAAGAACAGCTGAAGAGGACTCGGGACAACGTGGGATTTGCACAACTTTGGCCTATGGGCATAGATGAGCTGCTACAAGATCCATCTTTCCGCTCGGCTTGAGAGATTCCAGGCATCTCCACGCACGCCATCCTCCCACATCCCCATGGGGCCCTTGCTGCCCAGACCTGGGACGTGAAAGGTCCTGCCTCTCATCTGCCACTGCCTGAGGCTGAGAGGCAGCTTGGGCATCTCCTGGGGCAGCCTGTGCCTTCCCCATCCCGGGAGGGGGTTTGCTGGGGTGGCCGGTGCCCCTTCCCGCAGCAGTTTCAGCTTCGGATGCCGGAGGTTGAGCCCTGGCGTGGGGCTCGGTGTCCGCGCGAGTGCCGTGGGGTTTCCCGCTTGTGTGTGAGTGCTGAGCAGCAGCCTCCTGACGCATGCCTCTCGCGTTGCCCCCCAGGTCCTCTCGGAAACGGGGGAACCGTCTGCCTTGCCACGAACGGAGAGACCAGATCCCCTGCCGGTGGCCGGCGGTGTCCCCTGGGCCGCGCAGGTAGCTTAGTGACCCCGCCGCCGCCTCGCCCTGCCCCACAACCCGCTGCTGAGTCGTGTTTTTTCTCTCTCTGCCCGGCTCCCCACCCCGCTCCTCGCCCAAGGTAGGGAAGCCCAGCAGGAGCAAGCACAACACGCTGCCCGGCGGGACCCTGCAGATCCGCTCCCTCGGCAAGGACGACCACGGCGAGTGGGAGTGCGTCGCCACCAACATCGTCGCGAGCATTACTGCCAGCACCCACCTGACTGTCGTAGGTATGGGCGGGGGGGAAGGGGCCTGGGGAGAGCCCCCCAGGCCAGGCAGGAGGTGGGGGTGCTCCCCACAAAGAGAGCTGCGGTGACAGGAGAAGGTTGTCTGTCTGGAGATGGAAAGAAGGAATGGATTGAGCGGAGGGGGGAGAATGAGGGAGCAAGCTGAGCAATGCAGACCTTGCTTTGATGAAAATGTCCTTGGGAAGGAGTGGTTAACCTGAGAGACAGTTTGGGATACTGGGAAGAAATTCCTCCCTGTGGGGGTGGTGAAGCCCTGGCACAGAAGCTGTGGCTGCCCATCCCTGGAAGTGTTCAAGGTCATGTTGGACAGGGCTTGGAGCAACCTGGTGTCCCTGCCCATGGCAGGAGGGTTTGAGTAGATGTCCCTTAAAGTTCCTTCCAGCCCAAAGCGCTCTGTGGTGCTAAGAGCAATGTCTCCTTTAAATATTATTTCCTGCTGGAGTTGCCTTTCTCTGCGCTGTTTTCTGGCCTCCTCTCCTGCTGCCATTTCCAGCAGAAATTCTGGTGGCCTTGGCTTGGTGCAAGAGGAGTCCCCTCGGACCATGGCTTGGGAGAAGACCCTTTCCAGCCGTGGTCCTGCTCCCCTCTGAGCTGTCCCCTCTCCCTGCAGGGACAAGCCCTCACGCCCCGACCAGCGTGCACGTTGTGGCCGCCATGACCTCAGCCAACGTCTCCTGGGAGCCCGGCTACGACGGTGGATACGAGCAGACTTTCTCAGTTTGGTACGGCCCTCTGTGAGTCATCCTGGCATGCTTTGCTCTCTGCTTCTTTTCCTTCCTAGCCGACCCGAGCTTCGAGCAGCCGGGGGGAGGAGGGTGGGGAGGGTGGCGTGCCCGGCTCTGTGCCCGTGGGCCTTACAGGGCTGAGCTCCCTCGGGGTTCCTCGGAGAGATGGGTGGTGGTGGGGGTGGTGGGATCATGTAGTTCCCGTATTTCCTCTCCCTTCTGTGCTGGCCACTGCCTCCGTCTGCCCCAGCAGGTTTTACTCTGCTTGTGGTACACGGGAGGCGCTTTGCATTCACGTAGCTGTGCCTCTGGCATCTAATTTCAAGATAAACTGTTTATGAGGCTTAACAGCCAGGGAGAGGATGGAAAATGCAACCTTCAGAGAGTGTGTCCTGGAAGAGCTGTGACTAAGCAGAAATGTTCTCTCCTTGCTCTGTGGCTCCCTGGAGGTGGTTAAATCCCGGCTGAGATCATGACCAGCCCCTGTGAGATGCTGGCACTGGGGCTGAGCCCCTGGGGCTTTGCTCCCATAGCTCCCGTGCTACCCAGCACCCAAAGCCGGTGGGTGCATCCCACCTTCCTGCAGCAGGGCCAGGCTCAGCCCTGTGCCTTTCCCCTGGGGCAGGGGAGGGAGAAACGTAGCTGCAGCCAGGCTGGGGTTTACTCTGGGCTCTGCTATTGTCATCTTCTTCTGAAGAATCATCCTTGGAAATGTGGAGGGGATGATGACTTCCCTTCCCTTCCCAGGCTTGCACTGGCATTCTTCAGCCTTTCCTCTTGCTCTCTCATTCTTTCCTTGCTTTAATTTGCCCTGATGGAGACCGCTGATAGAGAGGAGAGAGGGAGACGCTGCCTGTAATGATTTCTGCTCTGCTCCAGCCCGGGGCTGGGTTGTCTGTCTGGAGATGGAAAGAAGGAATGGATTGAGCGGAGGGGGGAGAATGAGGGAGCAAGCTGAGCAATGCAGACCTTGCTTTGATGAAAATGTCCTTGGGAAGGAGTGGTTAAACCTCTCTGCTCTGGAGACGTGGCTGCATCAGCAGCTGCTGCTGCTCTTGCTCCGCAACCTGCTCTCAGATTCCTGCCTCCTCGTGGCTCTTTCAGACTCCACAGGGAGACAGCAGCCAGCAGGGAAGGGTGTTTGCACCAAGCTTGCATTAAGGAATTCACAGGGAGCTGTGGGGACTCTGGACAGGAAGGCAGTGACCCGTCTTGTCCCGACCCTAGGGTGTGATCCCTGGGGGATGTGCTGTTCCCTGGGACCAGGGATCTGGGACACAGCTGGCTCATGCAGTGCCATCCGGAGCGCCATCCGTGCGTTTTCCTCCCCGCTATGACTGTGGGATGCTCGAGCAAAACATGGCTTCGTTTTCTCTGGATTCGTGCTCTCCTCCCGCCTCTGTGGCTGTGGAGGCTGGAAATGCAAACCCCGCTCCCCAGGGATGGCCGTGGCCACCACAGCATTCCAGCTGCACCACGTCCTCCCTCAGCAAGGGGGTTCTCCCTCTTCAATGCTGCATTTACCCCCTGCTCTCCCCACCCTCAGCCCCTCTCTGGTGTGTCCCTATCCTCAGCAGCGCCGGGGAGGAGCGATGTGAGAGCAGTGGGGTTAAACACTGCAGGGAAACCTGCCCAGGAGAGGGGCTGCCCTGCTGCCCTCCTGCCTCCGTGGTGGTGGGTGATCCTGGGAGCTGTAGTCCCAGCCGGAGCTGCAGTGCTCCAGAGGCTTTCTGAGGCACACAGCACGGGCATGGCTCTCCACTGACCTGCTCGTTTCCATGGCGTGCTGCTGCTTCTCTGCCTCACCTTCTGCTCCCTGGACAGCAGCGTTATTTCTCTTTGCTCCACCTTTTCCTGCTGGGTGGATTCACCTGGCTGCGTGCTGGGGGCTGCAGGTGTGCCCCCTTACCTGTGCAGGGTAGGCCATCTGCACCAATCCTTCCCAAACCCTCTGTGGACACCACCAAAAGCTGCAGCTGAGGGCTCAGACTCCCTAAAGCGTCTCTCTGACGTGAGCACCAGCACCTGCAGTATCGGAGCAGTGCACTGGTGCTGCTTCAGGACGTGGCATCCTGGTGGGATTAATGGCTTGTGGAGGTGGCTGCATGCTCCTGGGTGGCACTGGGATGGCTCTGGGAGTGTTTGTCCCCCCTGGGTGCGTGGTTAGACCCCAGCAGAAAGGCTCTGTCCTGCACTCCCTGCCTCTGCTGTGCTGCCAAACCCTGAGTGGTGCCCCAGGCTGAGCTGGCAGCCCCCGACTTGTGCAAATGTGGCAGAGATGGGGATTTAGTTAAATGTCTCTCGTGGGATGACATGTACAGGACTACAGCTGAGGGAGAACTTGGCTCTGGCTCAGGAGATGTCGAGGTATAAATGGGAACAGGGCCTGTCTCCTGCGTCAGCCGTTCCCTTTGCAGCACTCACCAAAATGCTCCAGCTCCCACTTTTGCCCGTGGGAATCTGGTGGAGATCACGTCAGAGCGGGGCTGTTGGCACTGCTGTTGTCCCTGACCCAGCTCAGGGCAGAGGAGAGAGCTGGTGGCAGTGTCCCTGAGAGCTGGTGGGACACGAGGGGGTGGTGGCCTGTGCCAGCTCGTGGGTGGCGAGTGGCTGCCCCACGTCCATGCACATCACTGCTGTCAAACCAAACCATCGCTCGGGAAAGCTCCATTTTTGCATAAGAAGTTAATGCTGCTTCTCTGTCCTCCCTGTCAAAGACACCTTCCCTGAGGATGCTCCCTTTTCTCTCGGCAGGATGAAGAGAGCCCAGTTTGGACCCCATGACTGGCTGTCTCTCCCTGTGCCAGCTGGTTCCAGCTGGCTACTGGTGGATACCTTGGAACCAGAGACTGCTTACCAGTTCAGTGTTTTGGCTCAAAACAAGCTGGGCACCAGCTCCTTCAGTGAGGTGGTCACTGTGAACACTCTAGGTAGGTCCTCCTTGGGAACCGGGGGAGGGCTGGGAAGGGATTTAGGAGGTCTGTGGGGAGAAGAGGGCCTTTGCCTTCCTCCATGTGTCCTGTCTGCCGGAGATGGAGGTGATGGTTATCCAGCCATGTAGGAGACAGTTTGCGGAGGGTCCTGGGTGAAGCTTGCAGACTCTGCTGGGTGCAGGAGGTTCTGGAAGGCTTGTCCTGAGACCCAGCAGGGGAGAGCTGTACTGTGCCAGTCACCTCTCAGGTTTCCCTTAAGTTCAGCTGGGATCAGGAGGTATTAACAGAGCACGAGATAGAGCTCAGAGCTGTATCTCAGGTGGAGGTGGGAGGAAGCAGGAAGGCCTGGAGTCACGGCCTCATAAGTCCAGCGCCTTTTGAAAATCCACTTTTCTATTTCTGTGATAAGAGACCAGATTCCCGAGACGTGCCCTAAGCTCCTGGAACGTGGGAACCACCACTGTGGCCCTTCTCCTGCTGCTGGGGCCACACGCGGGACAGGATCTCCTGTGCTTGCCCGGCCCCATCTCAAAGGTGTCCCTGTCCCTTCTGCTCTGTCCCCAGCATTCCCTGTAACAACTCCAGAGCCTCTGGTGTTGGTTACCCCACCGAGGTGCCTAACAGCCAACCGGACACAGCAAGGCGTCCTCCTGTCGTGGCTCCCTCCCGCCAACCACAGCTTCCCCATCGACCGCTACATCATGGAATTCCGCGTGGCGGAGAAGTGGGAGATCCTGGATGATGGCATCCCGGGCTCTGAGAACGAGTTCTTTGCCAAGGACTTGTCCCAGGTAAGCAGGGGCTGCCCACACCGTGCCCAGCTCAGTGAGCTTTTGCAGCCTTCATGGTTCTGTAATAATATTGCACCATCTGCTGCAGCTCCGGGGAAGTTTTGGAGTGGCTCAATCCCTGAGCTGGGATCCTGAAGGAGCTGGGCAAGTGTTGGAGAAGATAGAACATTTTAATAACTTTTGTTAATGGCTTTAAGTAATCATAATCAATATACATGTAAATGATAAATAGTGTGTTATTGTTCAATTACTCTTAGCCAGCATTTGGCAAAGTTTTCATGAGCTCCTTTTGTAGAAGCACAGCTTGAGAAGATGGTTGAAACTTTAAATTTTGATAAATTCACTCTGATATGATTCAGTGAACAAAGTCCGTGAGAAAGGGACGTATTGTTGAGGTTGGAATGTAGGATTTGTGGACCACAAGGACATTTTGCAGAAACCAGAAGCTAAAGAGACTAACAAGTCTCAGTATACATTGGAAAATCCCTACAGGAGGAAAAAGATACTAAAAATATGCACTAATTAGCATCAGAAGCGAGAAATCAATAACCAATAGAGGATAGAATACTAATTAATGAAAGAGAATGGTGTAATTTAGAACCAATGAACAATAATTTTTGTTTGATGAAAATGTAGAAGTAGATCAAAAAGTTCTGTATCTGTGTCTGGATGGAGGCCAGAATTTTACTGGCCTCACACCCCCTGGCCAAGGATGAAAGCCTGACCTGCTGACATTAAAAAGGTGATGTTAGAGGGTTTTATTTACCCTGGGGATGTTGAAGGGTCTGGTGAGACGAGGCTGGAGGCCGTGTGGGGACCCTGACGGGTGTGTTTGGTGTTCCAGGACACCTGGTACGAGTTCCGTGTGCTGGCGGTCATGCAGGATCTCATCAGCGAACCCAGCAACGTCGCCGGCGTGTCCAGTACAGGTGAGGGCTGGCTCCTCTTCTCCCCCCGGCTGTGGGGCTGTGAGCTGGGCTGAGGGGGGATGCGGGGCTCTGATGGGTGTCCTGAACACGGCGCTGACCCCAGGCTGCCTCCCGGTGGGAGCAGGCGAGGACAATTCCCCCGAGGACAAATTCCCCGAGCGCGGCACTGCCGGGTGCTGCAGAGCCCAGCTCAGCCCGGCTCTGCGCTGAGCCTAGAGAACAAAGCTCCGAGCGAGCACTGCGCAGCCTGGAGACGGGAATGAAAGGTGGAGAGAGGGAAGCGTAGCTCTGCAGTGCAGAGTCCACGGGCAAAAGAGCTTTGCAAGCGGGAGAATGCGACGCGCCGCAGTCCGTGCGTGCTCCCTGCACACCCAGCTCGGAGGATGCTCCCCGAGCCGAGGCGCAGGGAGGAGGAGGGTGGGGATGGCGCTGGGGAAGGCGAGGGCAGCAGGAGGGGATGGGGATGCACCGAGCGAGGATTTTCTGGCGCTCGTGGAAGAGCCGGCCCCGCCGTGCTGCGATGCTGCGGTCTCCCTCTGCCCCCAAGTGGTGCCGATGCGCTGCGGAGAGCTCGCCGCAGCCTCCCTGCTCGCTGCCCTTGCTCCTCACGCCCAGTCGTTCTGATGGGCTGTGGCAGGTGCCCGGCCCCAGGCAGCCGCTCTCCCAGGCTCGGGAGCCCGTGCTGCGCGGGGGGATGCGCTGGTGCTGGGTGCGGCGCACGGCAGGAGCGCCCAGCTGTGCGGGGTGCACATCTGCACGTGCCCACAGCTGAGGTCTGCCGGGGGTTCACACGTGCTCCTGGTTAGCGAAGCGTGACGGAAGGGTTTGGAGCCCAGTGATCGCTGGAGAGCTGAAATGGAGCGCTGGCAAAGAGGTGGGAACACCTCGTGCTGCTGCAGCGGGTTATTCAGCCAGGAGGTGACTGCAGGTTTGCTGCAGCTGTGTGTGTTTGGACACGAATGTGTGTTTGTGTGGTGGGGAGGCTTCTTCCCTGGGTGTCCATCAGCTGACACAGAAAGGTTTGTCACGCTGCTTTGGGCGGCCTGGTCTAGTTGAAGATGTCCCTGCTTTTTTCAGGGGGGTTGGACTACAAGGCCTTTAACAGCCCTTTCCAACCCAGCTCACAGGATTCTGTGATCTGGTGTGAGATCACTAAACCCCCTGGCCCTGAAGCAGCGCTGACTGCTCTCCCTGGGCGGGCTGGCTTGGAAGCGGGGTCTTTGCAGAGGTTATCATTCCTGGACACTATCACTGCCTCCGTGCTGCGGCAGCTCCCTGGGGAAGGTGGTGCCTGAGGTGGCCACCTAGAAAACAGAGACTAGACAGGAAGAAGGGAATAAAGGTAGGTATTTATTGGAAGGGCCTTCAAAGGCACACCCTGGGCAGGGCAAAGGTGACACCCAAGATGGACCCCCAGTCATGAGATCTTCACACTTTTATAAGTTTGGTTCATTTGCATATGAGGGTTAATTCTCCAATTAAAGCTTCAGTTAATGACATAATTTTCCTAATCTTACCCCGCTTCTAAAGATGTTAGTTTACACATTTTTGGGCCTAGGACAGTCTAGGTGTCCTTGGAGAGCAAGCTTGGAGAGGCTTTGTTATGTCTATCTGGCATAAGAGAACAGCAGCTAGCAGGCTACAAGAAACTTCAGAGTCACACACTAGGATTTGAAAATATAAATATAGGATTTGGAAAATATAAAAATTAAAACCTAAGGCATCAAAGGCAGCAGGTGTAACACTGAGTTGTTGTGTTTTTCCCCCCCAGACGTTTTCCCTCAGCCTGACCTGACGGACGAGGGCCTAGCCCGCCCGGTGCTGGCTGGCATCGTTGCCACCATCTGCTTCCTGGCTGCTGCCATCCTCTTCAGCACACTCGCCGCCTGCTTCGTCAACAAGCAACGCAAACGCAAGCTCAAGCGCAAGAAAGGTGAGTCCGTTCCCGGTGTGCTTCCTCCCTCCTTCCTGTCTCCTCCTCGTTTCTCCCCCTGGTTGTGGTCGTAACCTTCTTCCCTGTCTGTCTCTTCTTCGTCCGTGCGCGTCCTCAGGTGAAGCCCTGACTTCCTCCCTCGGCAGTGCCTGAAGGCGCCCGTGCTCGGGAGCGGGAGAGGCAGGGTGGGTGAAGAGGCACCAGAGAAACTAGCCTGGGAATTCCGAGGGAGCTCTCCCACGTGGTGATAACTCCTAGAGCTGGGGTTTAGGGCTGGGCTGTCCTTTGGGACACAGATGGGGGCACTGCTCACCTCCTCCAGGTCCCCCCGGAGCTGGGCTCTCCAGCTGCTCCCAGCCGGGAGTGGGCAGTGCTGGGCTAGAGAAGACCCCAAAGGAGACCCTGCCGCTCTGCTTCCCGAGTGCTGGGACTGCAGCCTCTGTGCAGGAGCGGCTGGCAGGGAAAAGGGTGACTGGGGAGCTGGAGAGGGCAGGGAAGTGGCTCCGTCTCCTCCAGCCGGCGGGGCTGCGGCAGCAGGACGGGCAGGACCCTGTGACGGGAGCTGTTTGTTGTCAGCAACCATTAAAGCACTGGAGCAATGAAACCTTGGCCTCTTGTTGAGTGTCTTTTGTTGTCTTCATGTTGAGTCTGTGTTGTCTCTGTCGTGTTGCGCCTCCTCAGCGTTCTCTCTTCTTTCCCCTTTTTATTCTCTTCCAGACCCTCCTCTCTCGATAACCCACTGCAGGAAGAGTTTGGAGTCCCCGTAAGTATCTGTCCTAGCTGCGGCACCAGGCTGTGGGGTCTTCAAGGTGCCTCCTTCCTACATTGCAAAGCTCAAATGGAAATACCTCATCCTTATTTGGCTGCTCCTGATGAGTTGTTTTTGGGTGTTCCCTGAACTTTTGGGAGCACAGCAGTTCACAAGAGACAAATGGGCTTTGGAGCAGAAAGCAGCAGGGACAGATGCAGCAAACAGAGCTAAGAGATGACCATGCTGGATCTGTGAGCATTTTCCAAAGCTGGAGTTGAGTGGTGGAACTCAATTCCACACCAGTTGGATGGGGCTCCTTAGGAGAAGGACTACCCTGCTGCATATGGAGTCCTTCCTGCCAGCTCGGTGTAGTTTTTGAGTCATTCTTTGTTGGCTCTGTTTTTTCCCGGTAAATTCATCTTTTCTCCTGAAGAATGCCCTGCTGAAGCCTCTTTCCACACGTGCCCAAAGGTGGTGGATCGTGGTGCTGCAGTAGCCACAGCTCCTTGCAGAGCCCATCAAAAGCATGTGCAGCTGCAAACCAGCAGGAGTGTCTTCCTGCAAGGTGAGAGTGCAAGAGCCTGGGATGTGGACACCTCGTGCTTTGGCTCCTGGACTGTTGCAAAATGTCCCGGTGCCGGTGGATCTGAATCTCACTTGTTTTCAGTTCATCCACTGCACTGAAATAACCTGCACTGTCTCTGGTGGATCTGCTGTCTTTTGCCTCTCCATCCTCTTTGTCTGAGGCTTTTGGCATAGGGATGAGGGAACTGTTCTGGTGCTCTCTGCCTTTTGAGGCACTCAGCCTAAAGTCTGAGTGTTGAGAGTGGGAGAAAGAGTTGATCTGAAACGATCCGTCAGCATCCCCAAGTGAGATGCTGAGTTCTGTGGGAGGGAACATTTGCCTGATGTCCCTCTTCTCAGGGCCTTTCCTGGGCATGGATATCTCAGGTGTGAACATAGGAAACCTCCGAGGGAGCTGGAAGCGAGCTCGGTGTGTCTTTTGTCCCTGTGGGGCTGTGGAGCTTGTTGCGAGGTGTTGGTGTGGGCTTTCTGCCCCGAGTGTTCCGAGCTGCCCTCCCAAGGAGCAGGGATGTTGTGCACTGCTGCTGGCCAGACTCTGCCATCCTGGTTAGCCCCTGCCAATTTCTCCAAGTGGTTCCTCTTTCGAGAGCTGGTAGCACTTTGTTTTCCGGATCCAGAGTTGTTCTTCTGGGCGAGAAGAGCTCCCTTCCGCCCTGGGTGACCGTCCCCTCTCGGTTTTTCTCCCCTGTGGTCCAGGTTGTCTTCCGGCAAGGTGAGTCCCGAGAGCATCCGCACGCTCCGTCCCCCCTCGGAGTCCTCTGACGACCAGGGCCCGCAGGCCAAGCGGATGCTGAGCCCCACCAAGGAGAAGGAGCTCTCCCTTTACAAGAAGACCAAACGAGCCATCAGCAGCAAGAAGTACAGCGTCTCCAAGGCGGAGGCCGAAGCCGAGGCCACCACCCCGATCGAGCTCATCAGCCGCGGGCCGGACGGACGCTTCGTCATGGACCCGGCCGAGATGGAGCCCTCCCTGAAGACGCGGCGGATCGAGGGCTTCCCCTTCGTGGAGGAGACGGACATGTACCCCGAGTTCAGGCAGTCGGACGAGGAGAACGACGACCCCGTCGTCCCCGCCTCCGTGACCGCCCTGAAAGCCCAGCTCACCCCTCTCTCCTCCAGCCAGGAGTCCTACCTTCAGCCACCAGCATACAGCCCCCGGTTCCACCGGGCGTTGGAGGGTCCCGGCGCCCTGCAGGCCACCGGCCAGGCCCGCCCGCCGGCCCCCCGGGCTTTCCACCACCAGTTTTACGGTTACCTCAGCAGCAGCAGCCCCGGGGAGGTGGACCCGCCGCCCTTCTACATGCCAGAAGTCAGCCCGCTGAGCTCGGTCATGTCCTCCCCGCCGCTGCCCCCCGAGGGGCCCTTCGGACACCCCACCATCCCCGAGGAGAACGGGGAGAATGCCTCCAACAGCACGCTGCCCCTGGCCCAGACCCCCACGGGGGGCCGGTCCCCCGAGCCCTGGGGCAGGGCCGAGTTCCCCTTCGGCAGCCTGGAGCTGGCCCCCGCGCCGTTCCCCCACCAGCTCCAGCCCTGCGAGGCGGCCGAGGGCTCCCAGCCCACGGGCTGCCTTCCTCGGGGGCCGCCCCCCTCCTCCCTCCAGGTGGTCCCCGCGTCCTACTCGGGCATCCTGCCCCTGGAGGCACCAAAGAGCTGGACCGGCAAGTCACCGGGCAGGGGTCAGTCCTCCGTGCCCACTACCACCAAGTGGCAGGACAAACCTATGCAACCCATGGGATGTCAAGGGCAGCTAAGACATACCAGCCAAGGTATGGGCATACCCGTGTTGCCTTACCACGAACCGTCCGAGCCCGTCGGCCCCAGCGGCACAAGCACATTCAGCCTGGACACCAGGTGGTACGAGCCCCAACCCCGACCTCGGCCCAGCCCTCGGCAGGTCAGGAGGGCTGAGCCCAGTTTACATCAGGTGGTGCTACAACCTTCAAGGCTTTCTCCTCTGACCCAAAGTCCCCTGAGCTCCCGCAACAGCTCCCCGGAGCTGACCGCCCGCGCCCGGCCCCGCCCGGGGCTCATCCAGCAGGCGGAGGTGTCGGAGATCACGCTGCAGCCGCCCGCGGCCGTCAGCTTCTCCCGCAAATCCACGCCGTCCTCCACGGGATCTCCGGCGCCGAGCAGCCGCGGGGACAGCCCCAGCTTCCGACCGACCACCGCCTTCACCCCCGTGGGCACCGGCTTCTCCAACTCCCAGGGCTCCTCCCTGCCCGTGGACACCATGGATGTTTTCGGAGACATCCCTTCTCCGAGGAGGGCTGGCGAGGAGATTCTCCAACCGGAGCCGACATCCACCACCACGGTAGCCGCCACGGGGTAAGTGCGTGAGCCCCGTGGTGACCCCCCCGGCCCTTTCCTGGCTTCCCCCACCCTGCCTCACCCACTCCCTCTGACTCCCTCCCTGCCATCACCATCCCAACTGGTAGGGTCTCTCTGGGCACGCTGCAGCATCCCTTTTGGAGACGGCGTCCCGCGGGCTTTGCTAGGCAGAGGCTGGTGCCGCGGGCACGGGTTGCATGGCCGCCGCCCCAGAGCGCTGGGTTTTAGGCAGGCGACCTTCCCGGTCCCTTGGGAATCTGGGAGCGCCGTGACTCGGGCTACGGGCCATCTACCAGGCGTACAAAGACCTGGCTCGCTTAGGTAAGTGTCCTGGTGTCACTGGAGGTTGTTTCCTCTTCTAGCTGCTGGCTCTTGGCTTTCTTCGAACGTTAGGGCCGCCGCCGCCGCGCCTCTGTCTTCCTCCTCTTCCTTCCCGCGGAGTCTAGAGAGCTTTAATGCATGACAGAAACAGCTATCACGGTCACCGCCCCACCTGCAAAAGGGATGCTGCAGCCCCAGGACACGGGCAGGGAGAGATCAAGGACTTAGCCACACCAGCAGCATGTCAGGAGAGGAGGAAAAATAAAAATAAACTAAGCCCAGCGGAGATCGGGAGGCTGCCGGCACGCTCAGATCCTGCCCTAAAGAGGGATGTGGCTGCACTAGACAGTAGCGGCTGGTTTTCCAGGTACCAGGGTTGCTCCAGGCAAAAGCGTCTCTCTCTCTCTTTCTCTCTACTTCTCCTCTTTCCTTCCGTCTTTCACAGCACCTTAGACCCCGTAGCCGTGCTTTCGTCCCATCCTTTCGTCTCGCTTCATTCTGGCTTCTTGTCTGGTGGGGTCGAGCCCCCTCCTCCGGCTTGTGGCAGAGAGGAGTCGGGGGCCGGGGCTCCCAGCCCCGCGGAGCCGGCGCGGTCGGAGGCGTTCGGAGAAGAGGCTGTGTTCTGGGGAGGGGGGAGGCAGCGTTTCACCCCGCAGTGCCCTCCGCATTTCACTCCCGCCCTCTGGTACCTGGAAGCGTTATGGCCTTAGCAAATCCCTCCGGCACTGAACGGAAGGAAGGAGGGCTCAGGGGAGAGAGGATGGGGAGGGAGAGCAGCTGAACGAGCCTGAAATGACTTCTGTGTGCCTCTGGAAAACCCAGCTACGGAGCGACGCAGTTAGGGATGTAGTCACAGGTCCACGTCTCCTAGCAGGGCATGCCAAGGAGAGCCAGCTCCAGGACAGAGCCGTGTTAGAGCAGCACTGTTGTCCGTGCTTTTATGCAGTGTATCCATTCGCTTTGTTGATTATCGTTTTCGTTTCTTCTTTTCCTTTCTCTTCTGTTTCTTTCCCCCTTTCTTCTCCAGCCTCGTTTCGTTTGTGTTTCAGTTTGGTTTCTTTCCCTCCTTTTTCCTTTGGAGTTGTTGACGTGCTGATGTGTTGCGGAGCTCGGCTCCTTGCGGGTGTTGATAACTGCTTTGTTTTTGATTAATCTCAGCTATCTGGGCAGTGTTGTCGAGACAAGCTTCTCCTCAGCTCAATAGGTAAGGGTGATCCATGTCCGAAAGGATGGTGTGGGTGCTGTGGAGGGTGGCCGGGAGCGGGGCATGACAGGGGACACGGAAGGGGCTTTTCCAATACCATCTCTTCCTTTAAAGGGGAATAAGGAATCCGAAAACACTAGGAAACAGCTCTGGACGCACAGTCTCTGTGGCTTTTGGGTTTCCCCTCCCAGCAGCACACGCTGCTCCCCTGCCTTCGGGGCTGGGGTTTGGGATGAGCCGAGCTGCCGTCTCCCTGGGGCCACCCTTCCTTTCCTGGGGACGGTGACACATGTGGCACCGTTGGCCCTGGCAGGGTGCACGAGGGTTTTGTGGTGCTAGGGAGGTGTGTTGAGGTGGGGTTGTCCCCGATGATCCAAACCAGGAGGAGCCCATGAAAGCCAGGAAAAACAGCCACATCTGGAGCAGCCAGCTTTAGACAGCGTGCTCAGGGTGGGCTCCAAAAATGAATCTCCAGTCGCAGTCCAGCACATGGACTTTTGTTTCCAGCAGTAACTGGATCTGTTTTCTTTTTCCCAAGTCTCCTCAATCATGGAAAATGGGAGAAGTCTTTCTCCCGAGATGTACTGTATGCTTGGCAGCAGCAGAACTGTGGTCTCAGGCTGCCAGAAAGGTGTTCTTTCCTTCCCATCACAAGTGTAGTCATGGTAAAGTCCCTCCATTCCTGAAATCCTCCTTGGAGAAATCTTTGACTTCTTCTGACCCAGCTGTAATTTAACAGCCCTAAGCAGATCTTGAAAGACTCTTCCAAGAAAATTCCTCTTGGGCTACCTTCATGGGGCTGGTTTCCTCGATGGCCATGGGCATTTCTGGAACTGGGATGGAGTAATTTGGAGATGGTTTTCAGACCTTAAAAGCAGATTATCACTAAAACTGCCGAATCCAGATGGGACAATAGTAATTTGTGACCCAGAGGATTGGCAACACTGACCTGTTTGGCCATCAGCCAGACTGGTTATGAAAAGAGAGATGAGATTGTAGATGGGCCTGTTTCTAGGGCCTGGCCATGCCCAAACTTCCTTAGGACAGGTCTTACAAAAAGTTAAGCTTTGCTGCCTTGGTTGGGAAGAGTCAAGGTCCTGGCTGATGTTGTCCAAGAGCCTGAGGAGCCTTGTTGGGCTGGGAAAGAGCCTCATGAGAGAGAGGTGGGATGCCTAGAGAAATCAGGGAATGTTTCCAGGAGAGGAGAATTCCTCCATCTGACCTGGAGGGTTGTCCTGGGGTGGGGAGGGCAGGATTGGCGAGGAGGGGGTGTTGGGAGCAGGGACAGGATGTGTGCTCTGCGGAGGAGCCATCCTCTCGTCATGACAAAACCCATCCCATTGGAGCCTTGCAGCTCCAAAGCTCCTGAGCACTCTGCCACCTTCTCTTTCTGTTTTTCCTTGGTGTCCCATGAGGAGCAAAGCTGGCACCAAGCCTTGGTGAGGGCTAGGCTGTGCCAGGCTTTTTGGGAAATGGGGAAGCCCTCAACAAGGATGTGGCTGTTTGTTCTTGCTCCGTGGCGCTGCCCTGCTCTGGCAGCATTAGGGACACGAGTGGACGTGGCTTTAGGACAGCAGAGGTGGGTCCAGGCTCGTGTCTGAGTTTGGTGAGGCTCTTGCACAGATCCTGGCTGGCTCCAGTGCTGGCTGCCATGGGCTGATGGATTTTGAGGAGCAGGGTCACACTGCCCAGCAGGATGGGAGCAGCTCCGTGTCCTACTCCAGGATGCTGCTGCTGGGAACTGCAGTCACAGGAGCGACTCCAGAGTCATTATCCCCAAAAAGGGGAAGGCAGAGGAATAAATCTCACTTTAATAAGCAAGGAATCCTGTAGAGAGCCCAGCCAAGTAATTTCTTGATGATTTGGGGTCATAAAATTGTCAGTGCATGTGGAGCACAGGGATTTTATACCAGACCAGCCAGGTTTCTCTACTGCGGCTGAGAGGAGAGGGACAGGCAGCCTGTGAGCTCCGTGCTGTAGTATCGTGGCTTTTGCTGGGTGAAGCTCAGGAAGTTCTTATGGATGGGCAGGGATAAACGATGCCGTTACAGAGCCAGCACGAGGAATTCTCCCATCTTCTTCTCTTAGGATGCAGCGCGCATCTCGGAACAGGGAAAAGGGGGCTGTCGTCTCCCTGCAGAGGGAAACCCAAAAACCACAGACGAGGCACCAAGCTCCCCTNTCTCACTCCTGTTTTTTCATTTATCTTCCTCTCTCCCCTCCCCTTCCCCATGACTGTATCCCCCTCTTCCTGTCCAGCCCGGCCCCGTTTCCCTGGCCCTCTCTCCTCTCCGTCAGCATGGTGGTGAAGTCCGTTGTGTAGATGAGTTGTGGTGTCCGCAGACCTGTAGAGGGGCCCCCCTTCTCCGGTGTGCTCCCCGCTGTGACCAGCCCCTTCCTCCCTCCCTCCTGGCGGTGCCTTGGCAGCAGCAGCAGCCCTGGGCTGGGGCCGTCACCGCGGTGTTTCTCTGGCACCCCTTGTGCTGAAGGATCCCAAACGTTCCGGGATGGAGGCAGCAACCAGCGCTNGCAGGGACACACTGCCCAGCAGGATGGGAGCAGCTCCGTGTCCTACTCCAGGATGCTGCTGCTGGGAACTGCAGTCACAGGAGCGACTCCAGAGTCATTATCCCCAAAAAGGGGAAGGCAGAGGAATAAATCTCACTTTAATAAGCAAGGAATCCTGTAGAGAGCCCAGCCAAGTAATTTCTTGATGATTTGGGGTCATAAAATTGTCAGTGCATGTGGAGCACAGGGATTTTATACCAGACCAGCCAGGTTTCTCTACTGCGGCTGAGAGGAGAGGGACAGGCAGCCTGTGAGCTCCGTGCTGTAGTATCGTGGCTTTTGCTGGGTGAAGCTCAGGAAGTTCTTATGGATGGGCAGGGATAAACGATGCCGTTACAGAGCCAGCACGAGGAATTCTCCCATCTTCTTCTCTTAGGATGCAGCGCGCATCTCGGAACAGGGAAAAGGGGGCTGTCGTCTCCCTGCAGAGGGAAACCCAAAAACCACAGACGAGGCACCAAGCTCCCCTGCCCCTCGGCATGTCAGCCTGCCCTGGGGGGCCTCCCCAGGCCCCCCTTGCCAGGGCAGCACTGCCAGTGCTGGGAGCTGGGGGGCTTGGCCGTGGCGTAGCGTTGAGTGACGAAGGGACGTCGGCGCCAGGCGTGCGGGAGGAGCAGCAGCCCTCGCTCCCCACTTGAAAGAAAACAGGTTCCCCTTTAAAGACTGTCCATGTGCTGATCCTCTGCATGTGTTCCATGGCTCCTTCCGCTTGGAGAAGTTGTGAGTCCGCTTGTCTGAGTGCGTTTTTCTTTTCTTTTCTTTCNGGGGCCGTCACCGCGGTGTTTCTCTGGCACCCCTTGTGCTGAAGGATCCCAAACGTTCCGGGATGGAGGCAGCAACCAGCGCTGCCTTGGAGCAGAGTGGGAATTCTGACTTGCAGGAGCTTCTTGTAGGAGAGTTGAGCTCTTCATGTGAGGAGGATGAAGGGTTGAAGGACACGGTGGGCTCCTTTCTCGTGGATACTCTACTTTAACCAAGCGGATGCTCTAACGTGCCCAAACTATTCCTGGATGTCAGTGTCTTGACTCAAGGAGAGGAGGAGACGGGGGAACGTGTGTTGAGACCTCCATGAGGTTAAATATATACAAATATATGTATAGTGTCCTTGCATCTCCTGGACCCTTCCTTTATATGGGTTCCCCTTTTGGGCGGATGGAGGTCAGTGGTGCTCTCAGGGGTCTTCTCCCTTACATCTTTGCTTTGAACATGGGAGGACGTTTGAAGAAGAGCAGCTGAGATGTGTGTTGGGCTGGATACTTCTTCTCCCCTACTTCCTTCTCCTGTCCTGGGACTCTTGAACGTCCTTCGGCACCTTTGTGGCCTCTCCAGTACCTCGCAGTCCACGCAGTCCAGACACTTGCTCATGCAGAAGGGTTTTCCTTTGAAGACTCGAGGGAAACTGCTGCTCCAGGTGTTGGTGGTGCCTGGCAGAAGGTTTGTGCCAGGAGTTCATGTGGGCTTCTTAAAGCTCCTTTGCCTGGCTCTACACTGAAGTTTCCAGAAGTTCTCCCGCCTCCCTGAACAACTCATCTGTTTGTATTCAAGATCTCCCTCGTGTGTGGGCAGCTGCCCAAAATGTGAACTCTGGGGGCAGGAAGGGGCTTTTGGCTGAGCTTAAAATGAAAATTAATTTGGAAGAATCGGAACCCTTTGAAGAGATAAAGGGTGGGTAGAGCAGATAAAATTTGGCTGCTGAGTAGCATCGTTTTGTCCTCTATCTCTGCCTTGCCAGAGGTCAGACAGTATTTATGGTGACACATGGGTTCAGTGCACTCACTGTTTATGTTTGTGTGTATAAATACGAGTCCAATTACGGAGAACTAGTAGAAATGAGCTTCAGGCAATTTCCTCATAATCCCTCGTGTAAATCTGTCTAATTTTGTCAGCATGCCACAATAGCTTCTTCTTAGAAAGAAAAGAGTGGAAAGAGCAGGAGGCTTTTACAAGCTGAGCTTTAATAACAGCGGCAAAGCTGTCTGGGTGGTGGGAAGAGGTGGAGGAAGGCAGGTGCTGGTGGGCAGGGTGGTGGCAGGATCACCGAGCTCGGTGGTGTCCAGGGCTTGGCACGCGTGAGCTCCGTGGGCGATGGAGCTGGAGCAGCTGAGGTCACCGTTAGCCAAGCACCTGCAGGAATGTAACTCCCGTGCACCCCACAGAATGGTGGCTATAAATGGGAAATACCCGTTATTGACCACTGAAGCAGGAATTGCTGCAGGGAATGCCGTGCTGTGGCCTGGGGGTCACTGTGGTCCTACCTTCAGCTGGCGTGTGCGTGGCTGGCTGAGTTGGTTCTGCTCAGAGGGTAGAGCTGCTGCTGGCAGCACCTCTCACGAGAGGCTGGTTGCACTTGGGGAGGTGTTTGAGCTCTGCAAATGTAAACGTCGTCTTCCTGACGAGGAAAAGCTTGGATCCAGCCAGCGGGACTCCCAGCATGTCTAATGAGCTGCTTCATCTTCGGCTGATGCGATGCTCTGCTGGGAGCTGGAACAGAGGTTTTCTGGGAGCTGGAACAGAGGCTCTCCAGGAGCTCTCCGCACCTTGACGTCTCTGTTGCGTTAGAAAACATGAAAAGGAGCTCCTCTGTGCCCAGTGTTTGGGTTTCTGTTGCGTCTGCTGCGCCTTAGCTGCTTCTTCACCTCGCGCTGCACTTCCCTGGGTGCTCTCCAGTGCTGCCAGCAGAACTGAGAAGCTTCGTAATCACGCTCATCTTCAAAAAAAACCAAAAACCCTTCTGCTCCCCATGGGGAAAAAATCTCCTGGGAGCTCCTTGCCTGGGCACTCCAGCTGAAATTTCACCGCTCTGGAGACGCTTGGGATGTCGGATGGGAGCGCTGCTGTCGCGCTGTGCTCTGCAGTGGTGACACACATGGGGACCCGT
This sequence comes from Platysteira castanea, assembly GCA_013397175.1. Taxonomy (NCBI): domain Eukaryota; kingdom Metazoa; phylum Chordata; class Aves; order Passeriformes; genus Platysteira; species Platysteira castanea. The sequence continues at coordinate 188,767 of VYXC01002074.1, forward strand.
GGGGGGAAGCCTGCAGGGTGTCTTCAGTGCCACCCAGGCTCTGCCTGGACCTCGGAGGAAATGAGGAGCTCCAAACTCTCCGTGGGTGGGTGTACTCTGGTACCACAGCCCGGGACTGCGGGGTCTGTGCCCAGCCCATGTCCTTGCCCTTCCCTGCTGCTCCTGCTGGCAGCCACGGTGTTTTTACAGTGCTGTGTGGGGCACACCTTGCTGACAGACAGGGTGACATCATCCTCAGCGGTTCTGTGCTGAAGCAGGAGCCTGAAGGAACCGATGTTGCCTCTTGCAGCCAGCTGAGGTGGCTCCTCTGCCTGCCCTCCTGCTGCTTGCGGGGCTTTGCGGGGTTTGCTGATCCCTCCCCGGTCACAGACAGGATGCAGGAGCTGCCGTCAGCACTGTCCTCTGTGTGGCTCTTGTGAGCAAGTTGTGACAGCGGAAGAGAGTCATCTCCTCCTCTGAAGGGTGCAGGCAGGCTGGTTTAAATCTCCTTTCCTCGTTGGATCCTGGCTTAAAGTGTTGGCTTTATCGCAGTGAAAGGTGCTTTGTGGAAGCTTCCCGTCGTCTCTGCAGGTGGCTTGGGTTTATCCCAGGTCATTTCCTGTGGCCTCAGACTTCTCCTGTGGCATTAGGAGTTGGTGACTCTTGGAGGGCTGTGGAAGTGAAATGGAGAGGGGGAAGGAGCTGGGAAAGCAGCAAGAAGGGGGGATGCTGTGATGTGTTATAGATGAGAGCTGGACTGCCCGCTCTCCTAAGGAAAAGGTTTTCCTCTAATGCTCTGCTCTCTACAGCAGTCGTGCTTTCCAGGCCTTGGATGGGAAAAGCAGGTACAGTGAAGGAAATAAAACAAAAAATCTCTTTGCAAAGGGGAGGATACTTGAGCTGGTTCCTGTAGAAGAGTGCCTCAGGGGGTACAGCTGATAAACTATCCCTTGCACCTGCTGGCTCTCCTGTAGGAAGCACCCCTTTGCAAATCCCCTCCTAGTCCTCACAATAAAACCTTGTCAGTGTTTCCATTTGCAGCTCCCAGCCTCTTGCTGTTCCAGGGGCAGACGCTCCCGTGCTGTCGCGTTTCTGTTGTCACTTCTCACAGGGACCTGGGAACGAGGTACCTCTCCCGGCTCTGTCGGTGTGTGCCCCTGGTGTCCCTGTCTGTCGTGTGGCCCCTGGTTTTTCTGGCTGTGGGAGCAGGGCCAGCAGGATCCTGCCTCCCTGCTGTTTGTGGCGCCGGTGTTGTCCGCCCCGGGTGGCTCGTGGTGCCCGTCTCGACGCTGCCGTTTCGCTTCTGCCTGTCTCTTTCTCTCTCTCTCCATCCCAAGGGGTTTCCTACCACTTCCCAGAAATGCCTTATCGGACATAGGATCTGCCCCGTCCTGTTTTGTTTAGCGGTGTTGGCGTGGCAGGCAGGTGAGCTGGGGGTGCCCGTGTTGGACATGGCCGGTGGCACCGGCCGGGTCGCGGCGCCGCTCGGAAACCTGAAGGAGACGTAGGGGGACAGCGGGGACGCCTCGCTTCCTCCATCCCGTGCTCTGGCACGTCTGGCTGGCCCTGCTCCTTGGCCCCGGGTTTCTCACCTCTTCCTTTTCCACGGCAGAGCCGGCTGGGATCGGCCAATCCCCCACCGGGGACGTCCAGAGGCCCGAGCGTGGCCGGGAGCCGCTGACGGCGCGTGTCTGCTTTTCCTTCCTAGAAAACGTCCATCTCCGCCCGGGGACGCTGCTGCACCTGAGAGGCTCGAAGCTCTGAAATACCAGCGGATAAAGAAGCCCAAAAAGTCATCCAAGGGCTCCTCGAAATCCAGAAAACAACCCAGTGAGTGCGAGGACCCCGCGGTCACCAACAGCATTCCCTGTGTCCTGCTGTGAGCAGAGCTTGGGCAGGTCCCTGCTGGCTCCAGTGCCGGGGGTCTCCAAGCCCATTCCTGGATGCTGCCCTTGCTCCCTGCCTCCCAAAGGGATGGCTCCCCTGGCTGCTTGCCTGAAGGTTTTCCCTCCTTTGCTCCTCCAAACCAAGTCCTTTCCACGCATCTCCCATCTCTAGTCATTTGTTTGGATTTTGAGTGTTAATTTCCTTTCCCCTGATGCCCAACGTTCTCCTTTCTTGCCACACTGCGGGTTCAGGGCCAGGCTTGTTGTCACCTCCCCTTCACAGCAAGCAAAGCGCTCTGCTCTGCCTGCTGCTGGCTCCGGTCCCATCTGCCTTCTCTCCCCCCTTCCCAGACGGCTCTGCCTCCCAGGTTCAGCACCCTCCCAGCTCTCAGGTACTGTCGCCTGACGAAGCTGTCTGCCTCCGCAAGAAGAAGAGACACCCTCGTCAGGACCCCTTCGCCCGGCTCTCAGCGCTGAAGGACGACCTCTGCCACCGGCAGCTCCCTGAAGACCAGACAGCCATTCTCAACAGCGTGGACCACGATGACACCAGCGGACACGCCACCCTGCTCTAGCCTAGCGCCGGGCCCAGGAGGTTGAACAGGAGCGGTGGAGGGAGCTGGTGTCACACCGCGGGGGGACGGAGGTGATGGGAAGGAGGGGGGGACACCCCAACGCTGCCGCCTCTCCGAGGGGTTCGGTGGCTCACGGCGGGGATGAGCTGGGAGGAGCTGGGGGATGCTTTGGGGAGGATGCTTTGGGCTGGGTGTTCTCAAATCCACTTCTCCCCACCCCAAACAGCTTGGGTGGGGTGGGAAGGGGGGTGTTGCACCTCGGTTTTGGGAAAGATCTCTAGGCGTCAAAGGCATGGATGGAGCTTTTGGCATCTGCGTCCGCAGCGCGCATTTAGGGGGAAAGTGTGGGATTGAGCAGCTGGCCCTCAATCGCCGGAAGAAATTGAGTGACACAGGGTGTAATTAAGTGACAAGAACCTAACAACCCAGGCGGGAACTGGTAATCCCATGAATCTGATTATGATAAAAACATGACCAAATAATCCCAGGAAAGCTGTAATTGTGAGAATCTCCCTGCCTCCCCCTTCCCAGCCTCCTTTGATGTGAAGGTAACAGCAGCAAAACCATCCGTGACATCTTTCCTTACCTATCTCTGAAAGGGAAAAGCCAGAAAGACCCCGAGCCTTCGAATCAATGTGAGAAATCACCATTTGTCTGTGTGCAAGTGCATTTGATGCTCGGTAGCGTGTGCTCGGTGCCGTGCGAGCGCGCGGGTACGGGGCTGACGTGATCCGAGGATGTTTCCCCCTCCAGGTGCGGCGTGTGCCAGCTTTGATGCGGGTGGGTTCGATTAATTCTGCCCGACACTCTGTGCATCGCAGGCAAATGTCCTTCCGTGCCGCGCGGTGATGTGATTTCTGCCTGTGTGATGTTTAATCTCTGCTGATAACTGCCAAGCGGGGAGACGCAGGCGTGCGAGCGAACGGGGCTTGGCTGCGTGGTCCCCAGAGCCTCCGTCGGCAGGTGCTGAGCCCGGGGAGAGCAGCTGGAAGTGCCCAGCTCTGCGGATGGACGTGGATGGCTCCGTGCAAAGCTAAGCCCAGCGTTCCGCGCCAGCTTAAAATACGTTGCTGCTGGTTTCACCGTTTTCCCCTTTTTCCTCCTGTTCCAACCTGAGTGTGTCGGCCGTGACACCTGCCGGGGTCATGTTCCTCCCTTCACCCCCTGTTCCCCTCGGTAATGCTGTTCTAACTCTTCACCAGAATGTATTTCCTCTTCAGAATAGGGTAGGTTCGGTGGCTGGTGGTTTTCTGGATTGCATAGGCCTTTTTTTGGTTTGTTTTTAGCAGGCAAGGTGTGACCTGAGAACAGCCGGGCTCACTTTCCTGCTCTGCCTCCACTCTCTGACTGCGTGGCCTTGGGCAAGTCACTTAACCTCTCTGTGCCTCAGTTCTCCCATCTGTAAAATGGGGATAAGTCATATTTGAGCACTTTGGACAAGCACTTGCTGGCCTACAGACTGCAAGTGCTATGTAAATGCTTAGTGCTAATACCAAGCAATCCCTACCTTTAAAATATTTAGAGGTTTTTTTTTTCTTTTTTTTTTTTAAGTTTGAAGTGGTAAAAACAACCACTGCATCCAGGTTTGCACAGTTCTTCCTCTGCGGTAAAGTGCTAAACCCTCCAGCCTGCCTGGGAATAAAACACCGAGTGTTTCATGTAGATATTCTTGCTTTGAGTGGATTCAGGCTGTAGAAAAAGCGTCAGGAGAGCTGGAGAGCCTGCAGGCATGTTTTTCGCCCCAGGCTCTCTATTTGCATATGAAACTTTTGTTTATTCCCAGGTAGAATTGCCAAGAGATTCTCTGCAATCTCGCCTTTAATTCTGCTTTGCCTTGGTTTTTGCTCTTGCTGCTGGTTGAACCTCCAAGGGCTGAGATGTTTGGAGAAAGACGTGAGCTCTCGGTTGTGAGCCGGCCCTCCGACCACGCCACGCTCCCCGGGAGCTTTTAGGTCGGAGCCTGTCGCTTGCTCTGCCTCGATTTACCTGGCTTTAGAGGTTGTGCTTCCTCTCCCAGCAGGATGCTCGGGAACCTGCCACCACCAAAAGCAGAGCGCCGTGTCTTTTCCAATCTCCAGGCCCTAAGTGAGGTTTGAACCACTGGAAAATGAATCCTCTAAATCGATAACGAGATATCCCTGAGCTTTAACATCTTCGTGTAGGTGGTCTCAAACCATCAGCAGGTTTGTCTCGGGAAGGAGGGAGGGTCTGGCAGAAATGCCCCTCTCTTTCCAGCCTGCACCAGGGCTTTTTATTGACGTGACGAGTGACCTGACGTAAGAACCTCAACTCTCAGAGTGAGAACTCAACCTTGCTAACAGTATGACTGCGAATTTCTTTTATTTGGGTGTGTTTTTAGGGGTTTTTCCCTAGAACCTGCTCGGATCTGAATTGATTTAATGCCATTCTCCCGCTAGGCAGCGAGGAAAACTCTGCCTGGCTTGGCCAACTTCAGCTCGCCGGTCACTGCAGCCGGGCTGCTCCTGATGGACAGGTGACCCTCGTGGAGGCTCGGTGCTGCCTGTGCCGTGGCCGACTTGCTCTTCCTTTTGCTCTCGTTGCCTCAGCCTCTCGAACAGAGGGTTGCTTTTCCATTTGAGTGCTTTCCAAACGATTTACGACACCCGTTCGGATGGGCCAGGCGCTGTCTTCTGGCTCTTGAGGTTGCTACCTCAGGACTATGCCCCATCCCATCTTAAGGAGCTCTAGAGGACCTGGAGTGCAGGGCAGGTTGACGGAGCATGCCGGCTTGCTGGGTCAGTCTTTTGAGAGTTGTTTTCCTTTTGCAGGTGTTTTGAGCCACTGGGCTTTTCATGGTCTTCGACCTTTAGAGGCTGGAGCTGCAGCCCTCTCTCTTTCAGCCGTGTACCTGCCACGCTGCTGGAGTGGGAAATCCCGCCCGGGCGCCTCGTGGAAGCAGCTCCTCCCTAAAACCATCCTTAACTCCTTTCCCTGCTAGACCGAGTTACCTTCCGATAGACTCGGGCCGTGCTTTGGCTGACTGGCTCGCCTCTTGCTTTGGCAACCTCCTCGCTTCTCCCAGCCCTCTGGTTTCCATGCCCTTCAGGGTTGCTCCTCTCTCCTTCCGCGGACCTGGAACATCGAAGCCGTGTCAGACGATGCCAAACGCTTCCCCCATTTCACCCCCGTTTGAACTCCGTGTCGCTTTGGTGGTTTGCAAACACAGCTGCTGCTGCTGCTGCTGCTTCCTCTTCATTTTTTATTTTTTTTTTCCTTTCATGCTGCAAAATATATCTTGATTTTTATCTTCCTGGGCCAAACTCTCTTATTTTCTAAGCTGGTCTGAGGTAGACGGCTCTTTCTGTATCAGCAACCAGATGATTCCTCCTTGCACGTTGTGAACATGATGTTCCATTAGGTCCCTTGGCAAATCCTGGCCCACAGTGAAAAAATGCCTCTGCAGCACAAGGATATTTGTCCCTGGGCTCTGCTGAGGTGTCGGTGCAGGGGTGCCAGCCCAGTTTTGTGGGGTCCGTGCTGGTGCTTCTCCCTGCCAGGTGGCCACGGTGGGGATGCTCCAGCGCCAGTTTCGTGCCGCCGTGGGGGTTGCAGGATGTGGGCACCCCGAGCTGGGGGAGGTGACACGGAGAGGTGGGTCCAGGGTGTCACAGAGATCCTGTGGAAAAGGGGTGGTCCTGGGGTGCCATCCCTTGCAGCCTGCCCAACAAGGAGTCCTGGAGCAGGCAGGGAGAAAGGGCAGGGGAAGTGCTTTGCCTGCTTTTCCAGCAGGACTTGCTGAGCTCTCATCCACGTGTTCCTAAGGTGACTTTGCCGTGCAGCCCCAGCAGCGCTTCGGCTCCGCGGTGCTGACGTGAGGGAAAATGCAAGTTCGGGTAAGGGGGGGAGAGGGAGCGTTCAGGGCTCGTTTATGAGGCCCCGTTTCTGTGTCTGCCTCTAACAGCATCCACAGGCACTGGGAGCGATGGCTTTGTGGGATGTGGGAGCTGGAAAGTCCCAGGGTCTCTTCCCAGTCTGAACCTCGGCATGGTTTGCACTCTGCCCATGAGCTGAGGGGTCTCTGTGAGCCCCCAGGGTGTCTGTGTGAGCAGGGGATGCTTTTCCCAGGAGGATTCTCCTTCCTGCTGCCCCCTGCCAGTCACCTGTGACTTGGGGGCTGTTTCGGGGCACTGGTGGGCTCCAGGCTGCTGATCTGGTGTTTGTCACCTTGTCAGCTGGCTCGGTGCCACCCGCTTTGGAGGGAGGCTGGAGGTGATGCTGTTTGGATAGATAAATGTAAAGGGAATATAAAGGGAATAACAGCTTGCTGTACCTGCCTCCAGGAGTGTTGAGGACACTGGAGTTGGGCTCAGCAGCCCAGGCACGGTCCTGGCAGGGCTTAGTCATGTCTGGTGGCATCCGGACGTGACACTCATTCCAGACTCGTTGCTGCTCCCCCTTGCTGTTTGAATTGGGACAAAATCCTCCTGGCATTTTGGTTTCTCTTCCTGCTTCAGGCAGTGACGTAGATTTGGGAGTTCTTGGAGTTTTGGGTTGGTTTCAGCTGTAGCTCTTGTCTGGAGGTACTTTTGCATGAGGCTGGACCTTCAGGGATTTCCACACGTCCCACGTGGGCTCGCTGCAGCCCCGGACTGGAGTCAGGGCTTTTTGGGAAGGAAATCTTTTCGAGAAACCGGAGTGAAACCCACTGTACATATGAGATATAAATAGCTAGAGAAGCGTAGGACAAAGGTAGATAGGTTTGCAGAATTCAGTAGATTTGCATGTCGGGGTATGTGTGTGTCTAGGGGAGAGTTTAGAGCCATGCTGGAGCGGGGGGTCAGGATGGGCAAAGTGGGGAAGGGGCTGGGAGCAGTGGAGCCTGAGGGGAATTTGGGGATGGAGAGGCGCCAGCGTGACCCACGCTGTGGCCCTGCTGCACACAACAGATCGCTCTGTTTCATTATTTCACCTCCAGTTTTTAGCTTTGCTTTGCTCACAGTCCGTGACCCACCCCTGGGCCGTGACAGGAGGAGCAGGAGGGACAGGTCCTGTGCTTGGCGTGTCCGAGGCACGTGGGGCGTGACACGGGGCATGACACGGGAGGGAGATGTCACACTGCCTCATCTCTGGTGCCGTCGCTAAAAGAAAAGGCTGCACCATGCAGAAACCCTTCCCTCAGGTCCCTCTAGATGCTGCTGTCTGGTTACTCATGTGAAAGCGTTCCGCTCTGCGTCTGTTCTTCCCAGAACAGCGTGAGTCAGAAGGGATGAGAGAGGGATACAGCTAAATTTGTCCCCTGAGCTGAGGAACGCGGCACCGCCTGTGCCAGCCGGCCCCAGCAGTGCCTCCTGGGAGGGACAAGATGTTCTTGACAGTGTCTTTTTATTTTAAACCTCATTAGCAGGACTTTGAGGATCTGAGGCAGAGAGGGGATTTGGTCACCAGCGATGCCAGGGCTGGTACTGGCCCCAGGCCGGATTCAGGCTGGATTCCCACTGCTCTCCCAGAGCCATCCCTGCGCTGTCTGGGCATGGGGTAGCCCTTATTAAAGAAAACAAGATGTTTGCTCCCATTTCCTCCCTTCAGCTTAATTTTTTTGTTTGTTTTTTTCTGTTTCTGAGTATCTTGACTCCTCTCTGCCCGCGTTTTCTGGGAAGGAGAGGTGGGAGGTGCAAAGGAGAGGTGGGAAGTGCAGTTGCTCCTGTCAGAGTTCTGTCAGGGGATGCTCGATCCAGGAGCTGAGGGCTGGGAAGCAGCGACCAGATTTGGCCACGGTGGTACCAGCAAAAGAAGAAACCGAACCTTGCACCTAATTCCCATCAGGTGGCACATCCCCAAGCAGGGAGGACCGGTGTGGTTGTGGGAAGGGACTGGAGGTGGGAGCCTGTTCCCCTCCCTGGATGACTGGGATGAGAGGGAGCCACGTTTGCCCATTTCCCCCGTTTTTAGGTGTTTTGGCACAGCTGGCTGAGCTCTGTTCCTGGGCATTGTGTGG
>VYXC01002074.1:197198-213479 GCA_013397175.1 Platysteira castanea
GCCCAGATTTTGGATTTACCATCAAAATGACACTTTCTCTCCCAGGAGGGCTTTTATTCTTGTTCTGCTGAGGTTGCAGGGCTGCAAAAGAGGGTGCCCATCTTGCAGTCCTGTGGTCTGAATGCTCCTCGGATTTCCACCCACTCCCCCCACCCAGCACTTAGATTAAAATAAAACACACAAAAAAAAAAGACTTGAGAAATGAGCCCCAGTATCTCTGTCTGAAGAAATGATATTGGTGTATCGAACCCGCATTGTATATAAAATTAAACAAATATATATTTACTTTCTATTTTAGAAGGGGGGGAGAACAAATATTTAAAATAATTCCTTAGTAATAGGTGTCAGAAACTTCTGTGCAGCATGAGGGAGGCTGTCAGAGGTGGGGAGAGTCTCAACAGCGGGAGCAGAGCGAGTATTTTTACATTATATTGCGCTTCAGCTTCTCTGCTTCTCCATCCACCTATAAATAGACAAAAATATATATACAAATATATATATATATAAAAATTATATATATCTAAGTCACATAGCTGTTTTATTTTTGTATCCATGCCTAGTGCTGTTTGAGCAATACGGTGGCGAGGGAGAGGAGGGCTGGGCCAGGCTGGGGGCTCGCCGTGCTCCGGGCCCAGCGTCACCGCTGTTTGCTGATTCAATAGGGAAAATCACTAAAAAGGGAAAAAATCCCGGGATGGGGAAGCCTGGGCTTGCTGCCAGCTTGCCCAGGGCCATGGCGAGGTGGTGTTTCCACTGAGGGCTGTCTTGGGCTTTTTTTTTTTCAGAGAAAAAAGACAAATTTCAGCTCCGAGGGCGCTCGGGGAGGATGAGGCAGCTGCAGCCCGGGAGGTGGCACAGGATGGGGACGCGGTGGGGACAGGGTCCCCACGCTGCTGCCTTGCTGGGTGCTCTTGTTCACCTGTCCTGGCCACCCTCATAAATCCTGAGGGTTTCTGAAACCCTCCTGCAGCTTGTGGAGCCCCCCAGAGCCACCCAGGTGGCCTCAGTGGGACTCTCCGGGTCCCTGCACCCGGCTGGAGCAGGGAACCTTCTCCGTAGGGAATGTCAGTGCCTCCCCAAGAGTGTCCCCGGCCAGCAGGGCCTACTGGTGCCGTGGGGGCTGCTGGTGTCCTCTGGGGCAGGGTGAGGGGCTCTCCCTGCCTGGGTGGGTGGGATGAGGGGGCTCTCCCTGACTGGATGGAATGTGGGGCTCTCCCTGTCCCGATGGATGGGTTGGGCTCTGCCTGTCCCAATGGATGGGTTGTGGGGCTCTCCCTGTCCCGATGGATGGGTTGGGCTCTGCCTGTCCCAATGGATGGGTTGGGCTCTCCCTGTTCCTATGGATGGGATGTGGGGCTCTCCCTGCCCCGATGGATGGGATGTGGGGCTCTCCCTGTTCCTATGGATGGGATGTGGGGCTCTCCCTGCCCCGATGGATGAGGTGGGATCGAGCCCTGGTGCGCTGGGGAATGTGCCGGGGATGTTTGGGGCTTTTCCTGCAGGGCAGTACGGACCCGCCGGACCCCTGCCCCTTCCCCGTGGGCTGTGGGGGAGCCACTTTGGGACTGAGCAATGCCAGGGAGCTGCAAACCATCCCTCTGCCTTCGCTGGGGCAGGATTTGGGGATCGTCTTTGGGATTCACTTCTCTCGGGCTGTGTCCCTTAATCCTGGGCTCTGGGGGGATCCAGGCGCTGCTTTTTGGGCTCAGATGTCCCCGAGGGGACGGTGGCACAGCCCCCGAGTGCTTCCAGCCCTCCGGAGGCAGGCAGAGGTCCCTCCCCGTGGCCATGCCACGTCCCCACGGGCTGAGGCACGAATGTACTCCCGGGAGCTGGCCCCTCGCAGCGGCCCCGTGTCCTCTGTAGGTGTCACCTGTATTTTCCATGGTATTTCTCTCTTCTTCNTTAACCCTCTGGATGCCAAACAGGCACATCAGGAGCTGCTCCCTCCCCGTGCTCCGGGGGGCCCAGGGGCGGCGGCTCCCCCAGCATCCTCCCGCTTCCCGTGGTTTCTTTGGTTTGGTTTGGTTTGGTTTTGTTGGGCTCCATCCCCGCTGCCTCCATCCGCGCACACCTGCCCTGAGCTTGCTTTCCAGGGGNTCGCAGCGGCCCCGTGTCCTCTGTAGGTGTCACCTGTATTTTCCATGGTATTTCTCTCTTCTTCGTCGGGTCGGGGGGGGCTGGGGGGGATGTTTCTAATATCCAGCCGAGATTTGTTCAGCACCAATTCTTGATATCGAAGCAAAGCATGTTTGGTGGGACTAACTTGCATTTATTAGTGGTAAATACATAAGTGAGTATTTTATATGTTAAACAAACAAACAAACAAACAAAGGATGTCAGGAGAAAGAGAAGGGATGAGGTTTCTCACCGCTCGGTGCCCGGGCTGGGGGCTGCCTCGCCCCCTCCCGGTGGGGCTTTGGGGTATTGCTGGGGGTGGGCAGGGGGGGCGGGCAGCTTTCTCCTTTCCCCATCTCCCCCGGAATCACTTACAGAAAAAAAACAGGCAAAGGAAAGCTAGAAATGTTTACAAAGCACACTTCCCGCAGTACCGTTAACCCTCTGGATGCCAAACAGGCACATCAGGAGCTGCTCCCTCCCCGTGCTCCGGGGGGCCCAGGGGCGGCGGCTCCCCCAGCATCCTCCCGCCTCCCGTGGTTTCTTTGGTTTGGTTTGGTTTGGTTTTGTTGGGCTCCATCCCCGCTGCCTCCATCCGCGCACACCTGCCCTGAGCTTGCTTTCCAGGGGCTTTGCTTCTGCCCCCTCCCAGGCTCTTCCCGCCCGGGTGCCAGCTGAGGGAAGCGCCTGTCTCTGCTCGGGGAGGTTCTGGCTCGGTGGGAGATGCTGGCGCTCACTCCCTGCCCTCCCAGATGCACTTTAAGGCCAAACTTCCTTTTTTTTTTCCTTCTCTGGGGCTGGCAGAGAGCAGGCAGGGGATGCTCCCGTGGCCCCAGGGCGTGCAGGACTTCCCACACGGCCGTGCAGGCTCCGCTCCCTCGGCATTTCCCATGTGGGAAAGCCCTTTGGAAATCCTGGAAATGCCCACGTTGCCGTCAGGTTCATCCTTTGGGCGTTTGGGGATCACACCTGCACGCCAGCTCCTTGGGGAGCGGCCTGGATCCCCCGGGAGCATCTCCAGCTCTCCCATGGGAGCATCCCTGGCTCTCCGGGGGAGCCCAGACTTTTTAATCCCCTTTTAATAGGTTTGTAGACTCCCTGAAGCCTCGTAGACCTCCATAGGTAGCTCTTGATTTAATCCCCTCCTAACCCCGTAGTGTTCTCCCCTAAGGCAGGATTTTCTTCTGGACCCAACGCGTCTCTGATTGCGTGGGACAACTTTTCCCTCTTTTTAAGAAGAATTTCTTGCCTCTGGATATAAAGACTAGACCATCCAACCTCGTTTCCATCTCTTGAATGTCAAGTATTACGATGTATAACACACGTTAGGGTGCTCTTTGGTGCTGTTTCAATGGTAACCAGTGGAACTGACTTTTTAAAAATAACAATAACAATAAAAGAAACTTTAGTGCCGCTGGTTCCATAACGTTCATTGTTGTGACTTTTTCTTTAATTTTTTTTTTGAAAGTTTTGTTAGGGTTTTGGGTATTTTTTTTTAATTCTTTTTTAATTGTTACTAAACAGTGAGTAGCGATCAGCTGCCAGGTTTCTGTGGTGTTGATTTTAGTGACTGGTGGCTGCTGCGAGCTGGGCGGGCTGCGTCACAGCTCAGTGGGATTTGGGATCAAGTCGCTTCCTTTTGGAACTGCACACAGCAAAACGAGCATTTGATGGGAGCCCAGACGGCAACTAGAGGGTTAATTTTTGAACTTTCAGGTATGTTCCTCAGAAGAAAATAATAATAATAACAATAATAATAATAAAAAAAAAGAATAAAAAAAAAGATAAGAGAAACAAAACACTATTTTTTCAGTAAGCTTTTTTTTTCTGTAAACGATTTACAAATAAATCTGACATGATGGTGCTGTACCAAAGCCTTATACGAAACTTATTCCGCGCTCTCTATAATCTCTCTGTATCTGTATTGTTGCTCTCGGCCTCCGCCAAGGCCAGGAAATGCCAGCAGGAGGGACCGGTGGCCACGCTCGGCATCGGCACCCCCGGAATTCCCCGGGATGGGCCCGGAGCCGCTCCGGCCCGCGGGGAGGGAAAGCCAAATTTCAGCATCGCTCCCCAGGCGTGCGATGAGGGGCACACGTGGGGGTCCCTCCCCCCAAACTCTCCTTCCGACTGGGTGCTATCCTGCCCTGGGCAGGGATCCGAGACCTCGCCGGGAGCGCTGCCCGCTGCTCCCGGCATCCCCGCTGCGGCTCCCAGGGGATAACGACCCCCCGAGCCCCCTCCTCGGGGGGGTTCGCATCTTCCAGCTCAGCCCGACCTCCGCAGCGCTTGGCCGAGGCAGACCCCTGGCTCTTGCCCTGCGAGCCCTCTCCCGGCCCTTCCCCTGGGGCCGGCTGGGAGCTGGGGCTGCTTTGATAGCTCTAAGCAATAATCCCACTCTGCCAAGAAAGTTGGGTCCTTTTGGCTCTTGGACTGTTGTCAGTTAATGAGTAAATGCTAATAAGCCAACAAAAATTGGAAGAAATGAGAGTTTGAAGCCCTGCCTTACTGGGAGTAGCTGGTCCCTCGGTCTCTGCCTGTTGGGATTTTAAGGCCTGCTGAGTACTTAATTTATCGCCGGTAACATTGCATGTTCATAGATTGACTTCTTGAGTTGATTTTTCTTATTTTAATGTACCCACTATAAGAAATTCTGGCAGTGTTGCAATGTTACGTACAACTAGCCATGCTGTAGGAGAATGATGGGTTTTGGAATCGATTAACTTGCTCCTCATGTAACATTACCCTGCTTCAGAAATGTTTTGTATTTTGATATAAATAAACATTTGCTATAAAAAAAAATATATACCTATAAAAAGGCTTGGTCACTGTCCTTGGTTTGGTTGGAGGGGCTGTGGGGAGGGGGTGGGCTGCCCCAGAGGGGTTTGTGAGGGATGCTGGGCTGATATTTGTCCCGCTGGGATTTGCAGCGTGTCCCAGCCGGTGCTCCAGGCCGAGGTGGTACTGGGATGGACACTGATGCTCAGGTCCTGTTTTTGGGCAAGGAGTGGGAGGGGAGAGAGCCCCAGCTCCATCTGACAGGGTGATGCTGGACAGTGAGCCCTGTCCCTCGCTGTCCCCTCCCACAGCTGCCCTTTCTCATCCCACCTCCTCCAGCCGGGCTAACCCGCACTCCCCTCCCCTTCACCTGCTGCCTTTGGAGTTTTTCCCACCTTTTTTGCACTGGTTCACCCCGCAGGAGCCCCCCTGATAAGAAGGTCTGTGTGCAGCCCGGGACCGTGCGCCGTGCGGTGCCGCGCTGTCCCCAGCCGCGCTGGTGGCCGTGCCACGAGGTGGCAGTGCCGGCTCGGCGGCTCCCGGCGCTGGCGACGAGCGGGGAGGGAGAAGAGGCGGCCTCGACCACCTCCAGCATCGCTGTCCTCCCTGTGTCCCCCCACGGCCGGGATGGAGGCGCTGCTTCTGTCTGTCTGTCCGTCCTGCTTGCCCTTGAGCTGTCCCCCAGCGCTGAGGTCCCCATGGGTCCCCCCCAGCCTCCCTGTAAGTTGGTTTTTAGGGAAGATGTGCTGGCCCCACACCCCTCAGCGCGTTGGGGATGTGGTTCAGGGCCTTGGGGTCGGCTCCAGGGATTCCCAGCTGAACCCCCTCAGTGAGCAGGGATGCAGCTCAGGGCACTGCAGCACCTTTTGGGTGCCGGCTGCGGGGCTTCCCAGTTAAACCCCAGGAGCAGGGATGCAGAGAAAGGCGATTTGCACATCCCTCACCAGCCGCTCCCCAAAACTGGGGGCCGGGGCAGCCGCTGGCTATTCCCACACGGAGCCTGCACACCTCTGCTCCATCAGCGCGGGGAGCAGGGACCCTGCAGAGCTGGGAAGGTGCTGGGGAGCTGCTCGGGTGCCGCCCTCCAGCTTCGCTCCGGGCTTGGTGGAACCCCGCGGGAAGGAGGAGGAATCCTCCCAGCTGGATCTGCAGGAGAACCGACCCACGCTGCTCCAGAGGCAGTGCGGGGGCAGACACGGGGTGCCTGGGCTGTGGCTGAGGATTGCGCGGTCGAACGGCGCTGCTGGAGCTCACCCAGGGCCGTGTGGGTCACAGGGAGCTCCCTGGGCTGGGGGAGCGCGGCACGGGTGTGCACGGCAGCCCCAGTATCCCCAGTCCGCCCAGTGCGGGCGGGCAGCCCCGCTGTGCTGCTGGCCCTGGGCACCGTGCCCTGGCAGCGATTTGAGCCTCCCAAGGACAGCGGACACTGCCCGAGGGTGGTTTGGACTCGCTCCAAGGGTGCAGGAGCTGAGGAAAAGACTCGAGCTGCACTCAGCGAGCCGAGGTGTTCCCAGCATTTTGAACACTCGTCCCCAGGAAACGGATTTATTTCACCTCCCTGAGCCAGGCAGCATTCCCCTCCTGCGGAGCCCTGGATCTGGCTCCTGCCTCCTTCCCAGCCCCTCTGGGGGCCGAACCTCTGCTGCCGGGGCGGGTGGCACTGGCAGAGGTGGCAGGGAGGCGAGGGGATGCCCCTCCTGCTCCGGGGGAGGCTCCGTGCCCTCCACAGGTGGCTCTGGCTGGAGGCACAGTTTCTGCTATCAGTGAATTATTGATTGGATTTACCGCCACGGCTCTGACAACACCATTACTGGCTTTGACTTCATGTTTAAATCATCACTCCAATAGCTCTGAAAGATGCGATATTTTATTTAAAATGCACTCAGTGGCTCTTTTTGATCCCCTGGCTCGATGTGCCGCTGGCAGGGTGGGGGGGGAGCAGTGGGTGCACGGCTGGGGGAGCACAGCCCCTGCACAAGAGGCTTCAGGGACACTCAAGGTCACTCTGGCGAGGGTGGAGGGAAATAAACTTCCCCCTCATGCTCCAGATGAAAGGCTGCAGGTAACGGGGAGGGCGAAGAGCTCTGCTCCGCCTTCAGCCCCGTCCCTGCTGCATCCACGCGAACCCCTGCGGCTGGTGGAGCAAGCGGGGAGCGCCTCCAGGGCTCCGTGCCCCCGGCTCACCCCGCCGTGCTCTCCCACACATCCCCCGGCCCCTGCTGTGTCCCCGCTCCCCATCCCCAGCGCTTCCCCAGCTCGCAGGCTGAAACCCGGACGCTGTGCCCGTGTCTCCACAGCTCCTCTCTGCCGTGACCCGGCTCTGGGGTGCTCAGGGCAGCTGTGCTGCTCTGGGGCTGCAGTTTTGGGGCGCAGCAATGGGGGCAGCAGCCCATGGGGCCAGAATTGCCCCAGCTGTGGGGCTGTTGGGGTGCCCCATCCCGCCGGGAATGCTCGCTCGCTCCGGCAGGGCTGCCTGCCTCCCTTTCTCCCTGCCTCCCTGCCTGCCCCTTTATCAGCATCACCATCCAATATTCCCAGGCTGCTTTCTCTTTGCTTTACATTTATCAATATTACCAGCTGATCCCGCGGTCCCCTCCGCGGGTTTATTAATATTGCCCTCTGATCTGCGGGAAGCGGCCGCGCTTTATATTCCTGCCCCATCCCCAGCTCCTCCAAGCCCCCACGCCATGTTTAATTAGATTTTCTCCTTGGCTCAGGCAAACACAAATTGAGCTGCTGGTGTCTCTCTGCTGTGCTGGAGCTGGTGCCTGGCCGGGGTGGGCAGCAGCCTCCCCCACATTAATATTCCAGTGCTGGTGCGTCTCGGGGTGGTGCAGGCTGGGGGGGTTTGCCTGGAAAAGGGCATTATTTCTAACCTCCCCACCCTGTTTTCCATGGATGGCAATTAACCTGGCAGGGAAATGCCTTTTCCTACTAGGTCAGGGGGGCCAGGGTGAGGGTTCATGATTAGGAAGCAGCACGGGATCCCTGGGTCAGAAATCCATTGCATTCCCCGCTCCCCGCTGCTCTGGGCCATTAATGTTATTTTCCAAGGAATCCTCCTGGGCTTGGCTTTCCCCAAGTCCGTGGGGACCAGCGCTGGCCTCTCCCACTGCTCCATGGCAGCTTTTCCACATCAGAGGGAAAGAAAATTGTTTATGCAAAGTTTGTCAGTCCCTCTAGGCACGAAGGGAAGCGTTGATTGTTCTCCAGCTATCTCAAATCTTCTGCCAGTTTCCAAAATTAAAATTTTTCCCTGTGTCTCGCAGACGTATTTGGTGTTCGTGCTTGGATTTCCAGACTTACTGTCCAGCAGATGCATTATTATTATTATTANCCCCCTAAAATAAATAAATTACTTTATTTATTGGACTTCTCCTCCTGCCACAGTGTCACCCTTTGTGTGTTCCTCTCCTCCCAGGGGGCAGAGGATGGAATTTGCTCCAGGGATGCTCGCATGAGTTCTCATGCGGGGACCAGAAACCCCTCCTGAGGCTGGATCTGCCTTTCTCAGCTGTGATTCCGTGGGGCAAAGACCTTTCCATCCCTGCAGCCTGGCAGCCTCTGGCGCTGCCGGGATGCAGGATCTGCTCCCCGGGATGCTCCTCTCCTCTCCCAGCCCTGCCGGGGGAATGTGCTCGCCTGAGTCAATAGGAAGCTAATTAAGCCATTTATCTGGGAAAAGCAGCCACTCCTGGTGAGCTCTGCTGTGGGGATGGAGGAGGAAGGGGCACAGAGCTGGGGAAAGCAGGAGCCAGGGAAGGCTGTGGGCAGCCCCTGGAAGGGGGAGAGCCTCAGCTGGGAGCAGAGCAAGGTGGGGACCATCCCCAGCACTCCCTGCCAGGACACTGCTGACCCCTGGGCCAGCCCCTGGCCTTCCATGTGCTGCCTGAAACAAGCCCCTGACGCTGCTGCAGTGCCAAAATCCCCAATAAACTGCTTTTCTGTCTGAGAAGTTGGTGCTGAGCTCTATAACATCCATCATTCCCACCCATAATGGTGAACAGTGTTTATTCCCAGCTGCCCCTCAACTCTGTGCTAACCATGCAGGGGACCCAAATCCCATTTTTTCCCCCCAAACTCCCTCTCTGGGAAGACCAGACTTGCTGTTTGCAGGCACAGCTCTGCACTGAACCAGGCTGCACTCTAAATTGACTTTTTTAGTGGAGCCCTGGGAGGTTTTTCCGAGGAGTGCAGCCTATTCTTCAGGGCTTTTATAAGCCTTTAGTAGCTTAAGACACAACTAAGTTGGCCCTAATCCCTCATAAAAGCACGTAGGTTTTCTTGCCCTTCTGCTGCATCAAGGTCTTAGCCCGGTGCTTTCCTTCACTGTTGTGTTTGTTTGAGGGATGGGAAGGAAAATGTCTGTGAAATTTTCCTTTTTAAAGACCTGGATCCCCAGATCAAACCCATCCAAGGGGTTTAGGGACAGGAGATGGGTTCCTTGGGACAGAAGGGATGTCTCATCCCTGATGTGGTGTCACAAATCCCCCTGGTTCCATGAACGTGCAGCACCTGTGGGGAGATCTTTGGCTGGATCATCCCCCCATGGATCCAGGGTGAGTGGGACAGCGTAAAAATACGGGAAAAAAGGATTCTTAAAGCAAAATAACAGTAACCCCCAGCGAGAGGGGCTGTGCAGCTCTGCCCCCCAGAGAAGATGCCCAGCCACGGGTGAGTTGGCTGATGCAGCACTAGACACGTGCAGAGGGTTTTATCCATTGCTTTGGAGAAGTCTCCTGGATTCTGGCTGGGCTTTACTCTCAGAGAAATGGCTCTTGTGGGGAGAGAGGAAGCGCTGCCTTGAAGGTCTGGAAAGGGGTGGATGCAGAGCTGGGGGTCTGTGCTTGGCCAGGGCTGGGCAGGATTTTACTCCCTGACAGAATTCCCGTGCGTGTTGTCCTGTTTTTTGCCAAGTCTGCTGTTGTAACCTTGGAGTCAGAGAATTTTCACACAGTTTCGTGTAAACAACAGCCAATGTTTATTTAACCGTATTTCTGGTTTTCATTCCTTTTGTGATAAGAGAAAGTTTGATGAGCATCCTTTTTCTCCAGTGGGATTGAGGAGGAAGTGACATGTCCTCCAATCCCTTGTGGAATTGAAAACCCTATAAAGTATCAGAAATGTAAATAAAGTCTCTCCTTTTCCCTCTTTCTGCTGAACCTAGCAGGTGTGAGCGTGTCCTTTATTGTGCCTTTACCAGCACACCCGTGGGCACTGGCAGGATGAGCTGTGCCTCGTTCTCCAGCCTTCCCCAGACCTGGGGCTGCCCCAGGGTCACTCTGGGGTGGGGTCTGTGAGTGTTTCAGACCCCAAAAGGAGGATTTCTGCAGCCAGGGCCACCTGTGGGGGAATGAACTCTGTCCTGCACTCTCAGGGAGCGAAGCATCTTTTGTCACCTCCGTGGGGTGACACCGGCTGTCGGAGCAGGGACAGGCTGAACGCAAACAGGGGAGGGAATATTCTCTCACCCCACAGCCCAGCACGACGTGAGCTGCAGGAAGGGATGGATCCCACTGGTGCTGAACCTGAACACACAGCTCTGCACCTCAGAACCACAGACGAGGGGGTCTTGTCTGCAGTGGGGGGAGATCCGGGTCCCTCGGGGCCAGCCTGGAGGGAGCTGCCCCATTTGCATATTAGGGGTGAGTTTATGAATTATGCAGCCACCACGGCACGTCCAGAGGAATCGGCTGCAACATGGAAAGCATATTTATCTTCGTGTCTTATTGATTTATTTTTCCTCTCCTGTTTTTTCAAGCTCGAGCAGCTGCAGCGGGGAGGGGAGACCAAGGCAGGCAGCTGGGGGGCTGCAGGGGGACATTGTCCCCTCCATGCAGGCATCAGCCCCGTGGGGTTTCTCCACTCTGGGAGCTGTTTCATAGAGACCAACCTGTTCTGGGTACTCTGATGCTCGTTTTGGTGGAAGAGGAGCTGTGGAATGTTTCAAAGAGTGAGGGGAATCATTTTTGGTGACATTATGGGTGCTTCTGCAGGGTGACCTGGAGCATGGGGTGGTGAGAGGGACAGTGAGCAAGAGCTGTCCTCTGTGGGCATCATCCCAGGTCCTAGGCAGGAGCCAGGCTGCGAGGACACGTCAGAACATTCGTCCTCATCTGGGTGGCAGAGCAACCATCCATTATCGCATCGTCTCCATTGTCTCTTTGTCCATCCATCCACCCTTTCCACTCATTAACTCCGCCATCTGCTCCTCCATTTATCTCCCACCCTGCCCAGTAAATCATCCCTGTCTTCCCTCTCCATCCATGCATGAGAGAAGAACCCCTCAGTCCCCTCCACATCCCAGACCCCCAGGGCCACGACCCTGGTTTGAGCTTGGAATTCAAGGCTCCATCCAGGACGAAAGCTCCCAAATCCCTTGGGGCTTTATTTTCTCTCTTAGATGGCTCCAAAACGCTCAGGGACTTGGAAGGTCCTGGAAGGGAACGGGACCTGCTCCATCCCCAGGTGCTGGGCTGCGGGTACCACTCACATCCACGCTCCACCTGCCCTCTCCAGCATCCATGGGAGCACCCCCAGCTCGCAGCCCTCCCGGCTGTGCCCTTTTCCCCCCGGCAGGAAAGGTTAGCCGGGATCACAGAGCCAGCCGGCTGCCCAGATTCCCGCTCCCGGGGGCTAATTATGGAACAACATTAGATAAAAGTCAACATATGTTGTAAAAGGCACTATGTATCAGCGCCTGACAGCTCCTAACAATGTGCTCATGTAACAGCTGTCAGGCTGCAATGCTGGGGAATGAGGAATATGTTGATTTATGGATATCAGATCTGCCCTCACGTCCGCCGGCGGCGGCGCGGAGCTGCGGCAGCGCCCGCCAGGACGGGCTGCTCCCCACGCCTGGGCCCGGCCTCCTGCTTTTCCTGGGGATCCTTCACTTCCAGATGTGCCCACGTTTGTGTCGCTGCTCCTACAGAGGAGGAAAATCCCCAAATCCTGTTGTTTCCGAGGCAGGAGGACCCGGCCCTTCTCCATGGGCTCGGAGAGCAGAGAGGTTCATCCAGCTCAGGAAGGACCTGGGGCTGCTGGAGGAGCCCAGAGGAGGCACCAGGATGATCAGAGGGATGGAGCAGCTCTGCTGGGAGGAAAGGCTGGGAGAGCTGGGATTGTTCAGCCTGCAGAAGGGAAGCTGAGAGGCAACCTAATTTCAGCCTCCCAGTACCTGAAAGAGCCAACAAGAAAGATGGGGAGAGATGTTCTACAAGAGCCTGGAGTGACAGGAGAAAGGTTTCAAACTGACAGAGAGCAGGCTTAGAGCAGATACTGGGAAGGAATTGCTCCCTGTGAGGGTGGGCAGGCCCTGGCACAGGGTGTCCAGAGAAGTTGTGGCTTCCCCACCCCTGGCAGTGCCCAAGGCCAGGCTGGACAGGGCTTGGAGCACCCTGGGACAGTGGGAGGTGTCCCTGCCCATGGCAGGGAGGGTGGAATGAAATATCTTTAGGTTCCCTTCCAACCCAGGCCATTCTCTGATTCTCTGATTCTATGATTCAATTCTATATAGGACCAAAGTTAATTTCTATGCTAATTGTAATATTTTATTTAAAATGCCATCAATAAATATTTCCACCTCCCTGTTTCAGAGCTCTCGATGCTCAGACCTCTTTGCTGTGGTTAAACCAAGCACTGGGTGGTTTCAAAGCCCTGGAGTCACAGGGCAGCTTTAGACATCAGCTCCCAGCCCCAAATCCCCCTGGGAGATGTGGTGCTGTCCCTGCTCTGACCATGCTCCCCAAATCCCTGGATCTGAGACCGGAGGCTGCACTGGGATCTCTCACGGCTGATGATTCTTGTGTTCTTCACCTCCTGCTCCTCTGTCCCTTTATGAAACCCCTGCACTGTGGTGATACCCCACACCACATTTCTTTATTTTCTGTGGCGCTTAAGGCTCTGTATTTCGGGGTGAACCAAAATGGGATTGGGATTTGGACAGGCTTTGGAACGTGGGAGTTGTGGTGAGCCAGCAGTGGGGGCCAAACCCCCAAATCCTGCGCCCTGCTCTCCTCCAGCTTTTGGGGTGAAGCTCTGCTTTTTCACTGTCCTATTCCCAACTAGGATTGGGGGGGCCTGAATCACCGATGCCCCCACTGCAGCAAAAGGCAGAGGTGCCATCCAGCTGCTGGCAGAGCTCGTTAGTGGCCCCCACTAATCAGCTTTGATGGGAACAGGGGGGGAAATTCCTCCTCGGCTTTATTAGGTGTGCTCGGCTGGGTGCTCCTGGTGCCTGAGGGGACTCTGCTTCTTGTTCTGCAGTGATTCTGCTCAGATCTGTGGGGTTTGGGCTCATGTTTGGCAAGCAAAGAGCTTTTGGAAGCGGTGTTTTTGGGCAGAGCGTGGCTCACGAGGGGTTGTTGGGGAGGCAGGAGGGGATAAACCAGCCCCAAACTCATGTAATTTGAAATACAGCTGTGCATTCCCTTCCCCTCCTCGTTTTCAGCAAACCTCAAGGCTTGAGGAGCTGTGGAATGGAGATGTTCCTTCCCGGGAAAGGGGTGGGACTGGGTGTTGTTGGTGCAGGCTGGGTTTGCTCCCCTGTGGGAGGTGACGTCGTGGCCAGGGATCCAGCAGGACTCCAGGATTCCCGCTGGGAAGGCAGCGGATCCAAAACTCATTTCAGGTGGGGATGTTTTTTCAGCTCTTACTGTCACGAGGCATCATTTTTAGTTTCCTTTCCCAAAAGGTTGATCCCTAGCAGGATTTGCATCGCTCTTTAATTTATTCCAGCCATGTTTTCCTGTCTGTGCACGCTGGTTTTCCAATCTTTTTGTGGAGCTGTTTTCCTGATTTTTTTTGGGACAAATATGAATAAAGATACGATCTGCACTCGCTCTGACTCTTTTATTTTTGGGTGCTGGGGTCTCATCCTCTGGAACAACCCTGCCAAGCTCCCCCTGCAGCAGGGGGAACGTGTAAATCCCAGTAAAAACGCTCATTCCACTGAAATTTGAAAATATAATAAAGCCAGCTATATCACTTTATAAAAAGTAATAAAAAAGAAGGTTAATGTCCTTCCTCAACTGGCAGCCTGCGTGTTTTAATCTGCAGAACAATAATGGAAAACTCCATTTATGGAGCTGCGGAGAGGGTTGGGCTGAGCCTTTACAAAACCTCACATAAGACTAAATAAACTCCGGCTCCGTTGCAATTTTGCTCTTTATAGGCTGATATTTACCAGCCTAGAAACTCCTCTACTTCCTAACTCGAATATATTTCACTTTTTTTAATACATATTCATTATTTACAAACTTGTTTCCACTCTCCAATTTCTGCTGCTTTGTGTGATTTCTCGTGGGAATTCCTTTAATATGCAGATTTCATAGGAAATATTTTTATATGTAGGTATTTTGGCTATGTAATTATCTCGGGTCTATTGTGTTTAATTCCAAATATAACTTTGAAATTCCCAAAAGGATGACTCTATTTTGGGTTTTCCCCTTCTTGAGGGAGGTTGTATCAACCACAGGTGTGTGTGTGTGAGTTCCGGGGGAGAACGCGGGTGGGGAATCATCCCAAATTCCCTGCACAGGGCAAACCTGTGAGGAGGAGATGGGAAAGCAGCTCCGGGATGTTTTATTTTGCCCCAAAGATGGGAAATAAACTCTGGGAATCTCTGCTTTTCCCTGCTCAGAGAGGGAACAGGATCTGGTGGCCGCTGGAGGAGCAAGAAGCTCCCACAAACCGTATCAGAAGCAAGTGCACTTTAATGGGCTTTTTTTTTTTTTTTTAATGGGGTTTGGACACTGAGCCTGGGATTCATCCAGGCTGGACCAAGAGCCCTGTGGCATTTGGAATGCAAATCACCCAGCCATGCCTTAATCATTACCACCGGGAGACAATTAGGGTTAAAATATAGATTTTTCCACAACAAGGGCAAACTGTAGAGACATAAAAAGAAGAAAGTGTTGCTATGATTCATTTATATCAGCCTGTTGCCTTGAGGAGGTTCTAGAGGCTGGGAGAGAGCCTAAATCCAGAGGTCTGCCCCAAAACAGGGGAGAAAAGCGGGGTTTGGGTGGGTTCCCCCTCCGTGGGGTTCAGGGCTGGCTGATCCCACAGAATTCCCCCAGCAGCAACAAAGAGTTGGAAACAGAGAAATTACTGAGCTGTGCTGGAATCTGATCGAAAGTGCAAAGCAGAGGATGAGGGAGGTGAAGAGAAAAGGCCTTTTTTGCATTTTTATAATCTTGTGGGGTTTATGAGCAAGGTAAACTTAATAACGTGGGACAAGAGCCTGGCTGAGCGCTGCCCGGGGCTGTGCAGGGAGCGGCTGAGGAAAGGGGCTGCCAGAGCACAGGGGGGCTGGGGGCACATGGGGGGCACTGGGGGACCCCCAGGAGCCGGGGGTGAGCAGCTGGGGCCAGCCTGGGCTTCCCCTTTGCCCCCTTGGCTTTTCTTCGGGGATTTACCCAGCACTGCTCCCACTGATGGTCCGAAACTGCAGGAAATGTTATTTTTCAACAATTTCTGGTGAAGGAAAGGAGAAGAAGAAAAAAGGAATAAAAATTATTTTATTTGATTATTTGATTATTTGATTGGGTTATTCCCAATCCCAGCTCCCTGTGGTGCCTCCACCTGTCCTGCCTCAGCATCATCACTTGGAGCTGGGGACAGGAATGATGCAGCCAGGATGGATTCCCATGGACCCACACAACCATTTTCCCAGCTTTTCTCCTTCCTCTTGCTCTCTGCTTTCCCCAAAATCAGCGCCAAGGGCGAGGAATGGGAAGCAGCACGTCCTGCCCATCCTCTGCACCTTGGAATGCCCTTTCCAAACCCAGCCCCCGTGGCCGGAGCCAGCGCTGCGGCTTTGGATAATCCTTGCCCAGATTGTGGTGCTGTGCCTGTGGGGAAAACCCAACAGCAGCAGCGCTCTAATCTTTAATTAGAGAGTTAATTACCCTCGGAGGCTTGTGAGGGGGCGGCTGGACATGGGGGGAAGCTGCTTTGTGAGTGTAATGGGGAGCAAAGATCTTTGGGGTTGGGGGTGGTGCTGGCTCCTGCTTTTAGCTGGATGGGGGGGGTACCTGTCCTGTCCCCCTGTCCCCTCTCCTGTCCTGTCCCCAGGGATGGCTCCCAGCCCAAGGCCAGCCCCCTGTGCTAGGGGGTGTGGAGGTTTGGGTGTCACCACCCTGGCCCAGGGGCTCCAGAAAGTGGCACGCTGCTGAGCAGCTGGGGTGGCCACAGGGACGTGGGCTCCTGGTGGCCCCTCTGTCACCTGCTTGGTCCCTAACACTGAAAGCGAGGAGCAGGAACACACACGGGGTGTGAGAGCCCAGCGCTGTGCAGGGCACAGGGCACAGGGCACAGGGCACAGGGCATGTGGCACATGGAACAGGGCACAGGGCACAGGGCACAGGGCACACAGAACAG
>VYXC01002074.1:216803-270503 GCA_013397175.1 Platysteira castanea
GATGTCTTTATTTTTGGGTTTAATTCCTTAGCTACAATAGAAAGATTGGGGTTTGTAACAGGTGAACGGAGCTGTTGCTGTGTGCAGCTGCCTCCTCTCAGCTCTGCTGGTCCAGGAAAGGGAATTTTGGTGGTTTTCTCCCTCTGAGAGGGAGCCACGTTGTGCAAATCACCCCCAAACTCTGCTGTGGGGTGTCCGACAGCTGCTGCAAACCTGCAGTGGAACAAACTCCTCTCACCTCCTCTTGATACCCCGTGGAAAAATGATTTACAAGGAGCATTCC
The DNA here is from genome assembly GCA_013397175.1 of Platysteira castanea. Taxonomy (NCBI): domain Eukaryota; kingdom Metazoa; phylum Chordata; class Aves; order Passeriformes; genus Platysteira; species Platysteira castanea. Next base: position 217,087 of record VYXC01002074.1, read on the forward strand.
CCAAGATCACCCCCCTGAAAGCACAGGGCTTGTGTTTAGTGTCACCAAGTGTCCCTGAGTGTCACCAAGCATCACCCAGCTCCTCAGAGAGCTCTCCACGGGGCTCAGCCTGGGGCAGAACAACTTAACACAGAATTCCCAGAGGAATTAAAGTTTCCCGAGCTGGGTTCTGAGCAGGAGTTGGGTTTGTGGGTTCCATCCCCGTGGTGGTGGCCCTGGAGCTGCTCCAGCACGGGAGGGCTGGGTCCTGTTGTCCTTTGGGGATCCAGGGAGCAGTGTCCCAGGGGACAGAGGGTCCCCCCATTCCCTGGGCACCCCCAAACTGCCAGGGGAGGAGGGAGAATGGAGCTGCTGAGCCCTCAATTTTGGGTGCACTGAGGTGAAACCTCATTTTTCCAGGAGGGTCTTGGGGCTGGGTTTGCTGTTTGTGGCCCAGGTAGGAATTTTGTCCCCGTTTTTGGCCGGTTTGGCTGATACTGAGATATTTGTAGGGTGCAGGGGCGGGCCTGGATTGCTGGGCAGGGGTCCTGGGGAGGGTGGGCTGGCTGGGAAGTGTAGGAACAAGCTCTGTAAATGCCCCGGTGGGATGGGGGGATCTCAGGCTGGGTTTTGGGATGCGAAAGAGCCGGGCCCAGCTGCTTCTGTGGGGAGAGGTAGAGAAAGAAAAAGGGAGTGAAGGGGAACAGGAGCTGCGTGGTTTGACCCAGGTCAGGCCTCCTGCTGTGGTGCAGGATTTAACTGGGGTTGGGGGATCCCAAAAACACAGATCTTGAACCCCTCTTTTTGGGGAAAGTGCCCCAGGCCCAGCTCCACAGGCTGTTCCTCTGAGTCCTGCAACCTCCAGGCATAAATCCCGAGGGATGCGGGGTTCTTTGGCCTTGGTGCTCCTGGGATGACTGGTTTTGTTTAGGTTTTCATTCCAGGAAAGAGAAGGAGACCTTTTCCCCCTCTTTTTAGTGTTTCACCTGGATTTTTTTACAGATTTTGTACCGAGTACAGATTTTGTTGCTGTTTTCTCTGTGCCTGGCCCCAAGCAGTGGGGTGGGAGTGGCGATGGAGCAGGAGGGGATTTTTCCTTCTCGTTTCCCAGCTGTCACAGGGGGTCACATCCACATCCCCTGGCATCACCCAGAGCTGCTGAAGCCTCTCCTGGTCCTTCCCCATCCCATTTCCAGCCTGTCCACCCAACCACGGGTGCTGAACAAGCAAACCTCAAACTGGCCTCTGTGCTGGGGGGCACCACCTGAGTTTTCTTCTTTGGAGTTCAAATTCAGGGCCCAGGGCTCTGCTAACAAGTGCAAATAAACCCCGGGCACGTCTCGCTTGTGTGCCCCAGGATCCACGTGCAACAAGATATTTGCAGGGTCAGGGACTAATAATTTAAACTGCTGAGCAAAATAAATAAGTGTAAAGCAAAACCCAAACCCCGAGCGCCACAGGAGCAGGCAATATTGTTTGCTTTTCAAATAGACACACGAAAAATACAAACAGTAGCAGGAGGGATACAGAGATTAAAATTTTTATAAAAACAAAATAGCAGCAGTCCCACCAGGAAGCGGTGTTTCCATTTTGTATGTGCATAAGATTAGCAACACTTTGCTGCCTGCTACGAGCATCCCTCTCCTCCTCCTCCTGGGAAACTTTGACCAATAAAAAAAAAGATCTTTTTGGGCCAAAAGAAAAAAAAAACCCACCAAAAAAAAAGAAGATTGAGATTTGCTGCAGAAAATACTGACTTTTTAAATTGGACGTTAAACCCTGTGCTGGCCTGGGGAGCAGCCAGGAAACATCCCCTTGCTACTTTTCCCACACAAACCCTGAAAACTTGGGCTTGGATGCTTTCCTTGCGAATCTCGATGTGTCATGAAGCTGATACCCACGTGGAAGGAGGAGAGGGAGGTGCTGGCTCTGTGACAGGGAATTCTGAGCCCGAGGGGAGCGAGGTGTGCAGCGGGGTGGACACTGGGCAGCCACAGCTGATGCTCCTGCTGGGCTTTGAGTCCTCCTGCTGCAAATTGGGATTCCTGGAGTGGCACCACGGGGATTTTCGGTGGCAGGTCCCCAGGTAGCTGTGCCTGAGCACCACAGGGAGCCCTGCCCTGAGCCTGCTGCTGTCCTTGCAGGTGCTTTCCCTTGGTAGGAGAATGTTTTCTGCCTGATGTATTTTTAGGATCTCCAAGTGTTTGACTTTTGCAGCTTCAAAATTGAAAAGAAAAGGCTGAAATCGATGGTTTGGTTAATAAAATGCCCCAATCTATTCCCTTTTCAACTTCACTTTTGCGGTTTAGCGCCTGGACTGGGCCTCAATGCTCTGCTTTAGCTGACAAGGGGCGATGGGTTAAACAGACTCCTCGATCCCGGGGGTGTTTTCCAACCTAAATGATTCCATGATTTGGTCCAGTAACACCCTGTCCAGGTGCTTGGAGTCACTCCTGAGTCCGCAGGGCTCCTCTCTCGTGCTGTCATGTATCCAAAGTGAGCTTGGAGCCGGAATTTGGAGTTTTTTGGACCTGGCATGACTGGTACTGCCCACATCCTGAGCCAGCCCCAGCTCCCCGCAGCCCCCCAGCTTTGTTCCCCTCAGACCCCCCCATTCCCCTGGGATCAAACCCGAGCCAAGGCGTGTGCGGGGTGGGAATCGCAGGGAGCTGCAGGGGTGGCTTTGACAAGCAGATCCCACCACATCCTCACCTTCCCCACGAGCATTTGTCGCTGGCGGCGGCTGCGGGGGGCCGGCAGCGCCCGTGCCCACCCCACTGCAGAAGGCTGGAGCCAGCATTTGAATAATGAATTCTGTTTAAGACTGAAAGCTCCGAGATCCATCTGTAACAAGACTCGAAATAATTACAGCTGATGATTGCCTGGTACCTCAGCCAGAAAAAACAGAACAGATTTTGGCCGCCAGCAATTACAAGCAGCACCCGCTCGAGCACAGGGAGAACTTTCTGAGCGAATTCATGAATACATTTGTGCGGATCGGGAGCGGTGGGGATGGGGTTTGGGGTGCAGGAGTGTGGGGAGGAGGCGTCTGTGGTCACATGGATCGCAGAGAACTTGTCTGGGAGAGCGATGGGTGTGCCCTTGGGGGGTGTGTCTGTCTGCAGCATCGCTTGGGGCTGGGAGAGCAGGGAATCCACACCCAGACCAGTGCTTGGGGTTGTTACACATCCCGGGATAAGAACTGGTGTGGAAATAGGAGAAAAACGGGGAAAAGTGTGGCCAAATGAGACCCTTCCCAGGAACAGAGGGGTACCTGGATGTGGCAGAAGAGGGAGATGAGTTTTGGACTCTGCCAAACATCTTCCCCCTGTTCCTTTGGGTTTGTGGCTCCACAGGCAGGGCCTGAGCAGAGCAGGGCTGTTTCTCCATCCAACACAACAGCGCTGCCCCTCGGGGTTGCCAAAACCGCCCGTGCTGTCCCTGCTCACATTTGCCTTCTGCATAATGGGGGTAATTTATCAAATAGTGAATAATACGCTTCCCTTCTTCCATGTCTCCTCCACGTATCATTTCAACTGACTGAAAATTGTCAAATTAGACTATTTTCCTTGACTGTTCCATTTAGGAGCAGGGGGAGCTGAAGGCTCCGATAATTGCGCTGCGCGCTCCGCCGACGTCTCAAGAAATAACAACGCATGAAACTGTTACTGCCCGAGCTCCAGGAATGCCCTCCGCGGTGAAGCGTGGGCTTTTCTCCTGAAACTGGATGCTGATGATCCTTAGAAATCTGTTTTCTTTGCCCCCAGAGCGTGGCTGGCTGAGGCTGACTCGGGGAAACCTCGGCTCAGGGACTGTAAGGACGCGGCGCTATCGCGTTTTCCCATCCGCCAAAATTGCGTGTGCTCGGAATTGTCCCGGCGTAATGTGTCTGTATTAATCATCGCTCCCTTATCTTGTTCGCCTCCAATCTACAAGGATCTGCTTGGTTTTCCTCTGCACCTTAAATTCTCTTTTATCTCAACTGGTGTCGCCGCCGAGCCCGCAGACAGCTGGAGCAGCTTTCCTCCTGCAGCTGGAAAACGCGGGCGGGACTCCCTGCTCCGTCCCCATCCCGTGGGGATTTTCCCGTGGGACATGGGATGGTCGTGTGGCCTGGCTGGAGCAGTGTTGGCATTAAGGAGGATGTGGTGGGTGTCTCTGTAGCCATCCTGGTGGCCATGTGTGATCCTGGTGGGAGGGATGATCCTGGTGGGAGCGACACTCCCAGCCTTCAAAGTGGCAATTCAAGAGCTCCAAAGAAATTTTGTCATGGGGGAGCTGCATGCTCTGTCAAGCTCTTTCCCTCCCCCCTGGCCAAAATGACCTCACTGACCCCCTATTTCTGGTGATGAGTCCATCTGGAAGTGGAAAGGCAAAGCTGGGAGACCTCGTGCATCCCTGGGTATTTCCACAGAGAGTATAACAAGGGCCCAGGGGGCTTTTCCTCAGGGAGTCTCTTGCACTTGTGTTTCCCACTCAAGCTGAGGTGGATGCCAAACCAGAAGCGCTTTATTTTACGCCAAAGCAGCCTGCCAGGCCAGAGCAGATATGCAGGGAGGGTTTGCTGGTCCTTCCCTATGTCCTGAGCTTATCTTATGTTGCCAGTGGGTTTTTGTGGGCTCTGTATTTCTCTTGGAATTGGGATGGCAGGATTCCTTCTTCAGTGATCCAAGTTATTTTCTCCCTTTCCACCTTTATCAGTGGAGCTGGTTAAATAAAACAGGACCTACAAAATGCCTGCTGAGTCCAGGTGCCTGATTTGAATTACGACGATTCTGTTATAGAATCCCAGAGTCTTTAAGGTTGGAAAAGACCTTTAAGATCATCAGGTCCAGCCACCACTGTGGTCACCACTAAACCATGTCCTCAAGTGCCACATCCACATGATTTTTGAACACTTCCCAGGATGGTGATTCCACCGCTTCCCTGGGTAGTCTTTTCAAATGTTTTACAACATTTTCCATGAAAAACCCTTTTCCTAATATCTAATCTGGCGCAATTTGAGGCTGATTCCTCTGATTCCTGTTTTGGGGTGAAATGTGAGGTGCCGAGTCTGCCATCCCAGACTTCCCACAGCCTCTCCTGAAAATCTCCCTTTAAACCCAGAATGTAGGAGCTGCTTGGGCAGTATAGACTCTGCAGCACGGCTTAATGGGGCCCCAAATAAAGGGAACAGCTGGGTAATCAGTTCGAGTGGCTGGGAACCAGTTTACCGTGCATTAAGTATTCTTTGATTCTGTTTAATTGGGACATTGCAGAGACCCTGACGTCCAGTAATAAGGACAGTGGGAAGCTGATCAGACAGCTCGTTAACACTCAATTAATGTCGCTCTGTACGGCACAGCAGTAACTTTTAAAAAATGTATGTGCTCAGCCGAGGGGGAATGGGATTGCCAAGGCAATTTCCAGAGGGCCTGAGCCCAGGTTGCCGGGCGGGAGTGGCGCTGCCCGTGCACAATTGAAGTGGAATTAAAAGTTGAAGTGCGATTTTTTTAGGTGAATGCAGTCACTTTACACAGTGCAGAATCAGTTCATTTTTAATTTATAGGCGCAATTAAAGCGCACTAAGAATAAAATTCATAAATCTTTAGCTAACTGACCGCGATTCTTCTGAAAACTCTTTTTGTTCCTCCTGATGTGGGCGATAGGGGCACCTGGCGTGCCTGGAATTCTATTAACAGCCAGCTCTTCTCCTTCACCCTCTGCCTTGTCAATCCTCCAGGCTTTATTAATCTTCCCTGGGTGTGCCCTGGCTGTGCTGGGGTGTTTGCTTTGCACCCGCAGCCGTGCAAAGCCTCAGGAGCAGGTTTAATATTGGCTTTGGCTGAGGGATCTGAGCCAGGAGGGTGAATTCCTGCCTGTGGGATTTCTTGAGATGCAGGGATGGAGCAGGGGATGCCAGACGCCATCCTTTGCCTTGCTCCAGGGATCTGCCACCTCTGCTAGGCCTGTGCTCCTCCTGAGAGGCAGAGGGACAAAGGGACATGGCCCTGGGCACCTCGGGGCAGGCGGTGGTGGCTGTAGCTCCCCTGGGAGCACTGGAAAGGACTTGGATGGAGAAGTGTAACCTGGCAAAGAAGGGATTGAGCTCTCAGAAGAGGCGTCTCAGTCCACAGTAGCTCTGCAGGGTTTTCCTGTGGCACGGACAGAGGAAGCTCTCAGTGGTCTGGGTTCAGCTTTTCTCTCTCCCAGTCGCTTTCCCATCAATTTCCCTCAGGCCAGGCAGAGTCCATGCTTGGCATAGCATGGCTGGAGGGGTAATTGCCATCTCTGCATTTCCCTAATGAGCTCTGGGTCTGCTAATGAGCCTATTGCTCCTCACAGAGGAGGTCTAACAGAGCACCTCTGCTCCGAGGGGGGCACAGCTTTGATCAAGGGATGTCTGTTGTCCCCTGCGTGGTCAGAGGGGGACGATTCCCCACCGGCCCCTTTGGAACTCAGCTCCTCCAACCATTCACTGCCATCACTCATGGATTCATTTAGGGGCCTGATTCCTTCTTTTTTTTCTTTTCTTTTCTTCCTTTTAAAATTTTTTTTTATTTATTTTTTTATTACATATGCACACTCAGTCATGCAAAAAATTACACGATTGCAGAGCTTTGGATGACTCTGGTCTCGGAGCACGGGGGCTGCTTAGCGCTGCCATCACCATTCAATTAGCCCCGAGCACAAAAGGGACACATGGAGCAACAGCCTCGGCATGAAAAGGGGCTCTGTCCCATGCAGAGCACTCTGCAGGGAGCGCTGGAGCTTTCCCAGCTGGTCCTCAGCGCTTCCTCTGCCCTCATCCAGTGGGATAACGATGGGAACTGGGTTCCAGAGGCTGGGTTGAGTCTGAACATGCCCAGAGATGCAGCAGCAGGTAGGGATGGAGGTGTTTATCGCTGCTGACCCCCGAGCAGGTGCTTTGGTGCTGCCTCCTTTGCTGGTTGTGTGTCTGCTGCGAATTCCAGGGTGGATGGAGCTGCTCCGAGCATCTCCATCCTCCCAGGGGACAGATCAGCCTCTCTGCAGCAGCAATCCCCAGCGTGTGGGGCTGGAGAGTTCCCTCAGCTCTCCGGATGTGCCCTGGAGGATGCTGAGCTGTGGAGAGGGCCCCCAGCCCTGCTGTGGACTCGCCCCCCAGCCCAGAGCTGCATTTTTGTCCTGCCTGTGCAGCACTCGCAGGTAGGCTGCCGAGAGGGGGGTGAGATCAAACACGTGGCTGGAGCCAGCTCGGGGAGGTGGTGTGAGCTTCTCCTTGAGGTTTATAGACTACAGAAACCCGCCTTTCCAACACTTCCCCTCCTTCTCTGTGGAAAGCCTCAATTCTGCTGCTAAAAGGTGGTTTGCAGGAGAGGCAGGTGCTGGCTGCTGAGCACACGTGTCACTCCCAGGACTTCTCCGGCCATCCCTTCCCCAGGGAGATGAAACAGCACGTCACCTCTGTCATTCATGATCAAAACCCCTGTATTTTTAGGCTGGTGATGACTGAAGATGAATCTGTAGCTTTGAAAGGAGGAGCAGAGGGTAAAAGAAAAGTTATTCCTTTCCTTCCACCTCTGCCCTTGAGTAGGAGCTGATAAAATCCAAAGGCTCTGCCAGGAGATCAGACTCCACTCCAGCTTTGCCCAGGAGCCATGTGGATGAAATATTAAGCACTGGGGCTGGAGCAGGTAGAGCAGGCACAATCAGATGAGTAGTTAAAGGTCTGGTATCCTGTGGGGACACGTGTGATTGATCAGCCTTGCAAAAATAAATAACCCAGCCTTTTAGATCTATGTAGCAATTTTAAATTTTTAATAAATCTGTGTGTATGGTGAAGGGTAAGTCGTCACCCTGCATCCTGTGCCTCTGATTCTCTGGGTGAATTTATCATGCTCTCCCTTTTGGAAGCTTCACATCCTGCTGATAAACAGTTTAAAACTCCTGTCCCGTCTTTATCTCGTCGAGGTGCAGCGGAGCCTGGCGGGGGATGCTCCCTCTCTGAACAGGGAGAAGGGAGAGCCCAGACCTGGTACCTCTGGCTTTGCCAGCCCGTGGTGCCCCCAGGTTTGCTGCAGGAGACGGGAGAAGAGCAGGGGTGCAGCGGAGGGGATAGGGAATCCTCCAGAGAAGAGGGAGCTGCCGGCAGTGGTGGCGGCGGAGATAAAACTGCAGCCTTGCAGACATGGGAGATGATGGCAGGAGGTGAACAGCCCCTGCAAACTAATCCTGGCAGGGTCTACAGAACAGGGTTTGGGCTCTCTGCACGCGCCTGCTTGGAGTCGAGGCACGAGGGAATGATGCAGAGCTGATCTGTTTCTGCTGGGAAGAGCAACCGGGGGCCTGAGAAAAGAGTTTGCTCCTCTGGGAGTATGGAGTTGGAGGCAGGAGGATCCAGGTGCAGCTGAATTGCACATCTGAGAGCACAGGACCTGTTTGAAGGCAAAATGTGCCTTTCCCATGGCTTGGTGTAGGGCTCCAGGGAGGGGCTGCTGGTGGCAGCGTTCCCCTGGCACTACCAGAGCTCTGCAAAAGCCTTTTGTCACTTCTGTGCCATTTTTGGGCTGTGCAGCTGTTCAGTCACACCCTGCTCTGTCCCACCTGAGCTGTGCAGGGAAAGCTGCTGCCATCCCACCCCTCAGCATGCAGGGATCTGCCATCCTCTCCTAGTCGAGGCTCCAGCAGCCCTGGGCGAGGTTTCCAGGTCCCTGATCTGTGCATACCCAGCCCAGGAAACGCTCTCAGCAGTGCCAGGGCTATCCCTGTGCCACTGCCTGTCCCCTGTGGCCGGGATGTTCTCTGTGGGAAGAGCTGCTGTCAAGGATCATATCCCAGCTTGGCAATAACAGCTCCGTGCTTAGCGAGGAGGCAAATCCCAGCTTGGAGTACTTTTGGATTTTATTTTTACCATTGCTGTGGGAAAGCCTGTAAGATCTGCAGAGCCATGGCAACGTGGATGCTATCGTTCCCCACGCTCGGTGGGAAAGCCACGTCTGCGTGTGTCACCTGCGCGGGGCCCGCGCTCCTGCTGGAAGCTCTTGGTGGCTGCAATTAATTTCTACTTAAGCCCAGCTAATTACTGATTTTGGTGGGGTTTCTTTGTACAGTGTGTCTAACAGCCATCGGTATTTTTAAAACTTGAGCTGCCAGCAAATTCCAGCCGTGGTAGGAACCTCTGGAGGAGGTGCTGGTGCCTCGCTGATGCTCTCAGTGGCTGCTGTCAGAGAGAAGGCAGGAGGAGGTGAGAGCTGAGCTCAGCTGGATGTGAGCTGAGGGAAAACCTTCCCCTGCTCCCCCAGTAACGCGTCACTGTGCTCTGGGCTCGGGTCATGGATTTGGGACCTCCAGGAAGAGGTACTGGTGATGTTTGGAGGTCTGGTCTGGCCACCGAATTGTCCTCAGCAGCCCCGAGTGTCCCCCCAGCCCTGGGGACAGGGGACAGCGAGCACAGTGCGGTGACAGGCAGAGGGAGCCCCAGGCTAGAGAGCCAAGGGATGAGCAGGGAAAGGTGTCCGAGCCACCCGGGGGATGAGCACGGCCCTGGCACAGCGGCGGGAGCCGGAGCTGCCGCCTCGGGGTGGTCCCCGCCTGGCAGAGCTGCGATATCCATCCCTTTTAAGCACCGCTGCTCCGCTCTTTAGGAAAACTTATTAAAAGCAAACATCTCCTGGCTCTGCAGTAATTGAGAGCTATCACTGGAGCACCAGGATGCTCTTTAAAGCCTTATGGGGGAGGAGAGAAGGTAAAAGCCCGGGGATGAAGGCCAGCCAGGCAGGATGAAATAGCATTTAACAGCGAGCAGGTTTGCCTTGGGCACCCTGGCAGGCATGGCAGCTCTAGGTGGGAGGCTGCTGGCACCCAGGTGTCATTTACTTTGATTTCCTGATGGTATTTTTAACCTTTTAAGGGCCGGGAAAGCCAGCCCTGCTATCAGCACAGATGAGGACAGCTGTGGGGGCTTCGGTGCCTTTGATGATCTGCAGTAATTTGTTTCCCTCTTCATCTGAGGCAAACCCTGGTAACGTTCTCCGAGCCTCTCCCTCTGCCACAGCCAAAGGGGAGCCAGGGACCTTCTTCTGGGGTGAATTTGGCCCTGTGAGCATTGCAAGCCTTCCCACTGGTTTTTAAACACTCTCATCAGCAGAGCCCAGATCTGGCAGCCAGATTCCTCGCTCAGGTTTAAAAGAGGGATTGCATCCCTCCTGTGCTCTGTTTGTTGTCTCCATTTCTCTGATCACCAGCAAAGATGGGTTTTTTAGACATTCTGCTTCTTGCAGATAATATTCCTCCTTGAGCAGACCTGCTTGGGCTCAAAGAGGCAAAGTGCTGGGGGCTGCGTGTGCAGGTTTTGCTGAGCTGCTGGGTGGTGAAGCTGTGGGGGCCCAAAATGCTGCTCCAGAGAGAAAAAAGGGTTCACAGGGACGGTGGGTGGAGGTGAGGAGGTGGAGCAGAGCTGCCGGGGAAGATGATGGCTGGGGAGAGCCCTGAGGAGAAGGCAGTGCCTTCCTGAGGTGGTGACATCAGCTTAGCCCTGTGCAGGAGACCGGTGGTACCCAAGCATTCCCAGCGTGTTGTTCTCCCAGGTTTTTTGGATGCCACAGTGCTTTTGGGCATGGCTTTGCTCTGCTGCAGCCCTTGAAAGCTGTTGGTCTGACACATCTCACTCCCGTACGGCCGAAATGATTGTGTGAGTGGCATCCAATGCTCTCTTCACTCCTTTTTGCATCCTCCCTCTTGTGAGTAAAAGCCACTTTCATCTCCTGCCTCCTTTAGCATTTTCCATCCCATTCTTTCCCCTCCCCTTCTTTTTTTTCCCCACAAAACGCAAAATTTTTGAAAATGAAATGAGAGAGAAAAAGAGAAAAAGAAAGCTCAGATGCAAGTTTTTTTTTTTTGCTCATGAAAAGGAAAGCGTGGAATACAACAAATTAAATAGCCACCCGGTGAGAAAAAAGGGAGTGGAGTGAAAAATGGGCAGGGGGGGATAAAACCCAGATGAAAAAGGCAGGCTGGTGCTGGAAGATGCCAGACAGGTCTGGGAATAGAGGCATAGCGTGGCGGTAAAATAATTGTACCCCTTCGGCTGAAGTCCAGCGCTGCTTTCTGCCTCGCTACCCCAAGCCTGCCATCCTCTGTTAGCTCCTGCAATATTTTATCCGCCAGCTCCGGCTCTGTTTCACCAGCGATGGAGAGGACTAGATTAATTAGGAGAGATCTCTCTCCCACAGCCAGCCCGGCTCTGCGGGGGGAAGGCTGGGAACTATTTAAAGGGATGAAGATGTACTGCAGCAGCTGCCATCTCTCTGGCTGGTAATGCGCTCGCTCACCTAGCTGAAAATTCATCTCCTTTTGCCCTCTGCCAGTAATTCCCAGCAAATAAAAGCTGGTGAGCTCCAGGTTGAGCTCCAAGGCCAGCTGGGCTGGGCTGGGGGTTTGGGGAGAGCAGGGGAGAGCAGGTGTGAGGGAGGAAATGGGAGCGAGATGTGTCCGGATGAAGCTTGGAACTTCGTAGAATGTTCAGAACCTGCACGTTGCTCGCGTTTGTGACAGCACTGCCCATCAGGGGAACAGGGCTGCAGGAATCCCGGGTGTCCCCACAGCCAGCACGGACCCGGCCCAGCACCGCTCCCCCATTTCTCAGCTCATTAAGGCCCAGCCTTGCCTTCGAGTGACACAGGTAATGAATCCTCTGCAGGGTGCCTGCTGGCTTTAATAAGCTGGAATGAACTGAGGATGAGAATTAACCTGGCAGGATTAGCTCGCTCTGCAGCGGGATGCTGGGGATGTCTCCTCGCGGGCCGTGATGGGAATTTTAACACCTCTGCTGCCCGCGCTGGCTCCGGGCTGCTCTTTGTGGAGCATCCAGCAGCTGAAACCCCCTGCGAGGCCAAGGGGGAGCAGGCAGGGGAGCAGCACCCTGGCCTGGATGGTGGCCTGCTGCCCGTTTGACCCCTGAGCGTGGGGAGAGGAGCGATCCCGAGTCCTACAGCTGCCAGATGTGCAGCATCCCAGCCCTCCCGCTGCCTCCTGCCACCAGCCTCCCTCCTCCGGGGCAGGAGAGGCGCAGGGAGCACTGGAGAAGCCGTGTGTGTGTGCGGGAGGTGTTTCAGGCAGCGCACGGGGTGGGTTTTGGCCAGGGCTCCCGGAGCCTGGGTGATCACAGCGCTGTGTGCGGACTCAGAGAGCCTCACACCTGAAAACCCTGCAATTACCCTGTTGCATTCGCTTGGGGCTCTGGGCTTTTTATTTTCGGTAAATGGCTTTGTAATGCAGCCCCCCTGCAGGGCACACTCCGTGGGACACAGTACGTGCTTCATGTCCTAAAAACCACAGGGATGGTGGTGTGGGGCTGTGCTTTACGTCCTAAAAACTGCAGGGATGGCGGTGTGGGGCTGTGCTTCATGTCCTAAAAGCCACAGGGATGGCAGTGTGGGGCCATGCTTCACATCCTAAAAGTGCAGGGATGGCGGTGTGGGGCTGTGCTTTACATCCTAAAAACTGCAGGGATGGCGGTGTGGGGCTGTGCTTCACATCCTAAAAGTGCAGGGATGGGGATGTGGGGCCGTGCTTCATGTCCTAAAAGTGCAGGGATGGCGGCGTGGGGCCGTGCTTCATGTCCTAAAAGTGCAGGGATGGCGGCGTGGGGCCGTGCTTCATGTCCTAAAAGTGCAGGGATGGCGGCGTGGGGCCGTGCTTCATGTCCTAAAAGTGCAGGGATTGCAGTGTGGGGCCATGCTTCATGCTCTAAAAGCCACAGGGATGGTGGTGTGAGGTCCTGCTTCACATCCTAAAAGTGCAGGGATGGCGGTGTGGGGCCGTGTTTCATGTCCTAAAAACTGCAGGGATGGCGGTGTGGGGCCGTGCTTTGTGTCCTAAAAGCCTCAGGGATGGCGGTGTGGGGCTGTCCAGGGGCTGTGGCTGTGCCGAGGATCCCACACCACACCCAGACCCTCGCCTGATCCCTGGCTCAGGGGTGCTGATAGGATCCAGGAAAGGGGACACCGCGCTCTTGCTTTGCTCAGCACAGATGAGGAGCTTCCCCGCTGTCCTGCTTTTGGCTGGGATAGAGTTAAGAGAGTGCACAAGCAGAGAGTGGAAGCCACATGCTGGGATGTATTGTCCCCAAGGTGCTGAGGCGGGGACGGTGCTGCTGTCCCTTGGCATGGGGACAAATCTGGTGGCAGCACTGGAGCTGCTGGTGGCTTGCAGGAACAAAGCCCAAGTGTGGAGCTGGAAGTGGAGGGAGCCTGGATAACACAAAGTGGTTTGAAGAAGACAATTAATGGCGAGAGGAGAGGGCTTTCAACCACTTTGATTTTCCTAGGTAAAACCTGGATGCCATAAGGGTATATCCCGAATTCCATGCAAGGCTGGGCAAGGTGCCTGTGCCTGCCCACCTTTAGCCTTGAACCAGAGGTGCAGACCTTGATGAGAAAGCAGCCAGGGAGATTTTTACTCCGATGTCAGATTTCAGGGACTTGCGTCTGTTTTTCTCTCCCAACCCAGTTTGTGGAAGAAGAAAAACAATCAAAAAAGCAGGGAGGGTGATGTTCTTAAATCCGCCGAGGCTTTGTGAGGATATTGTTTGTGCTCCTTGAATAATGGCTTTTGATATGTAATAATATTGTGCAGTTTTTTGATGGCCAATATTACATTTATTTTAAATGATATAATCAGCCCTCAGCGTCTCAGCTGATTCAGTCAATTAAGTTTTTAACCTCATGTCTTCAATCTCGTCTGTGAGTAATTTAAATGTGGTGATTTTAATGAAAGTACATCTACCTGTCCATTTATCCAGACTCGCCGCTGCCCTTTGGATCTGCGGTGAGAGGGACGGGAGCTGCCTCTTCTCCTCTGCATGGAAGTGCTTGGCAGGGCTGAGGAGACAACGCAGAGATTGGCATTAGAGAGCTAAAGGGTTCATTTTCTTTTCCCAGAGCAATCCAAATATATCAGAGGCAGTGATTTCCGAGGTGTCTGTACATCAAGGCTCTCAGAAAGGACAGGGGGATTGCCTCGGACTCTGGGGTGGTGTTTTACCCCAGGAGATGACAACAACTGAGCATCCAAAGCCGGTGGGTGCACAACATCTCCGATGCTGGTCCAAATGTCATGCCCTGATCATTACGGCACCTTCAGGCACTGCAAGGGCTGAGATGCAGCCCCAAACCCCTCTGTGCTGTTTGGGAAACTCATGGCAGCCGTGTCCTCGGGGAGGTGGCACTGGGGTCCCCTTCCTGGCAGGGTGGTGTGTGTGGTAAAGGACACAATAAAGGAAACTCTCACATCTGCTAGGTTCAGCAGAAAGAGGGAAAAGGAGAGACTTTATTTACATTTCTCATACTTTATAGGGTTCTCAACTCCACAAGGGATTGGAGGACATGTCACTTCCTCCTCAATCCCACTGGAGAAAAAGGATGCTCATCAAACTTTCTCTTACCACAAAAGAAATGGAAAACAGAAAATACAGTTAAGTAAACATTGGCTGTTGTTTACATGAAAGTATGTGAAAATCTGACTCCAAATATGTAAATTATCAGAAGGCTAAGAAAAAACAGGGCAACAGTGGTAGTTCCTGGGGACCCAGGGCTGCTGCAGCCCCGGGGGTGGCCCTGCAGTGCTCGTGGGTTTTTCCTCCTGCTGAATTCAAGCCCAGCAACCTCCGCTGATGTTTTCCAGCCTTCACCAGCATTGCAAAGAGAAATCAAGATAAATGACCTGGGGCTGCTCAGAGCCCAGCTTTGTGTGCTCCTGGACACACTCGCTCCTCCCCACGGTGTTTTTTGGCTCAAAAGTGATTCCTCTGCAGCACCGGCACAGCCCGGGCTGGGGTGGGTGAAGGGGGTCCTGGGGCACACATCCAGGAGAGGTGGCTGCTCCAGAGGGGATCTCTGAGGCCGAGTTCTTTGAAACCAAGCCCAGAAGCATCAGTAACAGTTTTTGTTCCCATCTCATAGGCCGACATAGCTAAAATCCTTTTTTTTCATTTGTTTTTGAAGTAAAAATATTCCGAAGGGGCATTACATGTGGTTTTCTCACAGAAGCCAACCTGCCTCCCCCTGAAAACACTTGTTTCAAAATTTTCAGTGGAAAATGTGAGCGGTTTTTGATAAAAGCATTTCTATTCATGAGCAGTAGCTCAGAGAGATTTGCAAGAAATAAATAGGTTTTGGCAGCATAAAAGTCTCTGTTGAACAAGGGGATGGGGAAGGTGTGAAACTTGATTTGGTATCGTTTGCCCATGGAATTTCAGCAAAAGTTCTTCAGCAGAAGTGTCAGGGGATATTTTTCCATCAAGCCCCTGCCTAAATCTCCCGGTGCTGGTGAGAGCTACAGCATTCCTGTGTCAATAATCATCTTCTTGGCTGTTGCAGGGCTCTGCTCCTTGGAGATTTGTCTCCATCTTGCCCTGGGCCGTGTTTGCTGCTCGCTGGCTCTGTTGGAGAGCTGGCCTTGAGCTCCCTGCACATTTCAGCAGGTGAAGGTGGCCGTGCTGTGTCCCAGGAAAGCTGATTTCTCCCGGACTTCCAACAAACATTCCACCTTGTTAGTGCAGGTTTTTAACAAACTCTGTGCATACCATCAGGCAGAGAAGGCAGGGGCAGGGCCGGTGTTTGTCTGGAGCAGAAGTGAGGTTTTTATTTTGCAGCCCTCTTTGCTGATGCTCTATCTCCTGCTGAGCTGGGATGAAGGTGCCTGGGGCAGGGCAGGGCAGGGCAGGGCAGGGCAGGGCAGGGCAGGGCAGGGCAGGGCAGGGCAGGGCAGGGCAGGTTGGCACTCTCTCGCCTGGTATAAATGGTCAGTAATTCCTAGCTGGGGGTGAGTGAGTGATTCCTGCCAGGAATTCACCAGGATCCAGCAGCGAGGTCTTCTTTCCATCCTGTCTCCCACTCCCATCCAATTCTCGCTGCCGTGGGGAGCATCTCACCTTGGAGACAAACCTTGTTAGGGTGTTCTCATACCAGGTTTTCGGGCTCTGTCCTGCCTGACTCTCCCAGCTGAGGTTTGGCTTTCCTCTCCTTGCCCATCTGAGGCTCCTTTCCTCCCTGCTGCCACAGATGGGATAAAATTGATGATATTTGGGAGCGCGAGCTGGCCCTGCATGTCCACACTGCCTCCCCTCTGCATTCCTTCAGAGCTGCTTCTAAGAAAGCTCAATTTTATTGAAAGCTGCCTAAAATAAAAGGGTATTTCCATGCCTGGCAAGGAAGCACTGGGATGCAGGGATGCTTGGAGCTGCCTCTCTACCTCCAGCTCTTCCCCCACGTCCACATGGATGCAGCTCCGCTCCCCTGTGCAGAAGGGAGAGGGGAGGAGAGGCGCCTGCACCGCTTCCCTTTAAGCAGAGATTTGGCTGTGGCTCTGAAAGCAGAATTAGAGGTAGGGCTTAATCATACAAGCTCTGAAATATGGGAGATTAAATCTTTTTAAGGAGGGCAGCTAAGCACTTTATTTTCTGTGCAGGAATCTTCAGGGGGTCGGAGACCAGAGAACTGGATTTAAAGCTTTTAAATTACTTTTTTCTTCTTTTCTTTTTTTTAACAAGTTTTTTTTTTCCTTCCACAATACGTGGTTGGACAGGAAAGACTTAAAAGTGATGGTTAAAAAAAAGAGAGAGAGAGAAGATGGGTGGAATGGAGATGCTTGTTGAAAATAGACATTAATAATGCTGTGTTGAGTTGTCCAGGCACATTTAATCCTTAAAGTGCAGATCTACTCTGGGAAGTGATTTCTGTGGAAGGAGGGAAATCTTTCAGGTGTTCCTGGGCATTTCTTGCTGCATTTGATGGCAGATTTACTCCATGGCAGAGGGATTTGCAGCCCCTCTCCTGCTGCAGCCCCGATAGCCCTGGAGGCACTCGTGGGTGCCGGCAGTGCTGGGTGCTGCGGGCCCCAGTTCCCGGGGCTCCAGGGGGGATGTTTAAGCCGAGATTGGCATTCTGGCTGGAATTGGGGTT
Organism: Platysteira castanea; assembly: GCA_013397175.1. Taxonomy (NCBI): domain Eukaryota; kingdom Metazoa; phylum Chordata; class Aves; order Passeriformes; genus Platysteira; species Platysteira castanea. Next base: position 233,988 of record VYXC01002074.1, read on the forward strand.
TGTTTTTTCCCAGCCAGGTGCTGCCCCAGCCTTGCTCGAGGGAACTGGTGCTGTTTGGTTGCCTCTAGCAGAGCCTGCTCGGGGACGTTCGCTTGTGTTTGTCTTGCGTTTTTCTTAATTTCACGGAGCTGAGGAGATCGATGGGAAGGTAGGCCTGGGATTTAAGGCTGCCTATAGCACAGCTCCGTGACTGATGACCCCAGCTCTGCTGCTGCTCTCGGGGCTGGGAGTTTGCAGGGCTGCCAGGGCCGGGGCCAGCTGCTGGGGACATCCACAGGAGGAATGTTGTGTCCTTCCCACGTGTGGGACACCCGAGTGGGTCATGGTGCTGTGACCACCCCGGGAAAGGAGTGCAAAGTTGGTTTTAAAGCCTTTCAAAGCCTGAGCTCTGTCCTGGGAGTCCTGCTTGGAGCTGGTGGGACCTTGGCCTGGGGTGTCAGCAGAACGACTGGAATCTCGGTGCCGCCGGCTGTATTGGATGCTTGTTGCCATGGAAACACCCTGTGGCACCGTGCTAGTTCGGAATGAGGTGGCACTGGCGTGTTGGCAGGACATGCTGCACTTTTCCCACCTGGAGCGAGTGCCTCTGGTCACTGGAAGTTGCGTGTGTGTGGGAAGGAAGGGTTGGCTTGGGTGACAGTGCTGGAAGGGCTCCAGCAGCCAGCGCTGAAGACGCTGAAGGCGGTGGGAGAAGGTCCCCTCGGTGGTGCCCCGCTGTCCTCCGTGGTGCAGGCAGCACCCCTTCCTCTGCCCCGAAGGCTGCTCGGCACCGGTGAGATGGTTTGTGCAGCCCCGATGTCCCCCGGAGACCTCGCCGCATCCCCTGCCACCCACCCTTGCTGGAATGGCCCAATTCCACCGAGCCAATGAGCCAGCGCCTCCGAGCCCTCCCCTCGGTCTGCCGGCTAATTAGCGCTCCATTAGCTTAACGAGGCTCTGCCGGCCACCCTGGCCGTGGACACGGCGTGCGGGGCTGCCAGGAGAGGGGGAGGCGGCAGCCAGGCTTGGCCGGAGCTGGGGGCTGCGGCAGAGCCTTTGTGGCTGAGCAGGGAGGGCTTTGCCCCGGGGGCTTGGGGCTGCCGAGGCTTCTCCGTGCCTTTGGGTCCGTGGTGGGAATGGCCACGGAAGGGAAGGGTGGTGGGAACGGCTGGCACCGCGGGAAGCTCCGGGTGGGAGCTGTGACGTTGTGTTGGCTGTGATGCTCCAGCATCCTGCACAACAAACCCCGCGTGTGCCGCTGCCCCGTGGCCAAAGGGGGCTGAAGGGTCCCTCGGAGGAGGTTCCCTCCCCGCTGGAAAGGCGCAGGCAGCGGCAGCTCCCTGCCAAGGCTTTGTTTGTTGACAGAGTTAAATTTGCAATTTCATGGTTTGGTTACAATGAGTTTAGTTTATAAAATTCATGAGCTGTTAGGAAGTGTTGAGGGGAGGGGTGAAAAACACGCCTGGGAGTCAGCAGGGACGTGGCTGCTGGCACTTCCAGCGAGGTCCTGCTTTGGGGACAGCGTGGGGCTCGGAGATGGGAAGTGAGAGCCTTGTGTAGGGCAGAGGGATGAGTCCCCACGGGAGGAGAGATGCTGGCTTCTCCTGGGGACACCCACAGACCCTCAGCCTGCACACTGTGCTGGAGGGTCTGCAGAGCTTTCCTTGGGTGGCCTTCAGGGGTAAACAGGCATCTTTTCAGGGATGGAGCCCAGGTTCTGTGGTGACAGGGCCTTGGAAACAGCAGGCTCAGCCCGCTCAGGGAGCCTGCTGCTGGTTTGGAATTTGAGTTTGTGGTCCTTTGGAGCTTTGGGAATCCACAAAATGAGCTCTGTTCCTTGGAATTCAGAAGGACAGAGAGAGTGTGATTCTTGGAGTGTCACTGCACGGGCAGTGTGCTCGAGTCCATCTCTTGTGGAATGAGCTGGTTCACCCCCTCACACCTGACTTTTCCAAGAGATTTCATTGCAGCCCTTGCTGTGTGTTTAGGGGCTGGCTTGGAAGCAGCACAGCCCCCCAGTCCTACCCTCCTCCCTGGCTGGAGCTGCTTCCTCCATCCCCCCAGCGATGGAGATGCTCCTCCAGGAACCCGGAGCTGCTGATGCTCCAGTGGGAATCGAAAGGCGAACCCGTCGGGAAGGATCTAAACCAATATTAGCTAATTAACATGAGGTGCTGGGGTGCCCAGGGGGAGGAGGAAAGGGAGGACTCCCCTGAGGATACAAAGCCATGAGGTACCTGTGCAGCATGGCAATACCCGTGAGCAGGAGCCAGCAGCCCGTGTGTGCTGTCGTGGCTGGGCTGATGTCACCGCGGCATCAGCAGGAGGCTGGTGCACTCCCAGGTTCCTGAGACATCAAAACCCACCTCTGGACTCCACTGGAAATGCTAAGCTGTTGATTTTTGGGGTTTTTCAAAAGAAATCCGGTGTTTGTCACTGCATGCTCTGTCACTCTGCGGGGTTGTTCATAGACACGGGCCATAAACAGACACCAAAACCCCCTTTCCCTCCAGTTTCTGTTGGGTTGCTGACTCCTCGGCATCAGCGATCTCTAAGGCTTGGCAGACTCTGTTTGTGCAAACGGATGTGCTAAACAAAGCCTAGAACTCGTTGGTGGAAATGGAACTGAAGATCAGGGCAGGCAGCTAGATCTGACCAGGGCACCCAAAAACTGAAGGGAGGGTGGTTCAGGCTGGCTCCTGCCTCTCATTCTGGTGACCTCTCCAGCAGCATTGTCCATGAGGAAACCTTGCAGTTGCTCTCTGTGTTCGTTTACAGCCTTTGGGCTGTAATTAGTACATCCTTGGCTTGGTGAGCATCTCCCTGTGCAGCCATTCACCACGTGAATGTTTCCCTGGGAAGCCGCTGGACTTTCTGGAAATGCTCATGGCTTGGTTGAGGGCTTCTCTTTTCTCAGCAAGCCCCAGCACATGGGTTATTTTGATATACAGGATGCAGGACCCAGGTGGGGTTCATGGTCCTTGGATTTGTATGTGGGGCCTGTCTGGAAGGAGATCCCCCTCTTCCCTTGCTCTTTTCCATCCAAAGTGTTTAATCACCTAATTTATGGTAAGGAGCATCGGCTTTTCATTTCCAGCTGTGCCAGCACAGAAGATGCTTCCTTGCTAATGAATCCTGGACTTGAAACATCTCCTGTGTGTGTGTGGGGACATGAAAGCCCAGGGAGGGGACAAGACTTGAGGGTGCATCAGGAAATTGGGAGCAAGGGCAGGATGGAGCACAGCGACGAGACCACCCGCAGATCCCGCTGCATTGTGCTCAATCCAGTACCCAAATTTCAGTCTTTTAAGAGGATTATCAGGTGTCTGTTTGAATTACTCTGACATGAACAGTCACTCAGAAAATGTACATTCGTTTGAAAGGTCAAGCACATCTGATTCCTGCCTTTGGTATGCGGGGGCTTATCCTTTCAACTCTCCCTTCCTTAATGAGATTCTTGTTTCAAAGAGTCGCGCTGTGCCCGGGATTTGACGGAGTCAAGTGTGCTGGAGATAGTTTTTGTTATCATGTTTACCCTTTTATCTGCCTGTCCTTTGAAAGCTCCCCACACACAATAAGGATGCAGCACTACGGCCACTCGGGGCGGCTCTGCCGGCAAAATGAGCTTTTTCGGGGCGGAGAGATGGAGATGTGCTAGCGGGGAGCTGCGGCACCAGGAATTTTGATTTCTGCATGGCAAAGCATCCAAATGGAGAGAGGGCCTTTGAGGAGACCCCCCAGTCACCATGGGGGGCTGGGCAGGCGCCAGGGTGTCATCAGCTCCCACGGAAACCTCGGAGGAAATAAAGCCAAGTTGGGCTTGGCATGGCAGAGTTGTGTTTCTTGATTAAATTAATGTGTATTGATATTTCTCCTGTTGTTTTGACTTCACAGGCTGTTTAAATTCAGGCTTGTCACAACAAAATACAAAGGAGGTTGCTCGGAGATTGATTTTTTTTTTTTCCCCTTTAATCCTGTCTCTGAAGAAGAAGAGTATTTTAAAATTTTATTTTTTTTCCCCTACTACCTCCAGGTTGACAGCCAGGGAAGGCTGCAAACATTAAAACTGTTGCGCAAATAATTATGTTAAAATGCCGAGCATACATTATGGAGGAGGGCGCTCCTTGATTGTAACGTACGGATCAATTTTCTGCGTCACAAAATTACTGACACCGGAGTTTGCTTTGGTGATTTATTCCCTGGAATGACGATCCTGTGACTGCTTTTCCCTGGAGAAAGTTTGTGGCTTTTTTTGATGGGTGAAGCTTTGGTCTCCTTTTTGCTGTCACTGCTGTCTCCTCCCTGCTCTGGTGACGGTCCCCTCCGCTGCTTAAAAATAGCGGCTTTTATGCAAACTGCATCCCAAAACGCTCTGCCAAGTTAAATAATGTAGTCACAAAACCAAATATTGAATAATGACTGAGGCAAGGATTACGGGAGACAAGCAAGGAACAAAAGAGAGATTCTCAAGTGTTTTGAACACAAAATTGAGAAGACACAGATGCGCGGGAGGCTTTTTCTCTCTGCAGCCAGAGGACACAGATTAGAGGGGTCCTCCAGGGCTGTGCACCCCCAGCCAGCTTAAGCTGCCTAAAGACCTCTTTAAATCCAGCCTTTCCGACAAGCCCAGCTGGCTGGAGGAGTTTCTGCTGGGAATAAATTCAGAGAATCGTGGAATGGTTTGGTTTGGAAGGGACCTTAGGGGCCGTCTCGTTCCAACCCTCTGCAGGGACACTTTCCCCTAGAGGACCTGCCGCTAGAGAATTTCCCACTAGACCTTTTTGAATGGATGTCTGGGGAACATATCTTGGTTTTTTTCTGGTGGAAACTTCCCGTGGGAGCTTTTCTGTGCTTGCTTCTGGAAAGAAAACACAGTTTCTCTTTTTTTCCCTTGCAAGGCTGCAGCCCAGGCAGTGCCATCAACCCCAATTCTTCACACGACTCTGGTTTTGCGGGAAGATTTAAATAAAAAATGCCAGAGGCGGAGACAAAAAATAAAATCACAGGCATGTCGTTTCTCATGCAACTCGTGGGATTTTTCAAACCCACCTCGAAGTTGTTGAGTTGCAATAACTCAGTGGGTAGCTGTTGGCTACTCATATGGTGAGAGAGGAACAGGCTGAAGGAATGTTGCAGGAAAACTTATGTAAATGTCTTCTGTACAGCTCAGAGAAAGTCTAGGACTCCTGTAAATCTGAGAGTTGGAAATTCAGCTGGGAAGCCATAAATTCAGTAGATGTCTCCTCCTCAATAAATTCAGAATATTGGCCAGGGAAGAAGCATCCATGTTTCACAGAAGGAGTTACTGGACCTTCTGAGGGTTTCTTATTTTTTTAACCTGGTCCAGAAACAGTTGAAATGTAGCTCAGGATAAATTGCGAGGTGATGATTTACATGACAGGTGACACTGGCAAGCACATTATTCTCGGAGGAAGCATGAGATGGGATGTATTTACTGCCTGTCTGGGCAAATTATCCGCTCTCAGATGTCTGGCATGTGCTTGTGTAGGAAAAGCGTGTGTCCAAAGGGGCTGATGAAGGGGATGCAGGGAACAACAGTTAATAAATGCAGCCCCCGTGGCTGCTGGTGCATCCCTCCTGCTGAACTCTCGCCCAGCCCCTGACCTGGAGCTGCTCTGAAGCTGGGTTGGAGTGAGGGATCACACAGAGGACTGTCCTTGCTGCTGCAGAGGTGAGATGGGCACGGCTTTGAGGGAAGAAGGATCTGTGTTTGAAGGCACATCAATGCTCAGAGCCCGGTGTGATTTCATTTTGGGGCTGCAGGAGCCAACTCCTTGTCTCCTGTCTTCCTCCCTGAGGTTATAACATCCCATCCACCAGGGAAACTCCTGAGATCAAGCAAATTACCCTGCCCTGGCTGCTGCTGCTCTTCCTTGGTCTTGTCAGGCTGGCTGTGATTTACTCTTAATATTTATCCCTCTTCACCTTCTCTTTCCCACTGATGAGTAAAGCAGAATAATGAAGTGGTGACGTTAACTCTAAGCTGACGCTGTCCAGGGGGACTGCAGCTCACAGGCAAGGATGGATTGGGAATTTCAGTGCAGTTTTGGAGCCCTGATGTCCCCCATGGTAGCTGGTCATGATCCTCCACATGGAGACTGCTTTAGGCCGTGTCTATTATGGATTATTGCGTTTCCAGAGGGTTTTTTCCTCCTCCACCCTGGGTGGGGGGAGGAGTTGCAGGATGATTTCTTTTTATTTGTGTGTGGGCCCACAGAAAGCTTGGGATCTCATCTGGCTTTTAAGGATCTGCTTCTGTTACCTAGCAGGTATTGTAGGTGGATGTGTAAATGAGGATCCTTCTGTTTACAAAGAAATGGATATATAGTATAAAAACAATTTACTTGTAAAAGACTCTTCCTGCCTCCAGAATATGTTTGAATCTTAACACAAGACAAAGTAATTTAATCCCTCCCAAACCCATATGTTGTTTGCTTCTCATTTTTTCCAGCAAATTTTACCTTCATCAAAAGATAAATCAATTTGTAGCAGCTATCGGCAGCTCTTTAAGCTGCCGAATTGAACAGCTTAATTAGGGGAAATATATTAAAAGATCTGAGAGATGCTAACCCGTTCAGTGCCTCCTCTTGGTACATCAGCATGGTCTTGCTCGAGTGTGGGGCTCCAGACCTGCTCCAGTTTGTGTTTGCTGCTGCTTTTATGCGATGCTTTGTGGTGTGGTGGTGGCACGAGAGGTTTTACTGCCCTCTAAAACCTGGCAGGGCTTTTCTAAGCCTGGCCACTTCGAGGATTTGAAAGTTTGTTCTCTTACAATTTTTTTTTAAATCAAAGCAATGATTTTTAAAAATTATTATAATTATTTGAAGGCTCTTCCCAAAGCACCTGGAAGCTGCCCACTGTCTGTGAGCACCCCGTGCTGACCCCTGCCTGGAGCATGGGATGGAGTCGTGCTCACACCCAGGTGAATAGAACAGGGATGATTTGGAACCTTTCCCAAAGATCCCCTCTCATTCAGGGCTGTGTCTCTGCGCTGTTGGCACTTTGGAGGGGGGATGGAAAAGGCACCCAATAAAAGTACAAACTGCGTGAGTCAGCCTGAATCTGCTGTTGTGCCTCATTCTTCCCATTAGCAAATACCACGGAGGAGTGTGTGGGGAGCTGGGTATCCCCTCCCTCCTGAATGACAGCTTGTTTCAGGGCTAAATTCATCAGAGATGCTGCTCTGGTGAACATTCCCAGCCCTCCAGCCTGGCTCAGCCGATGCTGAGCACATCCCTGCCTCTCCCAGATATCCTGGGCAGGGGGGTGGCTGCTCTTGGTCCTTCCATTGCCAGGATGAGGACAGGCTCTGCTGGACCTGTGCTGGTGGGACAAAGCTGCCGTGGCCTCAGTCAGCCTTCAAAAACCTTCTAGGAGGTGGATTTTGGAAAGGAGTTTCTTGCTGCTCCTGTTAGGGGAGGATGAGCATCAGTTGAGGATTTCAGAGCTGTGCTTTGCAGCAAAGCCTCCAAATCTGACCTTTCTTAGGGCTCTTCCCTTGGGTGATGTGCGGGTCCAGGATGTCCAGAGATGAGCAGGTTCTGGACTGGCTGCAGCAAATAAGAGAATTTTATTGCGAGGGCTGAGAATTCGCAGATCTGAACTCCCCGAGGCTTGTGGGATGGTGATGGGCTACAACAAAAAAGCAATGTTTGGTTAATTTAAGCTTGCACTTGAGGTGCTGAGATAAAACAGAGTTGATATCAGGGTAGCCTTGCTTCAAAGGCAGAGTATTGTCAGCACAGAGTGAAGTGTTCTCCATCTGTTCCCGTGGCTGTTAGGAGCCAATATTAGATGGCTCCGCTGCAGGCTGGGAATCTGCGACTGAGGGCTCGTGGCAAAAGCTTCATGTGGGAAGTTTTTTCCCTCCTTTGCCTCGCCTCAGGTTAACTCACACCCGAACCAGTCAGGCTTTGCAGAACTGAGTGTTCCTGGTGATGTCTAGAGCTCGTTTAACATCCTCCACTCCGCCCTGGAAGGACAGGGACGAAAGGGAAGGTGAAACATCAGCTGCAGGATCTCCTTGTCACCATCCTGAAAACCTCCTAATGACCCAAGGAGTGCTCTCCCTGCTCTTGGAGCTTGTAACACATGACAGACCTCGAGGTTTCTCTTCTTCCACCTCGTGGGTTTTTTTTGCTCTGCAGAAACAGAGACGAAGTTTGGCTGCTGAGGGAAATGATGAAACTTAGAAAACGAGAGGTCTTGTGGCAGGCTAACACCTCAGCTTGCTTTGAACTTGATAGTGAAATATATAGACACAATTTTGGTTGCAGGTGGCTTTTTCCATGGTAGCAAGTGGGTATCTGTGCCCAGCCCCACGCGTGTGTGTACATGCACAGTTATTCTTGCCTCAGCACAACGATTTCCTAACGATCTCTTACCCATCCAAGATAGATTGCTTTTCATGGTTCAGTGGCCGCAGCTCAGGCATCCATTTTAATCAATAAAACAGTCAAAAGCGAGAATAGATTTACTTGTTTCTGGTTTTTTACATTTAATTGAAAATTTTCGAGTGATTACAAACATAGCTATTGTATAGATTGCGGAGTTTAGAGGACAATAAGTGCCAAAAGAAAAATGTCCCTGGAGCCCAACCTCTTCCCCTTGTGATGCACAATAGATGGTGGTGGTTTGTGCCTGGCCTTGTCCTTTCTTCTCCTTCCTCAGGGTTTGTAAAGAGCGGGATGGATTTAATGGGGTTTTACCCAGAGGTCGCAGGGATGTCTGCGATGAGCAGCGTTAAATCCTCTTACGTGTGGTGAGGGAGAATCTCCCTTCACGCAGAGCGTGGAAGAACCAAGGGAAACCTGGTGGTTCATCTTCCTGTGAGCCACTTGGTCACCAAACACGTGTGAGGATGGGCCCTAAAATCTCTCCAGATCCAACAAAAAGGGTTTAATTTTAATGAGAGCTGACTGAAAAGCAGTTTGAGAGAAAAAGAGCTTCTGGTCGTCAGCAGGGGGAAAAAGGTATAATTTCTGTCATGTTTTCATGTCAAAACCAATCCCCTTCTTCAGAAGGAAGCCATGGGGATAAATAATTGGGAAACAGGAGGGGTTTGGGATATTTCTTAGTGCCCGAAGGTGCTGCTCTGGTATTTATCTGTTATTAGCAGGTGGGTTAACCTTCCCCACTGGACATTGCATTTGATTATTTAATCTGTTCACTGTGATCAATGTGAGTGTCCAAAGGTGGGTGTGTTTGTGGGGTACCACACAAATAATAGCCCTCTTGAAATTTGAACAGGTGTGTGCACGGAGCAGTGATTTGTTGTGTGGCCTTGGGAGAGGGGTCTCCTGGACACCCACGGTTTAGGAGCTTGCAGCTTGCACTGATGCCTGACAAACTTTGCCTCTCTTCTGGGGATTCTTTGGGAGAAATAACAAGCCACGCTGTCTCTCTGGCTGTAAATTTAATAAACCTGGAAGCAGCACAGCAGCTGAACATATCGAAGCCACAGACTGTTAACTCCAGCGCAGGAAAACGATAAAAACCGTCCTCGAGACCCCTGCGCTCTCTGCAAAATGAGATCTGAGTCCTCTCTAAGTTGTTTTTAATAGCTGGAATTACTGAAGATTGGTGTTTACCAGGGAATAGGCGTGTGAGGGAGCTGCCTGGTGGGTGCCCATGGTGATATCATTTCCAGTGGTACTCCTGGGATAACCTCCCGAGCACACAGGTCTCCTCACAAATTAACGCTGAGCTCCGTGTGCTGCCCAGCTCCGGCTCCCAAACAATTTCCTCCATGTTTTTATTGTCATCTCTGATTTCCTCAGCTTCATGGCCTGCTGGAAGCAGATTTGTTCCAGCAGGGGCTGGGATGTGGCTCTGGAGGGGTGCTTGTCACCCTCCACCTGTCCCGGGCGGTGCCCACGGGGAGCGTGGCTTTGTCCCCAGCAGCCCAAACCCGGGGTGCAGCTCTCAGGAACCTGGAGATTCCAGGCTTGGGGATTCCATCAGAGAAGTAAAACGGCTCACAGGGTGGTTTTGTCCAGAAAATGAGGCATTTTTGTCCATTTTTATCCCTGATAGGATGTTGTAAGCTGGACAACCCCAAAGCAGAAGTTGGATTATGTGCAAACACACCCCGAAGAGTTTGCAGCAAAACTGATTTTGCTGCCACCAAAAAAGTTTGTAGATTAGGGCTATTCCTGTCTTCGCAGCATTTTAACTCTTCATCCCCATCTAATTCTAGAGATTTTGTGGGATTTTTCCCCCCTGCATGTCCCTCACCAGAAGGAAATGAACATTTTGAGGAAGAACAGATCCTTTTCACAATTTTCTTTTCAAAAGCAAAATCAAGTTCTCTGTCAGGAAAAGCTTCAAATGGAAAGCTCTGACCAGCCCAAATGAGGGGGGACTCAATTTACTCTGGTAGAATACTTTGAGAGCTGCAGATGAAAACTGCAATTTAAGTGCCTAATATTATAATTATACACCGATGTGTTTTATTAATGGGATTGAATGCTCATAGCTTTGTAGTAATGAGCTTTTTTGAAGATCCGTGTAATAGAGTTTTCTGATGGTGAGGACCCCGCCACGCTGCTCCCTCTAAAAAGCACCTTGAAACTCCTGGAGTAGCCAGGGACAGGGTTAATTCGTTGACTTGAGCAGTAATTAGTTGCTCTTCTCCTGGAGGAGCCCTTCCTGGAGGGGAAGAGGAACCCAAACCTCCCGTTTGTGGTGCCGTGTGGATGATCTGGAATTTTATTGCGGTGGGGCGAGTGACTCTCGAGCAAATGAAGCGTTTGGGGAGCCTCGGAGATGAAAGGTTTTGTGTTGACAAATTAGCACTTAGCAGATTGCTGGTGTTAAAGAGCCGGGGGTTTGAGCTGTGTGTACGGTTGGGCCTTTTTAACACAGGAAGAAATCATTTTCCCATTCTCTAACAGCATTTGAATGCACTTCTGGTAATAAATAAGGAGAACAAATGAAACCCTTGAGTCTTTTCCTGGGCCAGGGCTCTCCCTCCCACCAGGGTTAAGCTGGGTCAGTTAGAAAGATTCATGTCTACGGCTTGCATATTCCATGTGGAAAAACCTGGAACGATCCTGACCTGGGTTCTGAAATAAAGTCTTTAAGATAAATTTCAATTTTAAACAAAATATTGATATGGGATAGTTTGATTTTTTTTCTTATTGTGAAATTATCACAACTCACTTTCCTGGGAATGAATTTTGACTCGGAGAAATCAACAAGTTGTATTAATTATCTTAATAACCACATTAATTATATAACAGTGCATAAGAATTCAAGGCCTTCTAAGACTGAATAGGGAGAACACTGAAAAATAAAAGTGGCAAATTGTAGAGCTGTTATAGTGTGAACTGGTTGTGTCTTACTTGGTATCTTTTGACAGGGAAAAGTAACTTTTCAAAACCCACCACAATGTTCTTTACAAATCCTGCTTTTCTCTAAATGCTTCCCTTCTATGCTGGAGCATAATTAGCTTTTGTCAACTTTTCTATGGGCAGTTTTCGTTTTGCACTTTCTTTGGATGCCGTGCCTGCTTGTCTAGAATAGCTGAAGTTTTGGTTTTTTTTCTTTCCCTGGCATCTTTAGTCGCCAATTTTCATGGAGAAAAAACCTCATGTTTGGCCTCCCCTCACTAGTTAGGTGTCCTTGATGCGTTTATTTAGGAAATGCAAAGCCAGGCAAGCGTTCCCCCTCTCCCTTTGTTAATTAACCCGATGTGTACAGTCACGTTTTGTTTGGCAGCTTGACTGGAGGGCCCAGCTGCTGGGAGATGAGCCATGAGAGGGGAAACAGCAGCTTTGTGCTGAGCTCATACGTGGATTTTTGGAGCTTGTTGATGTTCCCTAGAACATCTGCTCCTCGGCACTTGCCTGCCCCGCTCAACCTGGATCCTTCCAGGAATGGTGGAACAAGGAGAGGTGGGGAAATGGGGGCACGAAAGGGAAAATGGGGTGCAGAGAGACTTCCCCTGCTGCTGCTGGATGCTGGTGTCTGCATCCGAGAGCAGAATCTTGGGAACTTCTTCAGGGCAAAACCTCCCTCCCAAGGCCAAGGAGGCACGTCTGGCTCTCAGCATCATCCTCAGTGACTCGTGGCCTGCTGGGGTTCGTGCGGGAGGGATGGCAGGAGATGGAAAGTCCCTGTCCCCTGCGTTCTCCATCCTGTCCTGCATCCCTCCTGCCCCTCTCGCTCATGGCCGCTGTCAGTAACGAGGTGGGAAGACTGGGCAAGGAGACAGCTCCAGTGCCACCCTGTCCACCCCCACATTATCCTGCCTTATTACATTGTAATAAATTGAACCATTCCACTTCATTATTTCATATTTGAGGAGATTTATAGATTGTCCTGGTGGCTGAAGAGGCAGTGATTAAAGGAGCAGTGTGCTAATGAATGAGCCTCAGCACAAAGCCTTTTTAATTAATGCACAGCCCAGGGGCTGTAAACGCCTTGCTGATAACAAGCCTGGCCCATTCAGGACATGAACTGACAACTTTGCAGAGAATGAAGGCTTATGTGGAGACATGGGTATGGTGCTGAAATGGCAATTAAGGCTAATAAAATGATTCGTCTGCCCATCCATCGCCCTCCTTCCCTGTGCCTGGCCCTGTCTCTGCCTCAGAAGTAATGGCAGGTGGAGATTTCATTTGGCTCCTCCAACCTTTCTTGGTGATTTAATTTACAGGCTGCATCTGTTCCTTCACGAGGCTCTTTCAGTCACATTAGAGATGGGTTTTCACTCCAGGCTATTCTGAACTCGCTGGAAATTTCCCTGAGTCAGATTATTTCTCCCAGTGTTTATGGCTGGTTTTCTTTTTATTTCTTAAAAACTTTTCTAATGGAGTGTCTTGCTGGGAGGGGAGGCAGTCAACTTGTTGGTAGTGCTGTTCGTCCATCCATCCATCCATCCATCCATCCATCCCTCCCTCCATCCATCCATCCATCCATCCCTCCATCCATCCATCCATCCAACACTGACTCTGGGCTGGTCAGAGCACTGGGATAAGCAGAGTGGGCTCACACAGCTCTGGGAAAGAAGGAACCTGCCAGGGTGAATTGTCAGCTTCTTTTGGGATGGCCTCAAACCTGTCCCTGATTTCGGATGGGTTTCATGGCCCCTTCCTGCACATCCTGTGCTTGGTGGTGCTGGTGCATTCCACGCTTGGAAGAAGTGACTTTGGAAAAGCACGTTAAGGAATGAGTCAGTGCTTGAATAAACAGTGACAAACGGGAGGTACCCCTGTCCTTGGGAAGTTACAGTACCCCTGTCCTTGGGAAGTTACGGGGCAGATGAACACACGGACAGGTCATCACTGCTCCACTGAGCTCTGAGGAATTGCCCTGGTTTGTGCCATATCCCACCTGGTGGTGCTGAAAAGCTGTGCCCTTGTGCCAAAACACCCTTGGTGTGTTCAGGGATCAAACCAGGCATCACTGACGCCTGGAAGCTCTGGAAAATTTGGGAACACTCTGCTCCTCTGAGCATCCCCCGTGGCTTGGGAGAGATGAGGATTCCAAAGCCTGGCATCATCCCTTCTTCCCACTGCTCAGCTTCTGCATTTTGCCTCACTGAATCCCTGACAGGTGGAAGCACTATTTTTCAGTGAGGGACGTGGGAAGAGGAGGTGGCAAACTTTCGAAACAAAGTTAAAACAAAAAAAAAAAATAAAAGGACAAAAATATAAATGATGCTGCTTGTGGCCTGCAGATTTAATGATATTTGCCCATTTGATTGATGAAGATGATGAACGAGGCTTCGTGGCCTGTTGAGGGTGAAAAGTCTAAGTACCAGGATGGAGAGTGAATCAATCACTTCCCTCTCCCGTGCCAGATGGGATCATCAGTTACCTGCGGATCCCGGCAGCGCCGTACATTACCCCTGGCTGAGGGACAGCACATCAGCCACGGCTGCTGCCTCCTCTCCGCGGAGATCGATAATCCATGGCCGGGGGAAGCAGCACGACCTAAATGAAACCACTAAAACTCCTCGCCGACTTCGTTCCTGCGTCAGATTTTGGTTGCTAATATACACGTTCTGACAAAACATCTCACAGGGGTTGGAGTGGACACTGGGCCGTGCAGAGCTGGGCTCTTCAGGGCCAGGTGGGACACAGGAGCTGGAGCACGTGGGGAAAAGTGCTAATGGTTTGTTGAAGAATAATCTTTGAGCGCTTGCAGTGCCCATGTTCTTTTTTGGGTTTTTTTGTTTGTGTGTGTGTGTGTGTTTTTACAGTCTTTATTTAGTATTTGAGCACTTGCTCATCATTTCCATGCTGAAACCCACAGTGTGGGAGTGCAAAGTGGTTCTGTCCCTGCTTTGGGCAGAGGGATTTGGGTTGCAGGGCTGCATCTCAGTGCTGGACTCCTACAGCAGTCAGAGATCTCATGCCTTGGGCTTCGCGAGCCGTGTCCTCCACGTGCCATCCCCATGTTGCACCTTCTTTGGGCCAGCACTGTAACTTTATTCTTTTGAGTAGTATTTGCCTTGCACTTGGCAGAAGTCCATGAATTGTTGGAGGGTGTGTTGGTAAACAGGGTTTGACAAACAGTGCCTCAGAACCATGTAACAAGCTCAGGACTTGGGATGTTCATCAAAAGTTTTGGGGTTTTATATTTCCTGAGTTCCACCAACGTTGTGAGCAGAGCCAATGTGATTTATGGCTTTGTGTTATGTTCCTGTGAAACTTGCAGGATTTTGATATAAAATTCTCCCAGCTTTAACTATCAGGTTTCACCTCAGCCCAGTTTTGGAGGCTGTTAATTCTTTATGTTGTCATTTCTGAAGACCCTTTTACAGCAGGAGCTCGGCGTTATATAGCACTTAATAATGGGCATGTTACACTCCAGAGTAAAGAACATTCTGCTGTGTTCAAACCTCTTACAGCGATCACTGCGGCTGCTGATGGCCGGGACAAATGCGCCCAGAGCTTCGCAGTGTATTTGTGTGGGGAAGCACCAATCTGCTCAGGTAGTTTTTGGGTTGTGATTTATGCTCGGAGGTGCTGGAGGACTTTCACACTCTGAGTTGTGTTGTCTAATAAAGTCCCAAGCTGAGTCAGTGGAGGAAGAGAGCTGCCCTTGGGAAGAGTCCATCCCTCCTACTGACTTGGTCCATTGAGCTCCCCAGTCTATTCTCAGGACTCATTGGAGAGCTGGCCTTAATTACCTGGCCTTAATATTATGAGTTTAATGTCCTGCTCACACAGAGAAGCTGTCACATGCAGAAGTCCTCGCCAACCACGAAGAGCACGGTGGGAAGCAGAGGGAGGAGATGCTGTGGTGATGCAGGGAAGGAGGAGCTGAGCTCCTTGTGCACGTCCTGAGGTTCAAGACCCTAAGAAGGGAGATGTGGTGGGCCAGGCTTGGTCCCGTCACAGCACACGCAGAACCAGCACACTAATCTTCCAGCCACAGGTGATGTGGAAACAGGAGGATGGGGTGAATTTCGGACTGGGATGGCTCAGCGCTGTTTTTTCCCCTGGAAGTGCTGCAGGCTCCTTCCATGACCTTGAGGATGTTTTCAAATCTTTCTTTTCTTCTTGTATCTGGGCTTCCTAGGGCAGGGAGCATCTCTTATGATGTCTACTTAATCGAGGCTTGCCTCTTGTTTGAAGTCTCTGGACACTGCTTTTGATATCAATAACAATCATGATAGTGAGAGACCAAAGACAAAGGAACAATTCCCAGGAAAAATGGAACAGTGGTGCTCTCCTGTACTGCTAATTCAGGGGTGAGGTATATAGATGAGTTTTGGCAAGAAATAAGAAGTACTGGGGAGCTCAGCCTGCAGTTCTAGAGGGGACTGAAAGCTGGTGTACAATGAACAAGCTTTCCAGACCTCCCTGTGCTCTTTCTCCTGGGCGGGAGGGTCGGAAGGGAAATACAAAGGTTTCCTAAGAGGATCTGTTTGAATTTACAGTGCCTAGAGCAGGGTTGTGAGATGGGCCCTGAATCACAGGCAGGAGCAGAGGATTTGGGGAGAACAGCCTCCCCTAATAAATCAAGCAGCACCCAACTTGCAAATAAGTGAAGCAGAGTTTTTTCAGGTTGGAATTGCCGGCTAAATCCAGGACTTCTATCCAGCTCACTGCAGTCATTAGAGAGGGCCTTAAACTCGTTCTCTCCTTTTCATTAGCACTGACCATTAGCTCTGGAGAGCCGTGTTATTGATATAAATGTCTTTGAAACCTCCCGAGCTCCGGGCTTTGACGGATTTCATAGGCTGGTTAGGGGAAGTGTTTCTTTTCATCAGTTTTGAATTTGTCACTATTTCAGTGGAATCAAAGGGGACTCCTTGTGTTGCAAGGCAGGGAGGGTAGAAATACCAGATGTACTTTGTCTCTCTCATTCATTAATTCATATACATTTATCATAAGACTTCCTATTTGTCTCCTTTTTAAGATAAATAATCTCAGCCCTTCCAATCCCCTGTCAAATGGAGACAAGAATGATTTAAAGGAGCTGGAAAAGTTCCATATGACAAGGGATACAGAGATTCAAATGTTGGGTCTGGTCCTTTCATTTCTGGAGGACAGAGCAGAAGATGGAGATGACTGGGCTGAATATCCTGGCTTATCTGCAGATGTCCTGTGGCTAACAGAGGGACAAGTGCATGGAAACACACCTGTCCACCCCATTCTTGATGCTGATAACGCGTTCTGGGCTGTGATAAGTTTGAATTTAGCGTGGAATAAGCTTAATTTGATAGGAGCTGTCTGTATGGCCTCTTCGTCCTGAACTCAGAAGTGGATGCTGAACATGTTGGAGTCATTCCCTCCACAGGAATGTCTTATAACTTGGCTGAGGTTGTAGCTGTGGTATTTGCTTAAGATCTGATCTAGATCTCCTGTAATTGCAAGGTGTCTTCTGGAGGATTTGGAAGAGCCAGGCTGCCTTCTTCCCTTCCTCCTAATCTGAAGGTTGTGCATCACTGTTTTCCCCTGGAGTACCACAGCCTTTCCTGGGATCCTCGGGAGGATCAGAGGAGGAGTAGTAACAGCTCTGTTTTAGGGTACTAATCCTCTTGTAAATCCCAGCATTTGTGTATCTCTAATAATAATTCCTGGCACTCGAATGATGGTTTAAACACACCCACAAAGAAATAGAGTAAACACTGAGCTAATCCTCTCAGTGCCCGGGGAGCTGCGGGGTGAGCAAGTAGTTAATGTTCGTGGGGTGGGTGGGGCTGCTCCCGCTCCCCCAAAAACACGGAGAGGACCCTGGGAGCAGCTGATGCCAGGAGAGGTGTGGGGACAGGAGGCACAGCTCACCTGAGGGACGTCTCTGAGGCATCCTCACCTTACCCCTGGCTTTGGAGCTGCCTGTGAGCTCAGACGGAACCAACTGCTTGAGAAATCTCTCCCTGCAGCCCAACCTAATTTGTGCTGTCAATCCCCTGCTCGCCTTCCCACGCTCGTATTTAGCACCATTGATTTATTGGATTGCAGGAATATTAAGAACCTCGAACTATTAGTCCTGATTATAACTTCTTGGCGGCTTCATCACTCCACGTGTCCTGCCATGCTCGGAGGGAGACCGGGCCCTTCTCTGGCTCCCGGCAGCTATCGAGCCTCAATTTACTGCTCTCCTCCTCCCTGCCTTTCCCTGCTCTCCCAAACTTTCCCAAACACACCTTTCTTGCAGCCACAGGTGTTTTTGGGAGGGCGTGGAGGAATGGAACAGCTTTCCCAAGCTGAGATGAACTCATCCATAGCAGAGCCAGGGAACTGAGGTAGCTTGTGTCCTCACCCCGATGATCCTGATGCATTGGAGCTTCCCTGATTTCTCCTCTGCTGCTTCCCATCCCTTCGCTCCCTCTGGCCCTTGCCAGTTCTCCTGCAGTTAGCGCTGCCTTTTCTTTCCTACCTTCAACGTCCTCTTGGAAAATGTCAACATCTTTGGCCTTAGAGCAGCCTGCAGACTGCCTCCCCTTCTCATCCCTGTTCCGAGTCCTGGGTGCTTCCAGAAAGGAACGGGGTCATCCCGAGTACGGGTGGGAATGCATTTAGAGAAGTAAACCCCGCGTGCAAAGAGATGCTGCAGTGGCCCTGGTTTTGAAGCTGGCCTGAATCAAGAGATAAACAGCCTCTGGCAGTGAGGGAGGGGGAGAGCAGGGAATTTGGGGCGAGAAAAGTGCTGAAAGGAACAGTCTGTGCTCCACGCTGTGCCTGGGGGGGTTGGTGTGTGCAGATGGACCCGGCCCCGCTGGGCCCCAGCTGGGGTGGGGGTACAGGGACACTGCCTGGAGGGGCTGTGTGAGCTCCCCCTGGCACCACCAGGGTTTTGGGGCTGTGCGAGGGGGCTGCAGCCCCCACCCCGCTCTGTGGTTGGGCTGTGTGGGGATACAGCAGTCTGTGTTTGTTGGCTTTGCAGCTGCCCCGTCCTCTGCTTGGCTTTTCCTCTCTCTGGGGAGCTGTGGGATCACAAGGGAGTCTCCTGAGCCTTCAGGCTGGGGTCACTGGTGTTTATTGCTCCCTGGACAGGCTGGTGGGCTCTGGCAGCTCCCACTGCCAAAGCTGTGCTTTGCAACAGGGGCCAAGACTTCACGGGGGAAATGGCCTAAGAGGAGTTCCTTCGTGGAGGGAAAAAATAAAGAGAAAAGGCTTTCAGCTGAATCTGAGAGTTCCACATTATTAAGATCAGAGCTGCTCTTACCTCTGCAGTGCCCTCTAAATGATGCCAAGGTCTCCCAAAATCCGGGTGGCTGGGAGCTCCCTGCCTGGGCTGCCAGCTGTGCGATGCCTTGGAGAGGGTGTCCCGTGGTGACTGTAACGGGTGCGGGGAGAGGCAGCAGGGTCCCAGCACCCCAGCCCTCCTCTGCACTGGGGAGAGAGCTGCATCCCGGCAGGTGGATGGGTTCCTCCATCGGGACCCCATGTGCTGTCCCCACCCCTGAGCCTCCTTTCCTGCCCCACAGAGGCTCCGTGGTGAGGGAAGAGCTCTGTCTGCAGCCCTGTCCACCTTCCATCACTCAGGGCCTCGGGAATGTTTCAGAGGAAAGGTTTCCAGTCTGCTGGCTCCAGGCTGGATAACGTCTGGGTGAGCTGCTGCTGAGTGATGGCTGGGGTGTGCTCCGCAAGGACCTGGCCCTTTCCCGGGAAAAGCTTTCCATCATGCTTCCAGCCCCGTGGCCACTGCTCCAGCCTAATTACAGCAGCGCTGTTAATAGACTTCGCAGCTTCGACCGCGTCTCCCGGCTCCTACTGCCCAAGGAGCACCAGTCCTGCCCGTGTGGATGGAACCAGAGAGGGGTCCTGGAATCATGGAATATCCTGAATTGGATCCGGATCATCCAGTCCAGCTCCTGGCCCTGCACACACACCCCAACAATCCCCCCCTGGGCCTGGCAGCACTGTCCAAACGCTCCTGGAGCTCTGGCAGCCTCGGGGCTGTGCCCATTCCCTGGGGTGCCTGGGCAGTGCCCAGCACCCTCTGGGGGAAAAAGCTTTTCCCAATCCTCCTAAAATCCACCACAACAGGGTGGGTCCTGTTTCCCCATCCACCCCTTCCAGGTAGGACAGCAGCATCACTTGCAGCTGGAGGTTTGGGTGCTGCTCTCGCCTTCAGCAAACAGAAGTGAAGGACACCCTGGGTGGGTTTGGGTGCTTGAATTAGTTCTGAACAGCTCGTCCATCCACTTCCACCCCTCATCCTTTCCCTTCTCCAGCCTTGCCCCCTGCTCCTGCAGCCCAGAGCTGGTGCCTGGGATCACAGCAAACGCGTTACTCACGGAGCAGCCGGCCTGCTTAAGGACCTAAATTTATTTCATTTTCTAAACTGCGGCTGGGAAAAAATAAGAAGCCATTAGGCTGTCAGTTGTCGGAGCTTTACAGGAGCATCAACACATCATGTTTTTCTTTACTGAGACATTAAATGTGTCAAGAGCCAGTGATGGACTGTGTGGATCAGATTGAGAGGGTTGAAGGCATGGCGAGTGAGGTCAGGATGGTTTTCTCTGCTCTCCCAGCGCTGCCGGGCTCCAGAGTCTCAGGAATGCTTTGCTTTCCCAAATGTCCCAGTCCTGCAGCCGCTTCACCTTAGTGGAAGCAGTCACAGGTGTCTGCAGGGGTGTCAGCTCGGGTGCTCGCCCATCACTGGACGAAGCAGGACCACAGGTCTCTGGTGCAGCCCTTGGGGCAGGATCTGGATGCTGCCAGCAGCCAGGAGCGTTTCTCCCCATTTTCTCCCCGTCAGGAGGTTAATGACTGCCTGACCACGGCACAGTGCCAGGGCAGGGAACTGACAGGCAGAGCAATGTGGAAATCGTGACTTAAGCTAAGGAGAATTCAATGTGAATGGAGGTTTTATTATTTCCCGAAGTACAGCTGGACCCGGGATTTTTATTTTGTTTCTCCTGAGTTTGTCAGCTGCCCAGAAACTTCCCAAAGCCTTCCACATCGCAAGGCTCTCCCGAATGCAGTGTTTGGTCTGCATGTGTACGAGATGTGTGGCAAATATTTTATTTCAGATGCTGGCATATTTGCACTGGCACTGACTGCATTCCATGTGAGTGATGAAAGGCCCTGTATAAATACGGTGTTTCCACTGGTGTTGACTGCACTATGACGGCAATTCCTCTTGCAGTGGGGCTGCCTGTGGGATGTGTGTCATCAGACTGGCACTCACCATTAGTGCCTGCCTGGGACCGCTTCCCTTTCCCTCGAGCTGTGTCTGTCTGAGGCAGGAATGGAGCTGTGGAGGCAGAGACAAGGCTGGGGTTGGGTGTTTGTTGGGTTTTCCTGCAGTGCTGACCTGCCCGGGGCAATGCCTGGCGGGTTCTTGTGTCCGGGGAGACACAATAAAGACGCTGTTACACCTGCCAGGTTCAGCAGAAAGGAGGAAAATAGACTTTTATTGTTTACATTATTTCATTTTTATACACGTCCCAACTCCACAAGGGATTGGAGAGCATGTCACTTCTTTCTCAATCCCACTGGAGAAGAAAGGTGCTCATCAAAGTTCTCTTAGCACAAAAGGAATGAAAAACAGAAAATACTGTTAACACTGGCTATTATTTACATGAAACTATGTGAAAGAATTTGACTCCAAGGTTAAAAACAGAAGGCTTACAAAAACGAGGGCAACAGGTTCTGGGCCTGCGTGGGTCTCCCTGCTTGGGCAGGGGAGTGGCTGATGCTCTCCTGGTTGTCACTGCCCGCTGCCTGTGGCTGGACATCCCGTCACACACGGTGTGGCCGAGCAGCTCTGCTCTCCTGGCAGCTCCTGCTGCTGCTGCGCTCCCTCCTGGTGTGTCGAGACCCCTAAAATTCCAAGGTGCCGTTTAAAATTCCTTCTTTCCCTCTGTGCTGATCCCCTCATTGCAGACCCAAATTTCCTCGGACACTCTGTGTAGTAAAAAGTCTCTTCTTCTTTGATTCAACCTCTGTCTTTTTTTTTGTTTTGTTTTTTGTTTTGTGAGACGAGGTGCTGCGGGCTCAGAGGCGGTTTTGATATTTTCCAAGTCAATATCTCTTCCTGCTAGGAACAAGATGTAATCCGTGTGCGTGTGCCTTCCCAGGCTCACACAGAGCAGCATCAGGCTCCTGGAGCAGGAAGAAAGGGATGTGCATCCCCCAAATGCAGCAGGGAGCTCTGACACTGCCTCTCCCCGGCCTCTGAAGCTGGTGAGAGGATTGCCCTTTGCTCCCCTGCCCTGGAAATGTCATCCTGGGTGGAGAGGGAGCTCTGTGCCGGCTCCTCGCCCCAGGCTGAGGCAGCTCCGTGGCAAATTGATGAGGAGCAGCTGCTTTGAGCTCAGGAAGGGTTTTCCCTGCCTGGGCAGGTGTTAACGGCAAAGGTTACAGGTGTGATGGGGAGTGAGGACCAGAGAGGGAAGGGGCGGATGGGTAAGGCAGGAGGTGGGAAGGGTGGGAGAAGGAGAGAGAAGCGGGATGTCTGTGCAGGGCTTCCTTCATCTGCTCACCTAATTAGAGAGGAGACCCCAGCCTGGCCACCCCTGAGCCTTTGAGGAGTGGTGGGGGTTTGCTCTGGGCTCTGCCTCTGGCCTCAGCCACTGCCCCAGGGAACCTGCCTAACACTCGAAGAAAGCCAAAATAATTTTTAAAAATCCATGAAGGGGTAAAAATGGGGAGGGGGAGGTGGGGATGAGGAAGGGACACAAAATACAGTCCCTCTCTGACAATCCACATGAGTTTGAAGTCAAAACATTCTGTGCATGTCTGTTTTTTTCCTTCCCTCACCACCTGGTAGCTATTATCAGATGACAATTTATTCCAGGCATCCTCTTGGGAAGAGATTTCACAAGCATCAAGATTTTAAATCCAGAAAGGGCCGTGATTAGCATGGCGTGTGCCTGAGCCAGTGCTTGGCTCCCCTTCCCATCCTGGGCTCTGCCCCTTGCTGGCCCTTTGTGTGCGTTCCCCTGGCAAAACCTCAGGATTTGGCTCTGAATTCTGGAGTCCAGGAGCCTCCACTGGCCTCTCCAGGAAGAATCTCCAGCCACAGCTGAGGGAAGGAAGGGCTCCTGCAGCTTGGCTGGGAGAAGGTGGGAGAGTTGTGCCCGGGCTCTGGGATGGGCTGGAAAGGGAATTTCGTTTTGTGTAACCTCGTGAGGTTTTCAGCTCAGATGGAGATGGCTGCGGAGGAGCAGGTAGATGGAAGGAGCACCTGTGTTTCCCTGGAAGGAGAGGATTCCCTCAGCAAACCTCAGCAAGCCTCAACCTGGTTGTCTCTGATTCAGGAGTTTATCATCAGGATAAATTGGTGC
This sequence comes from Platysteira castanea, assembly GCA_013397175.1. NCBI lineage: Eukaryota > Metazoa > Chordata > Aves > Passeriformes > Platysteira > Platysteira castanea. The sequence goes on from VYXC01002074.1 coordinate 256,690, forward strand.
ATCAGGCAGAGCCTTTTGTCTTCGCTTCTCCTTTGCCTGAGAGGCTTATTAGTCAAATTGATAACTATTAGAATATTACTTTGCTGCTAATGACTTAGTAATAGGTTGCACTGGGATGTTGCAGCTCCAAAACCTGATGTGTTTATCAGAGAGGGTGGCTTTTCCCTGTGTATTCCAGCTTCCTGAGCCTTCTGTGATTTGAGAATTTTTCCCCTGGTGTAAAAGCTCACCCCAGCTCCTCTTGCAGTTGCCCTCTGCTTCCAATATTCCCAAAAGTGCCTTCCTGGTGCCGCAGCCAGGCGTGACACACGGGGCTGTGAGCACCTCGGTGCCTTGCCAACGGTGAAAATAGACTTGTCATGTTTGGTTTGGTTTGGTTTCCAGCAGATGTATTCACAAATAACTTCATTTGATGGCAATGATGGGGAAAGAAAAGAAAATCATCCCCATGATTTTCTGAATGTTATCCAATGATCTATAAAGCTAGGCAGAAATTTAAAAAATAAAAAGGGAGAGAGGAAGGAGGAATTGTGAAGAGTTTGACAAGTATGTCAGTGTTTCTTGAACACATTACAGCACATAATTCAGTGTGTTCCTGGTGTGTTTCGGTGCTGGCTCCTGAGTGCTGAGCTGGGCTCTGCTGCCCGAGCTCCCAGCAGGCGAGGGACACAGCACGCCACAAAATGCAGGGAAAATCAGGGAGCCTTTCATACCAGAGCCAGGGCTGGAGTGCTGGTGTTGGAGGAGGGAGGGCTGTGATCAGATCGCTGTGGTAGTCGCTGCTGCTCAGAGTCTGCTGCCAGAGCTGCAAACCGCGGGGTTTGCAGGGCTCAGCGTGGTGGGATCTGCCAAATCCAGGGAGTCTCGGTCTGGATTTGCCTCTGGCTGCTCCCACTGCGAACCCAGAGTTCCCAGGTGTGCCGGACACAGCGGGAGGAGCTGGCCAGGTGTGATGCAGGGGCAGTGCCAGCGGGCATCCCACTGTGCCCGGGATGTGCCGGGGCTCCTCTCCCCGCACTGCAGCTGCATCAGGAACCTGCTCAGGTGCTGCTGGCCGCAGGCAGCCTCGGCCGTGCAGATCCAGGGTTCTGGGAGGAGCTGGGCCAGACATTCCGTGCCTGCAGAGTCCCCCTGGAGTGGTGCTGGTGGGGGTTTGTGCCTCGTGAAAGCAGAGGTGCTGGGTCAGTCCAGCCAAGCAGGTGCTGCTCAGTGCCTCCATCACACCAGATTTCGGTTTGCTGCTGTTTAAAAGGTGGATTTGTTTTGTTGGCAGGCGGTGGGTGAGGGAGAGGTGCCCAAGCAGAGACGCTGTGTCACTGCAGTTCTGGATTAGGCAGCGTGAAGCAAGGAGTGTGAAGCAAGGAGGGGGAAAATACAAGCAAATAATAATAATAATAATAATAGAAGCAGAATAAAAAATAGTGCCATAGGAAGATTTAATGCAAATTCCCTTCCTGGCCTGACTGTGTGCCTGGTGACCAATTCTGTGACACCGGGTTTGGTCACCAGGATTGGGGCTCTGAGATGGGACAAGGGACCTGGAGCTGGGTTGCTCGAGCACCCCAAGGAGCCTGGTGCCCGCTCTGAGGGCTCGTCTCCAGGCGCCCGGAGCCATAGTGTGAGGCTTTGTCTCTTGTTTGGAGAGCCTTGGCTTTTATAAGTTCAAAAATGAGATGGCAAATTGAATTTATTCATGAGCATGGAGGCTCTCTGGGGTTTCCTCTTTAATTCAGTAGACTTGCTTTAAGGGACTCTGTTTTAGCAGAGAAAGGATGGAATTGGTGCTTTCATCTCTCAGGCCTCCTTTACCGGTGTTCCCCCCTTGCTCCTGGCTCCTGCAGAGCCCGTCCCAGAGCAGAGATGTCCCTTTTTGTGGTTCCCACCCCTTCGTGCAGGATGCTGTGCTGGCCTTTTGGGACAAAGCTCTGCTCCCAGTGCAGGGGTTTGGGAGGATCCACGGGAGGGGCTGCAGCAAAGCCCACCCAGGGCCCACCAGGGTCCTTTCTCCATCCTCCCCAGCCCCTTTGGAGCAGGAGCTGTCTGGGTGAGGCGGTGCCTGGCTGGCAGCTCGTGGCTCGTGCCACGCTGTCACCGCCGCCCCAGTGCCGGGCTAACGGGTGCCATATGGACCCAGCAGCGAGCCTGGCTCTGCCTCCCACCCCCGGCTCCCCGGGAGCCCCGAGGGGTTTCCGAGCAGTGACAGGAGCAGTCACAGGCACAGGGACCTGTTAGTTGCTCTTTCATGGTCCAGCAGGCTCCGTTTCCACCTGGCGCTCTCCCCGTGAGCTGCAAAAGGTGCCGTGGGCAGGGAGAACGGGGATTTTTGTGGGATGTGGGATTTTTGTGCAGGGTGAGGGTGTGCATTGGATTTGGGGGCTAAATATCCTTTCCCCAGGTTTTGGGAGATGCTCGTTTCCCTCCCTTTTTGACTGGCATTGCTGCTAGAAGTGGAGGTGGGTTCAGGGAAGGAGGGGAGAGGCTGCTCCAGCCTGCGAGCACGGCTTGGGGTGGCGGTGCTCTTGTGTCTGGTTTAACCCAAGGAAGCACCGTGGGCTGATAACCTCAGGGGGCTGCGCAGCAGCGCTTGTAAAACCCATGGAAATCAGGGGAATTTTGCTGTGGTTGAAGTTTGCCATGAGCTGAATGTCAGCCTGGGTTTGTCGTCCCTCCGGGAGCGTCGGGAGCCGGCAGACGGGAAGGTGCAGCACTAAAAATTCATCGCCTGCTGAGCTGGCTGCTGGCGTGTGCGCACACCTCGCGCTCCCAGCAAGTCTCTGGGGCTGTAAAACCCCGTGGAAGGAGGTGATAAACCCCCCGAGACTCCGGCAGAGCTGCGCCTCCGCAGCTGCTCCAGGGTAATGGGACCTCCTGAGGCACGGCGAGGTCTGCACTGGGAAGGTGCCGTTGAAGGGCAGAGTCTGATGATGTTTGGATCTTAAGGTTTTACAGCTCCCCTGCCCTCGAACAATGCCCAAAAATACTAGTGTATGCAAATTATAAACTAATTTAGATGATGGAGCATGGGAATATTGCTCATACTCCCCAAGCATGGCATTTCCAATCATATCTTCGTTTCATTTTTAAGCAAAGAAATCATAATCTTGACATGTTTATCATTCAGTGCCTGCACCAATTATCTCTTTGGGTTCATTCTATAGTTCATAGAACTGATAGATTATGATCATGTTGTTAGGAGAATTGTGCAGTCATTATTCCTCCAGCTGGAGGAGAAGTTGAAAAACAATTATAAAGAATGATTCTCCTTTGGATTGCTTTCGGAGTTCATGCAATAGGCAAGTTCCTATTACCGGGGCCAGGAGCTGCAAGGTTCCTGCCACCAGTGGGTTTGAACTCCTGTGATCCAAACCCCGTGCCTTGCAACGCTCATTTTCTCCAGCGAGCTCCTGTTGTAGTTATTATTTTTTTATGGGTTGATATCAGAGAGATGAATGCCATTGGCTGCACGAGGGCTCCGACTCAGAATGATAATTTCCAGTTTAATTACAGCGCAGGGCGCTGGGGATGCACCAGTGGATACCTGTTGGGTTGGAAATTGAGACTGGAGGCTTTGCATCCAAATAACCCAAGGCCAGCATCCACGTGGAATTCTGACCTGAAACCGGACGAAGCGGGGTTCCCTCAAATCAAGCATTGTTTTCTTCCAAGGTCCTTAATGAGACTCATGGGATTGTAACCCTCCCAAAGAAAATATTTGCAGAATTCTCTGGGAGTTTGGGAGTTGAAGGCAGCGCGCTCCTGGGGGAGAGCTTTTCTTTGATCCCCAGAAGGAGCTCTCTAATCTCTCCCATAAACGCACTCGGGCAGCTCGAGGGTGATTTGGCAGCCTTGCCTCTGTGACGGATTGTCCCCAGAGGACCAGGCTGCCCCCCCGCTCCTCCCTTGGCCCAGTTCTCCACTCGCTGAGTTTTCAAGTCTCTTGGCCAGAAGGCAGCAGAACCAGAGAAACAAATGTCTCGTCCGGACATCATTCCCACACAAGGATTTCTCCTCCTTGTCTCTCCAGGGCTTTTCTTTCCCTCCTCATGTCCCAGCTGGTGTCAGGACCCGAGCAAAGGGCCACCCCCAGCACCTTGGCTGCGTCCGTGCTTATCCAATTTGAGACTGGATGAAACCCACTGTCTCCTCAGGCCTTTTTGTTTTGCCTTCTCCCAGTGGCCAGTATCGACTGCTGGAGCAGAGCTATTTATTTAAGAATGCACCCTGTCAATATTTATGTAGCCTGTAGCTGGCTGAGTGCTCCGGAGCGGTGTGGGGAGGATGGGTGGGCAGCAGGAGCTCTCCAGCTGGGAAGGGCTCTGTGCTGGGGGAGGAGGGAGCAGCCTTTGAGGGGCTCTGGAGATTTTGCTGTGCCTTGCAGTGGCAGCTTCCTCCCTGTGCTGGTCACACTTCCCTCCTCCTGCTCTGAACTTCTTCCTTTTCCCTCTGCACCCCCACTCTGGAGGGCTCAGATTTTCCTTTGGGGAGGGGAGAGGACAATCACATGCTTGCCACGAGACCCTCAGTTCCTCTTGGGAGCAGAACTTGCTTCTGCTGTTAATTACCTGTTTAAATTACGTGGCCTATAACGGAGAACCCCCAGTTAGGTTATTCAGGTGTTATTCAGGGAAAAAGGGTGAATGCCCTTAATCCAAGCTCATATTTTAATATGAAACCTGTTTTTATGTGCTGGGTAGAGGTGCCAAGAGTCCTTAAACTTTAGAGGAAAGATGGAGAAATCAGCATTATTATTTATTATTTTCCAACACCTCCCATCCCAAGCTCCTGGAGTTAACAGGCTCCCTGTAGCTCTCCACTGGCTGGGATGTGGTAGATGGATAAACACATTTTATTCCTTTAGAAAGGGGAAAGGTTGTTTACAAGTTTTAAACCAGAATGGAAACATTGTTTTCTGTCAGGAGCATTTCATGAACAATAATGAAATAATGTTTAAAAAGGCTTTGAAGTGTCCCTTTCAAATGAGAAACTGAAGTGCTGGGGGGAATATTAAATGCCACAAACACGAGGTATTAATGCTTATTAATGAGCTAAGAGAAGAATAAAATGCAACTGAAAGCAGAAATTCACGCCTGACACCAAAACCTTTGTGACGGCTGTGCCAGATCTCCACAGGAGAGGGTCATATCTGTATTTAAAAACAAATAAAGCCACAAAATGTGCCTTTGGGGGAAAATCAGCCCTGGGGCTTCCAGACCTACACTGATGTTGTGTTAATGGTGGTCAGGGGAAGATCTTTCTGGGTAGGAAACACCCGAGGAGTTGGCTCTGAGGTTCTTGCATCTTCCTTAAGCAATGTGGCACGGATGTGCTGAAGTGCTGCTAATTCTGCCTGACAGTGCTTTTCTCAGTGTGTTTGACTACTTTGTTAATATTAGGCATTAGCAGGGGTAATATTTCTGGTGACTTCTCCTTTTCCTTTTAATCACTGCAGCAAGGATACAAAAAGCTTTTAAAGACAGGTCCTCTGATGAGTCAGAGCAAGACTCACTTGTCTTGAAGAGCAGGTCTAAGGAGAGCACAGGACATATTTCCAATTACTTCATGGCCAAACCCATTACAAATAAAAATATTTCCAAGTGCCAGAGGAGGGAGCCAGCAAAACACAGGAAATCAGGACGTTTCTGCCTTTTAAATGTCTCTTTTCCTAATGAAAGCAGAAGAAATTGAGTGGAGCAGCACCAAACTTTGCTGTCACTTGAGAAAGAGTTGATGAAGTGGTGTCAGTGTGTGACTGATGAGCTGGGAGCACTCACTTTAAAAATCTAAATCTGTGGCTCTGGGAGGACAGGGCTCTCTCCTCTCTGCTCTGCCCACCTGCTTCAGTCTGTTTTTTGCAATAACCTCGGGGGTTATTTCTGGCCTTTTTGCTGCTCTAGCAGCACAGAGTTATCCATGGGGATAACTTGGGAATTTGTGCTTGCCCGGGCCTGTCACTGCTCTCCCCACAACGCAGAGAGGATTTTTGCTGACGGGCTCCTGGATGGGCCAAGGTGCACAATAATTCATGGCCTCACAGAATGGTTTGGGTTGGAAGGAGCCTTAAAGCTCATCTCATTGCAATGGCAGGGACCCCTTCCACTAGCCCAGGTTGTTCTAAATCCCATCCAACCTGGCCTTGGGCACTTCCAGAGTCGGCATGCACACACTCCCTGGACAAAGGAGCAATGGCAGGGGTAGTTCCTGCTTGGAGCTGCCCTCCTGCAGCCTCCCTTCCCGGGAGGACGCTGGGTTTGCTCGGGAGACGTGCTGGAGTGCAGCTCCTCGCTTCCATGGGGACTGTGGGGACCATGGTGCCGCCTGGAAAAGCTGGGGGAGGCAGGGAAAAGGACATCTGTGAGATGCCGGAGGCGTCTCTGCACCCCGCAGCGCTGCTTGGGAGGCAGGGAGGGAGCAGGAGGGATGGAGAGAGCTGCGCTCGCCCTGGGCAATGCGGGTGCGCTGGGTGGCCCCAAAACATCCCCGTGCAGCCCCAAAACTCCCCTCCAGTGCCTGGGATGGGCGGGAGCTGCCGTTGCAGCTGAGTTTTGGGCCTTGCCTTTTGGTTTGTGTGCGCTCCGTCACTCCACAAATTCCCATTCCCCACCGCCTTGCAAAATGCCTGCGCCGCATATGAAATGGAGGAGATAAAATTACAGGATCCGAGAATTGGCCGGGCTCTGTGCAATATATAACATACCAGATGGTCCTACAGGATGCCTCTGAAATATCTGTGCAATAGCATTTTAAGAAACTGATATAACTGATCCGGCAGCATATGGAAAAGACTTTCTGTGCTGTGTGAGGGTGCGGTGCCCCCTCTCCCGGCACCTGCTCTGCCTCCCCAATTTAGGGGTGCCACGCAACAATGAGCATCTCCCTTCTTTCATGGGAGGTGTTCCCAACACACATCTGGGACAGGCCCTGCAGCTGGGAGAGTGTTGCCCTGGTTTTTGCTAAAGCCTTCTGTTTTTAACCTTGGAGTCAGATTCTTTCACNGAGAACATGGTGGTTTGGTGGCTTCTTCACAGCAACAGCCTCCAGGATGGCCATTTCCTGGGAGCAGCCCAAGGATGGGGCTGTTTGCACGGAGTTTGTGACCACCCAGCTTCCCTCCTGCTGCTCTGTTGTAAATGTGGTTTTGGTCACACATTTCCCACCTCCCAGTGCCTTAAGCAGAGTGGGTTTGGGGAGCAGACAGAGCCCCAGCATGCTCCTGGTGGAAGGAAAGGAACATCTCCCTCATCCCTGGGCAGCAGCACAAGCCCTGGGTCTCCAGCTGGAGTTTTGCCACTGCCCCTCATCCTTTGAGCCCACCCCAATCCATCCAATTTCGGATGCACCTCGTGTGCTCATCTTGCCCGTGGTGTCCCTGGGCTGCCTCTCTCCTCCTGCACATCCAAAGCCTCTCCTGCCTGTTTGCTATTCCCTGCTCCTCCTGCTGCCCCTCTGCCTGGCCTCACACGTGGGCTGGCCCCTCTGTCACACAGAGAGGACAATATTTCCTCTCCGCAAGGCTCGGCTCGTATTCTTTAAGGTGCCTCGGGGTCAGGGGATGAAAGGCTCCTTGCTGCTTCTGCAGTGAGCCCAAGTCGAGCTGAGAATAGATCTATAAACAGGCCAGTAGGGGAGGCTTCCCTGGGGAACCTCTGGGGACTCTCGGAGAATGTCATTGCTGGAGTCATTGTCACAGGAGAGGTGGGCCCTGCCTTTGCCACGTGGGGAATGGCTCTGGGCAAGTCCTCTCCCAGCTTGCAGGTTGCTTTTGGTCCCGAGGAGAAGCGCTGGGGCTGGACACCCCAAAGCTGAGGCAGGAGAGGGAATGTTGCATCCCATGGCCGCAGGGGCCGTGGTGGGCGATGCTGCAGGACACAGATGGGGGGCTCTTGTTGGGATCTGGAGGGATGGAACCGATTTTCCTCCCAAACCTGTCTCCCTGGGTGCCCTGGGAGAGGGCTGAGGGCTGGGATGAGCTGCAGGGCTGGGTTTTTCTCCTGCACGTGAGATGCTCTGGCAGGAGCATCCACGCTCGGTTGCTACCCACGCTCGTGCAGAGAGGTATTTCGAGCTGTCAGTCTGGCGTGCTGTCTGTCTGTCCACCCACCCAGGCATCTATAAAAATCCAGGCTGGATTAAATGTCTGTCAGAGCCCTGCTGCTGAGGCCAGGGCTCCTGGTGCAGATCCTTGTCCTGGAACCCCACGCCCAGGCGGAGAGAGTCGGGATTGGAGTGTGAAACGTGCAGCTTGATCCCTGTTTCTGGAGTAATCTACATAGAAGCTGAGAGTGAGAATCTTGCAGAAAGCAGACTTCCCTCCTTTGTCTTTCCTGACTCTGTCCTCTGTTATCTTGACGGCTTCTGCTTGGCTGCCGTGTTGCTCTTTAATCTGGAGCCCTCTGTTCTTACCTGAGCTACAGAGGCTTGACGAGGAAAGCCGCTGAACTCGGAGAAAAATGAAAAGGAGCAAAGCTTAAAAAAATGTTTTCTTTCTCTCTCACTCTTAAAAAAAAAAAAAAGAAGAAGAGAAAGCCCAGCCCCTAGAAGTGCACAGCCAGTGAGCGATGCCTGGATTCATCCTGGAGCCGTCTCCTGTTTATGGATCAGGGATGCATCATTTCTGCCCTGTTTTCTTTCTTTTCCCCCGCTCTTCACCTGACATTCAGTCACTTTGATCAAAGCCAGGCAAACAAAAAACCCTTGGCTTTCAACCTACTGACTGGGAGAAGGGAATCCTGCCCCGGTCCTGGTGAGAGCACCTTTGGAGAGGATGGGATGGGGAGCCTGGAGCAGTGGGGTGTGAGGGGATGGGGCACAGAAGGAACTTGAAACCTGCATGGAGATAAAGTTTTTACATCTCGGCAATGGATAATTGCTGTGACCAAAGATCTGTGGGAGGGTATCTTGTGTTTCATCTCTCCTGGCGCTGGCCCATCCTCCTGACGGCTGAGGAGGGGAGCAAACTCCCTCGCTGCCTTTCCCCACCATCCTCCTTCCCACGAAGATTTCTCCCAGGAGACGGGGTGCTCTGGAGGGTGGTGGTGTTTTGGGGGGTGGCTGGGAGCACCTGGGGGTGTGCAGGGGCCGGGCTCTTCTCAGGAATGCCCAGAGAGGGCAACGAGCACAATCAAAGCACAATAAATTCCCTGTAAACGTAAGGAAAGCTGTTCCAGGGAAGCGGGGCTCCAGCCCTGAATAGATTGTCCAGAGATCTCGTGGGCTCCCGACCTCCTGGTGCTGCCCCATTTTCCACTGCTCGCAGCACATCTTTGGAGGTGCCTCATCCAGCATGCGGCGGGCAATGATTCTTGACAGGAATTAGGACCCTGTCCATCTGGCCCCGTTCTGCCATCTAACAAGAGGAGATAAGTGCACTTAATAACACACCAGCTCTTGTTCAGGCCCCTTCTTCCCAAGCCAGAATCAATAGCAGGTCTCTACAGCTTTTAGAGACTTAGATCCCATCTTTTCATCTCTCTCTCTCGCTCATTTTTCCCCAGCAGCATGCGCATGATTTCTCCTTTTTATCACGCTGCGGAAATTTTCCCATTCTACCTTTCATCTGCACCCGTGTGGCGCGGCCCAGCCAGGGCTGCAGCTTGCACACCAGATAAGAAACCACCCCGCACCTGGGTTCCCTGATCCCCATCTCCACCTCTCTCCTGCTTAGGAGCTCTCCCACAGTCTCATTTATCTTCAAAGTGCTTTACGAACACTAATTAATCCCCCCAGCAACCCACTGGGGGACGTGATGCGGGGCAGCTCTTTGCCCTCAGCCACTGATGCCAGCACCCTCATTTCTCCCCCTCAGTTTCTTCCCTGCTCGCTGGGTGTGCTTGCCCAGGCCTGGAGCAGCAGGACACTCTCCCCATGGAAGGGTGGCAGCGCAGCTGGTGCTTGTGTCACAATGGTTGGGGACCCGCGTGGAAGGAGCGCGACTGCTGGCACTGCAGACCAGGACCTTCCAGAGGTGAGCAGTGCCGCTTGCTCCATCTCCTCCCGAGCCCCAGCCTGCTTCTCCTTTGGCTGCTCCTGCTCGTTTGGTTGCCTTGTCCCGCTTAATTGTTTTGTTTGCCTTCCCCCGGGGTTGGGTGGGTGCTGCTGGCCCAGGCTGGGGTAGCTCGCAGTGTTTGCCCTCGGCCAGGGCTGCGGGGAGGAAGAGGCGCTTGGGGAGGAAGGTCAGGCGGGTCCTTGCGCTCTCCCTGCAGAGCTTGGCCTGGCTGGTGCTCAGTTCATAGAATCACGGGGTGGTTTGGATTGGAAGGGACCTTAAATATCATTTCATTCCAACAGCCTGCTACGGGCAGGGACACTTCCCACTAGACCAGGCTGCTCCAAGCCCCATCCAGGTTGTTTATTCCTGCAGGAGCTCTGAGTTCAGAGAGTCTTTTTAAAAAAGGGAAAAACGAGGGTTTTTTTTTTTCCTCTCCTTATTTGTACAGGGTAATAACTGAAGCAAAGANCGAAATGCAAATCAATAGCTGTTGTATTCACATTCTAACAAGATGTCAAGGAGAAAAGGGTAGCCTTTCATTCAGCAGAGCACACACACACACACCCCGAGGGAGGGGACAGGAAGGAGGGAGCGGGGCCGGGAGGGGGTTGCGGGGGCTGCCTGGGGCGGGCGCTGCGGAGAGGGCACGGGGGTGAAACCCACGGGCACGGCAGGTTTGGGAGGCTTTCTGTTTCCCTGGAGCGCCCTGCTCCCCATCCTGCCCGCCCCAGAGCTCCTGCTTCCCTTCCTGCCCACCTCAGCATCCTGCCCACCCCAACCCTTCTGCTCCCCGTCCTGCCCATCCCAACCCTTCTGCCCCTCATCCTGCCCATCCCAACCTTTCTGCTCCCCTTCCTGCCCACCTCAGCATCCTGCCCATCCCAACCCTTCTGCACCTCATCCTGCCCACCCAAACTCCTCTGCTCCCCTTCCTGGCCATCCCAACCCTTCTGTTCCCCTTCCTGCCCACTGCAAAACTTCTGCACCCCTTCCTGCCCACTGCAAAGCTTCTGTTCCCCTTCCTGCCCACTCCAACCCTTCTGCTCCCCTTCTTGCCCACCGCAAACCTTCTGCACTGCTTCCCGCCCACCCAAACTCCTCTGCTCCCCATCCTGCCCACCCCAACCCTTCTGCACCTCATCCTGCCCACCCAAACTCTTCTGCTCCCCTTCCTGCCCACCCCAGCTCTCCCACTCTGCTCCCCTACACCTCCAAGGTGAGCAGACACCTGTCAAGGCACCGCTTTACAAAGCCCCAGCCCTGCAGAGAGGTGCCCGCTGGTTCTCTGGGCCTGGCGTGGGTGGGATGGTCCATGGGGGATGTGCACAGCCTGTGGGATGCTGGGGCAGGGAAGGAGAGTGGAGATGGCCAGGGCAAGGGTGGTCCTGGGGAGCTGGAGCAGCAGGGGGACACGCAGTGAGTGCTCTGTGGTGATCTGTGGTATGTGGCGATGCAGGATTGTGGGGTTCACCTTTGGCAGTGGGGATCAGCCCGTGAAGGCTGCTCTGGTGGCTGGGCATGGTGAGGGAGCACCCGTGATGGGAGCAGGGACCAGCCCGTGAAGGCTGCTCTGGTGGCTGGGCATGGTGAGGGAGCACCCGTGATGGGAGCAGGGATGCTCCTCATCCCGCTCCCCTGCGCTGCTCTGCCCCCTCTCCCCGGCTGAGCAAGGAGAGGGCAAAGAAACCTCTGCTCCACTGAAAACGTGTTATTTCCCCCAGAGACTACTCTGGTCCCAGATGTGAATATACATTGAGACAGCTGGGGAAAAAAACCTCTGGAAATACACACAAAAATCATGTCTAAATGTGCCCAGCGGACCAGAATGTCTCCTCTCCGACTGGGGGCTGCCTGTCAAATTTAAATATGCATTTTAGATTCTCTGCTTGATATTGGAAAGCAAACAACCCCAAATATCCCAGAAAAGCTCCACCAGCTAAATACATATTTATACACCTTTTTATTATGTGTCTTGGAAATCAAACAAATGAAACAGGCCAGTGCCTGCTCGGTCCTGCAGAGCTGGTGAGCAGTGATGGATTTGTTTGGCTGATCAAAGCACATTTGTTCCCATTTTGCAGATGGGAAGGTAAAGGCAGCGAGGTACCAAAGGTCTGTTCCGAGGTCACCCTCAGAGCTGTGTTTGGCAATTCGGGTGCCAGCCTAATTGGCCAAAATATATGCAAAGAGAGCAGCTCAGTGTGTGCTGGATTTGGATAATAATCGCTGCCAGGTGGAAAAAAAAAATTAAAAAAAAGCAAATGGAAGAAGTGTGGTGGGAGAAAAAAAAAAAAGTAAGAATGTGTTGTTTTGAAACTTACCCAAATATAGCTTTTCAACTCAGGGTTTGAAAGCAGAGCAACATGTTTGTTCTGCGACCATCAAACATTTCTGTTAATTAGAAATGATTTCTTTGTTCGTTTCCGTTAGTTCCTCCAGGATAACTTTATTTCTTTTTGCCTTGGGCGGATTCAGCGCTTGCTGTGTGGGTTTTGGAGAACGAGCTGCAGCCCCAGGGTTCAGCTGAGCCCCAAAGCAGCTCAGTTTCCCCTGGGGACAGATGTCCCTGTCCTGGGCTGGCCAGGAAGGATGCAGCCACGTGCCTGGCAGCCTTGGGAAATCCCAAATGCCTCTTGGCAGCTGTTTTCCCAAAATACTTGCGAAGCAAAGCATAAATTTGCTTGGTGGCTGCTGTTGGGGTGTCAGTCAGAGGGAAATTCGGGACAGAAATATCCCTGTCCTCATCCCAGGCTGAGGGACACACTCTGCTCACTGGTTTTTGCTCAGTGTGATCATTTAGCTCTTCCAGGGGTCAAGCAACACAACTTTACTCTTATGAAAGGAATTAAATCCTTAGTCATGTTTTCTGTGGTGCTTTCCTGAGCATGCAGGACATGGGATGCCTTCAGCAGATAAGGTGGGAATATGGTTGAGTTAAAAGCTTCTAAAAACTTGTGGTTTATTCACGCAGAGTAGAAAATGAAGAAAGATTAATGGTTAAAAACCGGAGAAAGTTTGTCCTGGCAGCTTGTGCTCGGCTCGCACCCCTCTGTGGGTGAGGATATCCCTTCCAGAGCACCACGGATGTGGCTTTGTGCACCCAACCCACAATTCCTGCTCCTCCTGGAAAATCACGCCGGAGAAGAGGGATGTACATGGGCAGGGATGTAGAGGTGTCAAGTTGTAACAAGTGGGTGAGAGAAATGGGGAAAAAAGACTCGAGGAGAGGGAGTGATCAGGAGTTTGTGGATGGATTTGGATGCCAGGAGGACCCTGGCCCCAGCTCTGTAGCAGGTTGTGGGAATTGGTGTTTGTGGAGCCCTCATCCTTCTGGGGTTCCTGCACCCCAATGCACAGCATCTCTTTTCCAGGTGCTCCCTGAGATGGTGGTTTAATGCAAAAAAGAGTCTTGAGGGAAAAGAACCCAGGAAAATGGGGATCCAGGGATGGTGAGAACAAGCCCAGGTAGATGAGAGCAGAGACTAAGGCGAGGAGCAGATGAAACCCTGGGATGTGGAGAAGTGTGTGGCCACTGGTGCCAGAAAGCTGTGGTGGGTTAGATGGAAATCCAAAGTACTGGCCTGGCCTGGAACTCAAAAAGAGAGTTTCAGCCCTGAGTCAGTGGGAAAAGAGATGGTTTTGAGCAAAATTGAAGGTTTAAATTTGTCCCGAAGCATTCAAAAAACACTTACAGTCTGTTTTTAACAAAGCTGCAACTAATGCAAAATGAGAAACATCTTTTTGTTTAGAAAATGTCAAAAAAAAAAGAGTACTGTTTCTTTCGGAAGCTAACCTTTGCAACCTGTTTTTTTTTGTTTGTTTTTTTTGT
>VYXC01002074.1:270568-291710 GCA_013397175.1 Platysteira castanea
TTTTTTTTGTTTTTTTTTTTTTTTAAGTACTGCAGCAAACTCAAGCCCTAAGTGGTGAGTGCCTTGGTCTGGAGATGGCTGTGGGAGGGGGACATGGCAGGTCCAAGCCCTGTACTGTGGATGCTCAGAGCTCAGCAGAGTGGGAACATTCCAAGAAAGGGATGTGGGGGAAAGGAGGGAAACTGTGGCATCCTGGAAGGAAAGGAGAGCCTGAGGAAAACCCCTTGGCATGGGATGGTGTCGGGTAGGGAGGCTGCAGGAGCAGGGTACCCTGAGCTCAGCATCTTTTTGGGGCTCTGTGAGCTGCTAGAGGCAAAAAACCCCGTGTCCCCAGTTGGGATGCACAGGGAAGATTGCTGCTTGGTTTCAGAGATTTTGTGTGAAAAACACCCACTCATGCTAAAAAGCTTGGATTGCTCCCTGGTTTGCCTCAGCAGTAGGAAAAGCTGCTGCTGCCGCTGCCTTCATGGCGAGGGGAGCAGAGGGCAGGGTGAACCAAGGGGCTAAAGCCTGGGGCTGCCCCGCCGGCCAGCTCCAGTCTGGGGACGAAAAAATTCCTCTGGTGCACGAAGAGCCGGTGCGAGCGTGCCCGTGTCCGTGCGGGGCTGCTCTCCGCATCCCGGGGCTGCTCCCCGCATCCCTGAGCTGCTCCCTCCATCCCAGAGCTGCTCCCTCCATCCCGGGCGCCAGCTGGTGCCGGGAGGGATGCTCGGGGGGTCCGTGCCGGCATTTAACTCCCCGGCTGCGGAGCGAAGCCCGCAGAAGAGCGGGTGTGCTGGTGTCAGTCAGCATCCGGAGCCAATGGGTGCCCGGTAGGAGGTCTGCGCTCCCGCTGCACGCACGGAGCCCGGCGCTCCGGCTGCCAGTTGTGTGCGAGTGTGTGCGTGTGCAAGGGGAGATCACACACCCCGACCGCCTGCTTTCGTCTCTCTCCAGCTCGCCAACTCCGTCTCCCTCCCTCTGCAAACATTGGATTTAAACCTGCTCAGAATTCAGCGCAGACGAAAAGCAGCGGCGGCGGCAGCAGCGAGCAGCGAGCGGAGCAGCCGCTCGCCTACCGCAGCTCCAAGATGTACCATCCTGCCTGCTGGATCGTCTTCACGGCCACCACTGCCCTGCTCTTCATCCCAGGTAGCGCAGAAAGCTTTTTCTCCAGCGGATGGGAGGGCAGCGGCTCGCAGGGTGGGAGAGCCGAGCGGGGTCTGCGCGCCGGGGACCCGAGCTCCGCGCACATTGCGCACGAACGCGCACATGCAGGCAGGCAGCGAGTTGCTCTGCAGCGGGGGATTGCTCAGTGCTCCCAGTGAGGGGCTCCGAGACCCGTGCTGGACCCCCAGGTGGGCACCGAGCCGCCGGTACCTGAGCGGTGCCGGCACCTGCAGCCCCCGAGCCGGGCAGGGTCTGTCCCCTCGGGCAACCCCTGCCTCCCAATGATGGGCTCATGCAGCTTTTCCCCTTCAGAGTTGGGCACCTGCTGTGCCCTCTCTCTTTTGAGAGCTGTCATGCCATTCCCTGTGCTCCCCTCATCCGTGCTTCCCCGATTCCTGCCAGGCAAACTCGGTGCCTGCCTCTCGCTGCCTTTTACAAAGTGAAAATGAGCCCCGCTCCGCAATCCAGGCACCCGGGGAGGCCGTGCCGGTGCCGCAACCCCCGTGAACTGAGCGGGTGGCTCCCGAAATGTGGCTTGGCCTCATCCCCACGGCTTGCCGGGGGAGAGGCTGGGTTTGGATCCAGCGCTGGCTCCGTGCTGATGCTGGCGGGGCAGCGAGCGCTGCATCCAGCGAGGGCGGTGGGGGTGGACAGCAGAGCTGAGCGCCGCGGGGAGCAAGTCACCGGCGTATTTTTGATGCTGATGTGCACTTTTAGCAGCTGGAAAGATTGCCATCCCTGTGTAAGCTCCTGGGGACTGGGTGTCAAGGCTCGAATCCAATCTTAACCCAACTGGGGAGAATTCTGCCGGACTCGGGAGGGCAGGGAGAGGCACGGCTGTGATTTCAGCAGCTGCCCGTGGTTTAGGGCTTTGCCGTGCAGGGTTGGTGTGTGTGGTAAGAGGGTGAGGCTGGCGGGGGGGAGGTTACTCGTGTCACAGCTGGCAAACAGCTCTGCCCACAGCAGTGCTGAACATGAGGGTTCTGGGGCTAAAACTTGCTTGTGGAGGCTCCTGCCGTGGGACCAGCTGCGTCCTGGGGTCCTGTGGAGCTGCCACAGCGCAACCTGAGCAGATCAGTGGGTACGAGACCCCCTGGAATGGGCTGGGTACCACTCCGTGGGATGGCAGGGGGCTGGAGTGTGCATCAGCCCTGGGCTCAGCGCTGTCCCCTGGGCTGGGCTTTGGCTGGCTGGGGAGCAGTGGTGGAGAACCCTTGGCAGCAGAGCCTGGAGCTCCTCAGCAGCACCAGGAACCAAAATGGTGCCTCTGTAGTTAAGCACGTGAGCACGAGGGAGCCGTGGCTGTGTGAGCTGCCTGACTTTGTGCATGTAAAGGGTTTTTTTTAAAAAATAGATCTTCAGCAGGACAGGGCAGGCATGCCTGGTGTGGGCACAGGCGAGCCTCAGCAAGGCTGTGCTGAGCAGAGCACTGGCTCTTTCACCCTCTTGCTGGATGAGGTTCTGTGGGTTGGAATTGCAAAGAAACGGATGGAAGCAGCCGTGCGGGCCAAATGGGAGGACGTGTGGCACTTGATGGGCTGTCATCAGGATGTCCTTAAGCTGCAGGAGCTGGCAGAGGCCTGACAGGGCTCATTTGCTGTTTGCCAGTGCCCTGCTGCAGTTTCCTCAGGATGTGGCTGTTTGGGCTGAGGCCAAGCCAAGGCCCGGGCTGGCTCTGGCCTCTGTGTGTGCCAGGGAAGGAACAGATCCCTGCATTTAAGCCCCTGGAAGCTTGGGAGAGGTTTCTTGAGCCACACTTATGCGGTTGTAGCTTTCCCTTCTTATTTCTGCTAAGCAGCAATATCTGCTTTGGCTTTGGATGTACCCTGAGCTGAACCAGCCCAGGACTTTGCCTGGCTGGGCTCAGCCCTTAATCCATCATGCCAAACCCTTCTGCCTGCATTAGAGGAAGGGAAATACTCTGGGCTGCTCGGTGCTTTGCCTTCCTGCCCTGGATTTGAACATCTCCAATCCTTTGTGTTTGTGCCTGGCTTGCAGAGGTTGGATGTTCTCCCTCCCTGCCCAACCTGTCCCAGCAGTGATTGCAGCCATGGAACGTGAGTCACGTTGGCAAAGTCACAGATGGCAGAGGGAAGGTGAATGGTCCCTGCTGCCTCTTGGAGCCTGCATCTTCCCAAAGTGATTTTTTTTGGGCTGTTTATTATTTGCAGGCGTAATCCCAAGGGTTTTGTGCAGGTGACGCTCCCCTGGGATATGCAGAGGCTGTTTCTGAAGTGCAAACTCTTTCCCTTTCCGTTTTTATCCGAATCCTGCGGGAGTTTCACACGGGGTGGTTAAAGTGAGAAGGGAACCTGCTTTTAGAAGGTGTAATTAGAGTGAAGGGAAACATCACAACTTGAAGGCTCCTGCAGAAAATAGCATCGCAAAGTTATTATTAGCTGTAATAGCTTATTTGCCAGTTTTTCCTCTTTATCCTGCTCCCACCTTTGTCCTTCCCCATTTCTCTTATTTTTGTTAGGAAAGATGCATTTTTCCCATTGGGTCTCGTGTCGTCTCGTTACCAATTTACTCTCATGGAATCTAAAGACACAAAAGGTTAATGCAATAATGAAACCCTGACCCCTCTGGTCATGGAGAGCGTCTTACTCTGCAGCTTTTTATTTCTTTGTAAGACAAGTTTCTATCTAAAATAATTTCGGAGCCTTAATGCTGTTGTCATCTGGAGCCTTGGGGGAGGCGGGTTCCTGGACATGGGTTGCTCTCTGAGGTGGGAAGGATGCTGAGGATTTTTAATGAGCCCAGCACTGCAGGATAGGGAGGTGAGTGGGTAATTTAATTGTCAAGCTGTTGGCAAACGCTTTGAACTGCTGGGCATTGTGGGTGCTGCTCTTCTGAGATGAGGGTGGGCTGTGTTGGAGAAGGAATTTGGGGCAGGGGGAAACCTATTTGGCTGAGCTGCAGTTACAGGGTGACATCATGGCTCTACAGGTGGCAAAAATCAATGCTCATCAGCCTCTTCAGACATTTATATCGCTGCCTTTGCAGGCTGGGGGAAATTACTTGTCATGGCAGTGACTCTCTCCAGAGGTCAGAAATGTGGCAGTGCAGGGGGAGGTGGACAATCCTGTTTTTCACAGCTCCCAGGCACTGGGATCAAGGTGAAGCTCGTAGAGCCTGGGGTGTCCCCCTGTGCTCCAGCATCACCTCGCAGCCAGGACCTGCTTTGTGCACCCTCCCAGAGGCTCTGTGCGACCTCATCCTCGCTGGGGCAGCCTGGCTTTGGTGGTGGTTGTAAAACCTGTCTGAATTTACAAAATAGACATTGCAGGAGTTAAAAACACCTTCCCATCCCTTCCTGAAGGGGTCCCTGCTGCAGGAGCGTGCTTTTCCCACTGCCTGTGACATGATCGTCACCTCTCTCCAGTGGGGGATGCCGGGCTGGTGCAGGGCTGCTGATCCCTGCCACTAAGCCCGAGAATAAGTACCTGGAGCACATTAGTTCTGCTTTAGTGTCATTTCAATATGAGCCAGAGGGGCTTAAAGGGATTTTCTGTGCTCTCCCAAAGGCTGGGGAGAGGTGTGGGTAAGGCAGTGCAACCATCAGTCTTCCACGGGTCGGGGAAGCTGGGGAAGATGTCCCAGCAGGACGGGGTGTGAGCCCAAAACCCCTGCCTGGTCTTCCTCTGCCTCTCCCTGAGGCCTGGCCTGTAGTTTCCCTGTCAGAGGGTGGTTTCTCCATCCCCTGGCTCCCAGGACAGGGAGAAGGTTGGTGCTGGCCTCTGAGAGGATGTTTTACTTCTGCTGGGGGGAGCAGCACTCGCTGTCATTCCCGAACGATGTGGGGAGGGAGCGTGACGGGAGAAGAGGCACACGCAGCTCCTGCTCTGTGCACACTCCCCAGTGCAAGTTCCCAGAACAATTTGCCCTGGGGGCTGTGGGTTTCGGGGCCGCTGGCTCCGGCAGCTGCCTTTCAGGATGCCCCAAAGTGCTGAACCTTGCTTTGCGTTTTCCAGCAGCTTCTCTTTGACAGCGTCTCCTTTGTGCATTCCGTGGCTGCAGACGGCCGGCTGGAGGAGCTTTTGCTGGTGCGAATCCCTGTGAAAAACTAAAAGAAGGAGAGATGTTTCAAAGGCACCGATGGGAGCTGTGTGCCTTAGCTGGCGCCTTTGAAAATCTTCTCCAAAGGCTCGAATATTTGGTTATGGCGAATTCTGAGCTGCATAAACAGCTGTGTTCATTTTTTACTCTTGAATATGAAATTTGGAGTTTGTGCTTTGCCTGGTAAGAAACCGAAGTTGCCGAGTGAGGCTGTTGGGGTGCAGCGATGAGCCCAGACAGGTTTGATGGGGTGCAGGGTACCCAGGAGGATCCTTCTGCTGCAGCCAGGTGGGGATAGAGGAAAACTTGCTGGGTTTTACCTGTAATCTCCTTCATGACCCTGGGGTCACCCTCAGCTTTGCAGGCCTGCCTTTCCCCTCCCCAATTAGGCAAAACTGGGCACTGATCCTGAACCCTGGGCACTGATCCTGAACCCTTCTTACCTCTGAGCATCCCCTGAGATGCTCTCGGCTGCTGGCATGTGCAGCATGGGGAGTGATTTCAGCTGTCACACTTCTCCTTTTTGTTTAAACTTAAAAATAATAACAGCTTTGCTGCAAATCTCCTTGCCTCCCAGTCATCTTCCCCTAATGAAGGCACGGTACTTATAATTACCAGTGCAGCAACAGCACATAACAGAGGTGGCTTTGACACTTGGTGCTCCGTGGGTGGGTTTTTCCAGGGAGTTCCTCTTCGTTTCATGCTTAGAGGGAAGAAAAACTCTCCTGCCTGCTTCTGCAAGGCTCTGGGATTGTGTTTTCACCCTCTAAGGGTGACCAAGGTGGCTTGTCCAGTGGGAGTGGCAGGGGATGTGTCACCCCCGTGAGCTGATGGACACGCGAGCCCAGGAGCTGTGGGGTCTGGCTGAGTGGGAGCTGGGGGATTCTCCCTCTGGTCCCAGCTTAGGCTCAGGCAGCGTGGGGTGGCTGAGGGCAGTGGTTTGGGACGCTCAGGCACTGCAGGGACCTGTCAGTGTCAAGAGGCACCTCCTTGGGAGGAGCTGCTTCTGGGGAGCTGAACCTGTTGCCTGTGCGGCAGAGTCATGTGCGCCAGGGACACGTGTGAGATGAGGCAAGGGAGGGGGAAAAAGAGGAGATATTTTTAGGTTTACTTTTCTGTGAATTCAGCGCTAGTGAAAAGTGCTGGGTTGACTGCTCTGGAGACTGAAGCGGGCTGCAAAGTGCAGGGAAGGGGCAGCCCAGGAGAGCTCCCCCGTGAGCTCTGTACTTCAGGATGGGATGCTGGGACTGGGACCTCACCAGCTCAGACTGCCTGGACAGCACAGCCACGGGGGTGTCTGCAGTGCTGAGCAAAGCTGGTGCACTGGTGGGCTTTTCCAGAGGACACGGGATTCCCAGGAGGGCAGCTGGGGTGACCTGTGCTTCACGTGGCTTTGTCCTGTGTGGCTCACCCCATGGGCTGCTCCTCAGCCACACGAGAACCCTCTGACCCTGCAGCAGGAGGGCTTGGGCTTCCATCAGGTACCACCCCTTCCACTGACCCAACATCCCAGGCATTCCCACGCTCCTTGCAGGGGATGGAAGATGAGGTCTTCACATGGGGCTTTGGCCCTCAGAGCAGCTCCAAACTGGAGAGACTGGGCTGAGCCCGGCTGTGCCCCGTGTGTTTTACGAGCAGTGTCCCCCTGCTGTCCCCTTGCTGTCCCCCTGCCAGCTCGTCGCCTCCTCTCTCCCAACTGTTTACTTCTGGCTTTTGTTTCCCGGACTTGTTGCTATGCGTGCGGCATGTGGAAGGAGCTCCAGCGAATTTAGGCCACACTTTGATTGTTCAGCAGGCTGGAAAATGATGATTATAATTTTTGACAGAAGGGAAGGAGGGGGAAGGAGATCTCTGGGCTTTTAAATCTGCTCTGTCATAAGCAGGATCTCGCAAGGGCCTTCTGATGACTTCTCCCGCCCCAAAGGAAATGGCGTTTGCATAGCAAGAGGGGTTAGAGGAAAAATTCCTCTCTTCACAAGGACAAAGCAGCACTTCTTTCACCAAGCCTTCCACCTCGCGTGGCGGTCCTGTCACAGCACATCAGCCAGATGCGCTTGGTGTTGGCCAGTAACTGACTGGGAAGCATCCGAGAGAAACCTGGATGCTGCTAAAAAATTCCTCCTTCCTGTTAGCACATGGGGTGCATCCCTTGGGATGCAGAGGTGCTGGCAGAGCAGTGCCCGCAGCGCCAGCCCCAGGGGACGTGGGCATTGAGGTCCCTAAAGCCAACCTGGAACTGTCTGGAAGCCCCAGACTCCATAGACTAAGAGCCCACAGCCTTGTCCCAAAGAGGCAGCTCCGTTTGGGGCCACACCAGCAGTGGACTTAGCACAGTCCTGGGTGGCAGCAGAGCCCAGGGAGCCCTTGGCTGCTCCCACCGTGCCCCTTCCCAGCTCACCACTCCCTTGGCATCCTCGCCAGATCTTCCCATTTATTTATTTTATTTTATGGCACTGGCTAATTTCCACTTCAATTTTTTTTTCTTTTTGTTGTTTATTTTACTGCGATCACCTCTAATGAGGCTAATGACATTTAGTCTCTGTGGCGGTGCATTTTAATTTGGTCACCGAAATGTCAGCGCACGGCAGCCTCCTCCTATCTCCCCGTGACAAAAGGCACCTCAGACAAAGGGGCTCTGTCCCCGGCTGTCCCTCACCCTTTTTATCTCCTTCTTCCCAGGGATGGGATGGGACTTTTGGCAAAGCCACCTCCTGCCATCCCCTCCTCTGCTGGCACCAGGGGAGCGGGTTTGGCCACCAAGGGCTGTGAGGATGAAAGGCGGGAGCTGCCTGAAACTTGGGATTTTCAGGCGAGCCAGCGCCACGTAATTAATCAGATGTCAAAAGCTCTCAGCAAAGTTAGCTTTGATCGGCAGGGAAATCTGTCAAATAGGTCGTTCTGCTGCCCCCGGTGCTTTTCTGTCTCGCTCTGCCCATAATTCTACCTTGGCACTTCTCCTGTCCATGGCAGAGGTGGGACCTTCCTGCTTGGGAAGCTGGGGCAGCTTCCCCTCGCCCGCACCAGGGCTGGTGCCATGGGCATCGCAGGGCTGGAAGTGGGAAAAGGGGAGAGGCCTGGGGCAGGACTCGAGATGCTGGGAGAGGTTGAGGTGCTCAGATGCTGCCCTGTGAATTTGGAGAGGGCTCTGGTCCAGGTTGGGGGGTCGGGAGCAGCCTAAACCCTGGGGGAGGTGGCACTGGGGTCGCGGGTGGCTGCACTGGAGAAGTGGTGACTTCTCTGCCTTGTGTTGTACTTGAGTCCCTCAAGATGCTGAACCTCAGAAGCCTGAGCCATTTTGCTGAAGAATGAGTCCTTTTTTCTGCAATCTGTGTCCAAATGCAGCTGAATTTGATCTGTTCTCCTTTGATCTGTTCCTCCCTCGCTGTTCTACGTACCAGGAATGGATGAAGATTAAAGTTTGCAGTTTCTGAGCAAACTAGGTTACTCATCACTGCACGGTAGCCAATTACCTGCTGATACCTCAGGAGTGAGAAGGTATTGATCCTGCTTGGATTTGAACTTGTTGAACCAAAGACTCTGGATATTTCAAATCCGTTGCCGAGGACGTTCTGTTTCCTTCAGGAATCAAAGTGGGATGCAGGCTGGTTTTGTGCACCACGTGGGCTGGTGGGAGGTGGGTCTCTCCTCTCTGCCACAAGGGAGATGACCAGTAAGTGTTAAATAATATTATCTGTACTCTCCACATGTAGATGTAATGATTTTTGTGATGTGCCTGGGCAATATCTCAGTTGTACTAGAAATAAGTCCCCAGAAGCTGATTTTTACCCCACATGGGTGGGTTTTCTGTGCCCTCTCTGCTCACCACTTCTTTGTGAGCGCTGCAGGCTGCAGAAGTGCTTTTGATGGCATCCCCTGTGTCTGCCTTCCTCCTGTCTGTCGTGTTCCCAACCAGAAATAGCCCATCAATTCAAAATAAACCTGAAAATTCTTCCAAAATTACCTGGTGAGACGAGGCCGGGGGGCCTGGATCAAAACGTTTATTACTGAAACACGGTGATACCAGGTCTCACTCTTACACAGTGGTTGTTTCCAGCAGATCTTAAAATACTTCACGGAGAAAAGAAATTTCACTGTACCTGTTTTTGTAGACAAGGGAGCCAAGGAATAAAGAGGGAAATGACTTGCCCAAGGCATGTGCAGAGACACGTGTTGAGAGACGTGTCCTTGCTGTAGCTCCAAATCTGAAGAGCGTTTTTCCTTGTGAAACAGTGGAGTTTGGCTTCCTGCGTCGAGAAACACGGGGGAGAGAGTGCAGGATCAATACAGCAGGTGCTAAAAGCCCTGTGCTGGGCTGGCAGGGAGCTGGAGCAGCACCAGGCTCTCGGACCTGCCCTCGGAGCACCGGGTGCCCCAGTTTGTGTCCTGGCAGGAGAGGCTGTACCACAGCTCAGGCAGCGATGTCTGGAAGTAGGAAAATGTGAATTCATGATCAGCCTGACTTTGTGAGTCGAGGGGCACCCTCTGCTCCTCTCCAGGCTGGCAGGAGGGCAGCGTGTGATTGATCCCCCTGCCCTTTCACGTTGTGTCTTTGCCTGCCTTTCCCCTGAGGTTTGAGAGTGATGATCCCGGAGCTGAAAGCAGGAGATGAACAAAGGAGAAATTCTCAAGCACGCTCTTCACTCAGTCCTTGGTCTGCAGATGGAAATGCTCTTTGGAATTTCGCGGAGAGCACGCATTTGTCCTGTCAGTGCCTGCCCTGCCTGGGCTCCGTGCGCCGCAGCCTCCGCCGGCCGCCCCGAGGCCGAGAGCCGCTGCCTTTGCCAGCCGCTGCGTATCCTCGGGATACTTTATCTTTATAAAGTCGCAATAAAGGGGACAGTATAATATATTTCACTTTTAATAAGGTGTTGCCAGTTGCACACACTCCGCAGAGCAATTAGTGTCACAGGCAGCTAAGCAATGGCGGGCACTGTAATTCCGCTGTTTACCGGGCTGCAGGATTTATGGGCAGCGCCGGAGGAGCCGCGGCCACAGCTTGGCTGGAGGCACAGGAGGGGCCATGGACTGGCTTGGAAACCACACCCCGAGCTGCTCCGAGTCCTGGAACTCTTGGGAGAGAGGCAGGAATGAGCCACCGCTTGGTTTTTGGTGGTCCCCCAGTTCTGGGACTCCAAAAGGAGAGGCTGAGCCTGCTCAGGTGTGCCAGCTGGATGGGCAGTTGCTCAAAATTCTGACTGAGAGGAACCTCTTGCTCTTTGTGTGTTGGCCTTTAGGGCAGAGCTTTGAAATGTGATGTTTTCCTGGTGAAGGAAGGGAATCATAGAATCACAGAATGGATTGGGCTGGAAGGGACCTTAAAGCTCCTCTCATCCCACATCCTCGCCATGGGCAGGGACACCTTTCCCTGGATCAGGTTGCCTGGCTTTGAACATCTCCAGGGATGGGGAGAAATCTCCAGTGTCTGGGTTAAAGGGAGCCCCTGGGCTTGGCTGGCACATGGGCATTGTGCTGATGGTCTGACCAGTTGGGTGGAGACAGGACTGGAGAGGGGAATTTTCAGATCTTGGGGAGGCTTTTTTTGCATCCTTGCAGCCCATGAGGTACCTGGAAGTATCCAGAAATGGTGAGGGACCGTACTCAGTGGTTCTGCTTGCCATGAGTGTAACCCCATTTTCTATCCTGGGCATCTAGGACTTCTTACTTCAGTTTTTTGGGTTTTTTTTTTAGCATCAGGGCATGTTGGGCAAAGAGCTTCAGTGAGCTCAGCTCAGGGAAGTGCTTATCCCTGCCTCCTTCCCATGAACTGAACATTCCCGCTTTTGTCTGGGGACTCTCTGATCGTCACAGGCTGTTCTATGCGGTTTTTGTAAAGTCAGCCTGTGTGCTGATCTCACTGCTGAGGCTGTCAGGCAGCTCCACCACCCTGCCAGAGCCCTCCTACCCGGATCTGACCGGGCTCGTGCCACCACTCGTGTGTCCAGAGGCTTGACCCGCAGTCCTTGGCTCTGTGGGAGGACAGGACGTGGTGCCCCACCAGCGCGGGGTGGAGGGAGGTGCTGCCGTGCCTGACGGATGGATTGGGCTGCAGATGCTGCAGAGTCAACCCAGCCAGGATCTGCTGCGGGGGAGCAAACTCAGTTTGTGTCAGATGTGTCGGATCTGATTCCGAGGGTCTGGAATCAGCCCGGTGGGAATGCAGGAGCACGCAGCCGCTAACGAGCGAGGTGTTGTGCCAGGGATGCAGCGCCAGCTCCTGCATTCCTCATCTCCAGGTGCCATCGTGTGCGCACCTGAACCCGCACCTCTGCTGGCATTTGCCACCCCAGCCCCCGGGGATGCCCTCACTCTTGGAGGGATCAGCCCCAGAATTTGGTTTTCAGAGCGAGAGCAGGGGATATTGCTGAGCTCGTGCCCCTGCCTGCTCCGCCTTCCCCACCCCCTGATTCTCAGTTCAATAAAGTCCCGGTTTCTTGGGTTTGTTCTCCGAATTGAAAGCCTTCCATTTTCACACCTCTGTAATTGGTGCTATCTGTTGAGAGAAACTCTGCAACTCCAGGCAGCCAAGGTCAGGAGGAGCTGAATTGAATTAAAAGGAGCAGAAATTGGTTCGAGGTGGGCAGAGGGCCTCAGGGAGAACTATGCAATTTCTCTCCTCGGGGCTCCTGATGAGCAGAGCAAGCGGCAGCTTCCCATCTCTGCCCATGGGGGGCTGACAGTGGCCCACCCACACCTTAATCTGCACACCGAGGTGGGCACCTCTCAACTGAAAACAAGGAAATGAAACCCAGCATCTTCTCCTTTTATCTGGCCAGCAGGCCAGGGCTCTGCTCCTCTGGCTCCTTGGCCAGGATGCTGACAACTGTCACTGCAATGACCTTGCTGTGATTAAATACAGCAGGAAATGATGTTTTTAATAAAAAACTAAAGCTGCGATACAAGCTGATGGCTGGGAGATTTGAGATGCTGTGTGCTAATCCTATCTGTATCTCAACCCCAGGCTGAAAACCCCTTGTGGCTTTGGACTGAGTTAAGGGCGAGCATCCCAGCCTTTGGATCACGGTTCCCCAGCTCAGTCTCTGCTGGCTTAGGCTGGTGTAAAACCAGAGCAATTTCAGCCAAAGCCAGTGGATTTATAGCCCCGTGGCAAAGCTACGGATGGAGAATGTGCTGGGAAGTGCCAGGTGTGGAGTAGTCTTAGGGGAATAGATGGGATGCTTAGAGCTCTTATGGAGCTGCTTGGAAATTTTCCCACATTTTTTTTCCCCATGAAAAATGTTTTTTTTGTTATCTTCACTCACAGAGTGTGGAAGCACTCTCCGCTTGGCTGTGGGAAGCTTGCTTCTCTGGAGGATGCTGTTTCTAGGAGCAGGAGGAGCCCCATCTGAGGAAGGGAGTGCTGTGACCTCTGATCCCTCTGTGCTGCCCTTACCCCTCAGCCCACACAGACTTCTTCTTCCCCAGGCCACGCTGGGCTGGCTTTCTCTTTTGCAGCTCTTCTAGTCGGAATATAATTAGTTTGTATAAGGGATTTGGGCCCAGGTCTTCCCCAGCCCAGCTAAATGTCCTTGGCCCTTCAGAGCCAGAGCCTCTCTGGTTTGGTGCTGGCTTGGTGAGCATTCAGAGTGGCTCCAACAGGCCAGCGCAGAAAGGGGGAGATGTTTCAAAATGGTGAGATTTCAGGCAACAAGGGAGCAATTTTCCACCCACTTCTGAGCTGGAGTGAAGCCCTTCCAGTCTCCCTTTCTGTCGCTCCCCAGCTGGGCTGGCACCAGGGATGTGCCATGTATTAGAGGCAGTAAGGAGGCACGTGGCCAAGGTAGCCCTGGAGGATGCCAAGTGCGGTGCCCTGCCTGTCCAGCTGTTTGGAGCTGCCTAAGCCCCATTTTTTCCCCCAGGGCACTCGGTGCTCGTGGCCTCTCTGTCCCCTGCTCTGGTCCCCAGGCAGGAGAGGAGGCAGTGGCACGGCTGGAGCCAGCAGAGCGCCCCGCGAGCGCCCCGGGGCCCTGCTCTGCCCCTCTCGTAATTTATACAAGCGCAAGCCGATGTTCCCTTTTAAACTGACAAAGGCAGAGACTGGAGCCCGGGAAGCCCTCTGACCCCGGAGCCCTGGTCCATGAAAATTACAGGCGCTGTACAGCACGTTTCCTCTTGATGTACTTGCAGTGGGGAGATGCTGGTTAATTTGCCAGGACTCAGAGGTGACCCGGGTTTAATAAAGAGGATTAATGGATTTGAGCTAAAGGTCTCGGCTGTTTGGAGCTGATAGCCTTCTCCTTCGAAGACACTCTGGCAAGGCACGGCTCAGCCTCCTGCCGGGAGAGGCGGGGGCAGCTCTGCTGGAGGAGCAGGGCACTGCCTCGGGGGTAATTAGCAAACCCAGGTACCCCGGCCCTTCTCCCCGCGCTGGGCAGTGCTGCTGTGAGGCTGCCAGCCTGCCCTGTGTCCCTCCTGTCACTCCTGCAGGGGAGCAGGGGGGCTGGTGCTGCTCTGGGATGTCCCCTTCCCACCTCCCAGGCACGTGTGCCAACCCTTAGGGGGGACATGACAGGACACAGGGCACGACAGCTGGGACACAGAGCTGGTGTAATGTCTTCTGTTCTAGTTTTGGGATTCCATGAATCTCAAATTTGAATTTGGGCTCAGAGCCCTCGTTTCAGCAGCTTTCCCCGTGGCTGGTTTGGGGCGGCAGTGCCCTCCATCCAGTGGATCCCAAAGGCAGGGCTGATCGTACCGAGGGGAGTTTGTGCTTTGTACCGAGCCCAGTGATTTAAACTCTTCCTCGGGGAGGACAGGCAGGGTGTTAGGGATGGACATGGTCACACCAGCAGAGCCCACAGCGATGGGCAGCTGGGGAGCAGCTGAGGAGATGGTTTGGCTCGGGGCTGGACCCCCGAGCAGTGTCACAGCTGGGTGTGGGGATCGAGGGGGGATGGAGAAGGAGTTTCTTGCCTGGAGGATGCACACATGAGGGGTGACAGGGCTGTGGGGGACAGGAGCAGCCTGGGAGCAGTTTGTCTCAGCAGATCCGTGCTGCTCTCCCCCATGGACCCCTCCTGTTCTCACAAGGGTTAACGACAGTCCTGTGTTTGCCAGTCCCACGGGGCTGGCAAAACCCGTGGCAGGAGTGATTGGCTGCCAGGGGCTGTGCTGGGGAAGAGGCTGAGCTGAGCCACTGCCATACCCCCCTGCTCTGCCTTCCCACTTAATGTTCCCAGCACGCAGAGAGCGATGAATTCCCCGTAGCGTCCCGCTCCCTGGCCCTGGAGTCTCTGGCGATATTCCCGTAATAAGTAAGTGGAGTACTTTGGACAGGAGCAGCCAGGGACTGGGCCAGTTTCCCTGCCGGGAAAATGCATGCACGATCAATGCAATCAACTCACCCTTCAGGTCCTTTTTGGGTTGGATGGAAGAGATGCTCTGACTGAAACCCATTTATTGAGTGGAGAAGGTGCAACGGAATTACAAGCTGTAGCTTTTATCAGCTCCTGGCTTCTGCCTTGTCTTTTCCTTATCCAACAGAATGCCGAGTGTTATGAAGCATTATTCTCTTAAAACCCCATTACTCCTCATTTCAGAGGGGTGGCTAAGCACTCAGTGAGTCATCCTTTGCCAACTACAGGTGGAAGTGTTCAACAGGAGGTCCTGGCGTGGAGCTGGAGTATTATTCATCCCTCTAGGGCTGGTCACTGACCTCTCTTAGCTCTCTTGTTCATTGAGGGATTCCAAGTGAACAATTCCCATGCAGAGCTGAGCATCAAGTCAGAGCCAAAACCATTTGTGTTCCTCCCAGTGCATCCCACAGCTCTTTAGGACAGGAAGGGAAGGTGTTTAATGTATCACGGAGACATTATGTCCAGGAGCTGGAATGGATGATTCAGCAAATGCACTTGAGTGTGATGCTCTGTTTTAATGGATCCTGAAGTGCTGCTGGACCCCAGGTGGAAACCCTGGAGGGAGTTTGTAGGGATGTCCAAGGCTGCACAAACTCTGAACATCGTTAGGAGTGAGGTCGAATTTTGTCCATCTGTGCATGTGTTTTGGTCACTTTGGGCTGATGCTGGCAATATTTTTCAGTCTGGATAGTGCGTGACTCAAGGGGAATTTCTGCCTCTATAAATAGGCCTATTCTGAGTAGCTGCTGAAATGAAAAAAAGGGAAAAAAACCCCACACAAATTGTGGGAGTGCTGTCATTTAATCTCTTTAAACCAGCCACCACAGAGGTCAGGGCAAGAACCTGTCTGGCAAATAATCTTTAATGCTCACAGGCGGCCAGGACTCGGCGTTTGTCTCACTCCTGCTTCCCCCAGCAAGGAGCACCACCTCCGTGCCATCCTCTTCCTCGGGAGCCGTGCCAGCCGGCTCCCGGCGCGCTGTGTCCCCGCCTGGCGCGGTGAAGGGCTCCCGATGCGACACGAGCGATCCGGCTGATGACCCCGCGCGGGGATCCGCGGGGCTGGGCACCGGATTTAGCCGGGCGGTAGCTGGGCAAAGAATCTATTTCGGTCAGCGCCGGGGCACCGAGGAGCGCTGCGCTGCGGGGCTGCTCCCCAGGAGCGCCCTGGCTCTCTCGGGGTGCGAAGAGCCGCTCCGCAGCCGCGTCCGCGGGGCTCAGCCCTGCGCGCCCTGGCCGCGGAGCTGGGGCTGCCGCAGCGGGGACCCCCTCGGCAGCGGGGCTGCTGCCTTAGCGCAGCCAGCCGGCACTGTCCGCCCCGCGCTCCGCCCGGAATTCATCCCTGCGACTGCCGTGCGGTATTTAGCTCGGCGCTGGAGAGGCGAGATGCTGTTCTCGGCAAGGAGCCGGGCAGAGCATCCCCAGCGCCGGGGGAGTGAGCAGAGCATCGCCGTGGTCCGACCCTCCGGCCCTGTGCTGCTGCCGCGGCTTTTCCCGGGAGAGCTCTCATCCCGGGCAGCAGACCTAGCGCGAAATTGCTGTTCACCCCTGCAGCAGGAGATTTAATTATCATTAGCTGAGCTTGCACAGCTCCACGTGCTGTCGTGCAGCTGCAAGTTTAGCTGGGCCTTTTAAAAATCCAGCTGCAATGTATTTGTTCCCCCACACCATCATCACCTCCTTTTTTCCTTGTGTTTTTATTCCTTGCCTCACACAAAAGCTTTGCTTTTATGTTTTGGGTCAATTTGGCAGCCTCTGAGCACAGTGCATGCTCGGAAAGGATGGAAAATGAATATTTCAAGGAGGCTTGCAGCCAGGCAGAGCAACCTGTGGGCATGTTTAAAATATGCAAGTGCCATTCCCAGGGATTGGGCGATTTTTGCAGGATTTGGTGTTTATTTTCTAGTTTATCAGTTACAGTGGGGAAAAAAAAAAAAAGAAGTGCTAAAAAATCCTCTTTTTCTTGAGAACAGGAGTCAGGGTCATGGTGCGTGTGGGAGGAAGGGGAGAGATCCCCTGGGAATTTCCCCTTGTGGGCTGGAAAATTCAAACTCCCTGAACTGCCCAAGATTTCCATTTTTTTGTAAAGACTCTGGCTGCCTGTGCAATGATCTGGCAAAACCCAGCCCAATCTTCCACAAAACTGCTGCTTTTTAGCAGAACTTTGTTTTCATCAGCATTTCTTGCAGAACTTTCTTTTTTAATGCCAAATTGGTGGTTTTTTTCCATCAAAAATCCCCTTTTTCTGAGAAGTCCTGGCCAAATTCCCATTCTGTGGGCCAAATTCCTGGTGTGGTGACCTTTCCCCGTGACTTTTCCCATCCCTATCCCACCCAGCCCTGGAAGCCACTTTCCCCCCCCATTGCCAATAAAGGCAAACAAAAATTAAATCTATAATTATCATTACTAATTCCACTTAATTAGTCACAAGCCAGCAGCCAAATTGGCTTTCTCATAATTATCAGATAAGCAGTAAGCACATCTCATAGATTATAATTAACACTGCTTAATTAAAATCTAATATACATACACCCTTTCCTCAACATATGCCTAATTGGGTTCACAAACAGAGGGGGTGTGAAGCCCCCGTCCCTGTTACTCCCCCAAAGATTTGTTGGATGCCACTTTGGCGTTAAGTTGGTGGCACGTGGGAAGTTCTTCCTGTGCTTTTCAACACCTTGGCTCCAAAAAAAGTGTGTCCCTGCTGCACGGTGAACTCACACAAGGTGCTCTCCCGACTTCTCTATTTTTTCTTATTATTGTTATTGCTCCAGCTGTGACCTCTCCATAATCCCCCGTCGAGGCTGGGTTCTGCAATAATAAAGCAGCTTGAATAAATTACGCTTTCAAAGGCGAAGGCCGGATTTTGGCGCAGAGCTCTGGAAATTGATGTCTCTCTTACTCCTTCTTCTCCTGAGCGGGGTCGGGAGACGCTCCGAGGCTGCGGTGAGGCTTTGTGCCTGCAGGGAAACGCTCGCACTTGTTTGCACCCTCCCTGGTCATTGATACCTCACTGAAATCTCATTGATACCTCACTGAAACCTCGTTGATACCTCACTGAAATCTCATTGATACCTCACTGAAATCTCATTGATGCCTCACTGAAGTGCCCTGTGTGTCACAGCAGGGATGGCAATGAGGCCCTTGGTCCCCTCCAAGCCTTGGGTGAGAGGTTGATGCTCACAGCCCACACACGTGGACTGGTTAATGTGCTGGGAGGGCTTTTAGCTCCTCTTTCCCTGGATTTGGTGGAGGGGCCACCCCTGTGGGTGGGGAACCCAGCTCTGAACCAGCACAGACATCGTAAGGGGCCACCAAAGCTTTGGTGTCCCCTTTGCAGGTGGCCTGAGTTGTGAGCAGCACGGCTGCCACTGCCTGACCTTGGGGCAACAATCACATTGTGTTCCAGGTAGCTGCGCTCCCATTCCCAGATAAATTCTTGTCTGTTTGGCTGCCTGAGAGAAGCAGAAACCCCTGATAGTGCTGATTATTAATGAGATCATTTGCCTGCCAGTTTTTGCTGAGCTCATATCTGACTGGGGAGTTGATTCACTGTGGGAGATTTACAAAATGTGATTTCTGTCTCAGAGATGCTGAGCTGAGCTC
This sequence comes from Platysteira castanea, assembly GCA_013397175.1. NCBI lineage: Eukaryota > Metazoa > Chordata > Aves > Passeriformes > Platysteira > Platysteira castanea. The sequence continues at coordinate 288,736 of VYXC01002074.1, forward strand.
CTTTAGCTGGGATGGAGGGGGCTCCTGCCGTGGGATTTAGTCCTGGCCAGGGCTCCTGGCTGCACTGCTGGGGCTGGAGACCCTCCCTCTAGAGAAAGTGGGGATGGGGCGTTTTGAGCATGAATCCTTGGGGATGGGGGCTTCCATGTCCAGAGAACTGCAGCTGTGGGTGATGCCAGGGCATCCCGGCATTCCGTGATGTCAGCTCGTCTCCAAAGGCCTTTAATGCGGCGGCTGTGGAATGGAGAGGGAAGGCTTGGCACGTGCTCCAGCGTCGGGGGAGGATTTGCGGATTAGAGACGTGTAATTGTATGTAGTGCATGACAAAACAAAATAAGTGGCAAAAAGAACTCAGTCGTATTAGGGATTCAAAGCGAGCGTTAAGCTTTTCTACATTAAGGGAGAAAAAAATCGCCAGGAAAACGCGCGAGGCAGAATCGCCTTTGCTCCGCGCTCCCGCTGCACGCCGAGGTGCAGCCTGGCTGCGGGAGCTGCGGGGTGAGGGACGCTCGCCATCCATGGCAGACAGGGGCCAACCACTCCTGAAAACTTCTCCCTCCCAGCTGCCAGCCTTGGATGGATTTGCTGGCCGGGGAGAGACACGCAGTTGGAAAACGAAGGCGAAACACGCCTGGGGCTTCCTGGCTGGTTTTCCTGGCGGTGCTGGAATGAGCCAGGTGCTCTGGGCTGTGCTGGTGGCTGAGACCCCTCTCCACGCTGTCCCCGTGCTGTGAGGTCGAGCGTCCCCACGACCGCTGCTCGCGAGGTTCTCGCCTGCCCGTGCGAGGCAGCTGGAAGCTTTTGTCCGTGGGGATTTCTCGCCATCATAAGATCTTCCCAGATTAAGTAAATAATTTCACATTAGCTTAATTAAGTCTAATAGACTCATTAGTTCACTCTCTGTGCGCGCTCCCGAGGGAGGATGGCCGGGAACCGTGAAGAGTTGCCGCGGAGAAATCCTGTGGCATCTTAAAAGCAGGAGCCGGCAGTGGGAGCGCTGCTCCTGGGCCAGGGTTGGCTCTGTGAGGTTCAGGAATTAAAAATTTACATCTTTGTGGTGACTTGAGTCATGGGCAGGTCTTTCCTGTCCAAAATGCTGCTGGATTTTGGGCTGGCTGGTGCCTCGAGTGTGGCTGTGTCAGTGGGTGCGGTGTGCCAAGCAGGAGCATGGTCCAGAGCATCCCCATGGTCCAGAGCATCCCCTGGTGCCACAGCTGCTGCCGTGTCCTTGGGAATACCTTGCCCTGCTTGGAGCAGGGTGGCTCCATCAGACCAGTCCGGCAGTGCCACAAGGGCACACTTCGGAATGAGTTTTTTGATGCTTTTTGCAGCATTTTTCTTCCTTCTCCCCCTACCAAGAGATTTCTAAGCCCACTGTGCTCCGAAGGGTGGAGATGAGCAGGGGTTCCTGATCCAGTGGCAGGGTTGGGACGGTCCCTTTGGCTGCTGCATGGGATGGCAGGAGTGGCTTCTGGATGGTGATGTGGGACACGGAGTGGTGGGGGACAGATGCTGAGCAGAGAGCGATGGGTGGGGGACAGATGTTGAGCAGAGAAGTAGATGTGTGCCAAGAAAGGCTGTGGCTGCCCTGGGCAGAAGGTGATGGGGAAGGGAAGAGCTGATGGAAGCTAAAACCAGGTGCTGCCAGGGTGGGAATGCGTCTGTTTGCAGCCGGGGGAGATTTTGGCTTTTCTCTTACCCGGTGATGTGTGGGACTGAATTATACTGCAGCGTACAGGGCATTTTTGTGATGCATTTTAAAGTTACATCAAGGGCATTGAGAGCATATGGGTAGGTGACCTCCTTTTTGCATTTGCATAAATCTAAATAAATAAAATAAAATTGAGAGCGGGAGGCAGGGACCCGCAGATCTCTTCATTCCGGTGGCGTGTTCCTATCTCCTGCACACAATGCTCAGGAGCAGAAAGCACAGAAGCCCGAGGTAGACATCTGGTTTCCCTTTCAGAAGTGGTGCCTGTTCTTTATTTATAAAGAAATTATTGTATTTAAAGCCAATACTCATCTCTTGTAGCAGCAGAGAGCAGAGATAGATGGATAGATTAGAGGGAAGTGGGTTGTGCATATAAATGGGGGTTAATTTGCTGGCTCTTTGGAGAAGTGAAACCTGGCTGAGAGCTCTGAGGTTTGGAGGTTCCTGGGGGTGTTTTTGCCTTCAAAAGCAGCATGAGAGGAGCCAGTCCTGGCCAGGGGGATGCTGAATCACGGCGTGCTGGGAACCATCCTCATTCCTGCATGGATGGAGGGAGAAGGGAGAGCCAACAGCATCCTCCGGGCATCGGAGGGGACAACCTCTCCTCTCCTCTCCTTGTGGCTGTGGGACTTGTCCCTCCACATCCCACCCACAGCATTTCTCTTTGCCTCCCTCCGTCTGGGCAGCAGGATTTGATGCTGGCCGTGCAACAGCTCCAGCAGGGATGGAATGGGAAGAGAATAGAATGAAACACTAAATATACCCAGCAGGAACCAGCTGGAGCCGGTGGAAACCTCAAATGTGCACATAGAGAGGAAGAACAAAATGTTTCATTTGTTTTGTTTTATTTCACAAGAAAAATCTTTACAGCCCAAACTGTCACTTTGGAAGTAATTTGTGGCTGAGGATTTCAACACCCACTCCAATGATATTTTATTCTGACCCTAAACAAAATCAATAGCTTTTTTTTTCCCTCCTCCTTTTTCTTCTTCCTTGAGAAAACAGTATTTTTCAGCTCAGTGGAAGAAGAAAATAGATTCTGCCCAGTGTTGTTAAAAAGATATTATAACCAGTGTCTCTGGAAGTGTAAAAAGTACATGATCTAATATGTCTGAAGCAATTTTGAAAGGCTGCTTTATTTAGGATAATGGAGAAGCAGCAGTAAACCTCATAATCTTCCTGGATAAGGAGTCCAGCAGGAGGGATCTGAGCTGCAGCGCTGTGCCCTGGCTGCTTTTTTTCACCTGTCAGAGCCAGGGCTGAG
>VYXC01002074.1:292966-307491 GCA_013397175.1 Platysteira castanea
TACATTTTCTCTGTCAGGATTTGAGGCTCTCTGCTCTGATCAAAAAGTTTCCAAGTGTGTTCTCTCCCCACTTATTCAAATGCAGATGTGTGCATTTCTCCTCCTGATTTTATTTTATTTTATTTTGATGAATTTTTTACTCCACCAACAACAAATACTTTGTTTGTTCTTGACGGGGATTGGGGAAGAAAACTTTTGAAATGCTGCTCAAACACTTCACTTGCAATCAGGGTGAGCTCTGAGGATGCTCTGTGCCTCCAGAGCCCCTGGGGCGCTGGGCCAGGGAGTGGGAGAGGCAGCAGGGAAAGGGTGTGGGGGATCAGGGAGGGTGGATGGAGCTGGTGCAAGGTGGGCTCGGTGTGCCCCACCTGCCCCAATGCAACCGAGGCTGCTCGTGGTGTGAAAACAGCTCTTGAGGGGCTTTCCAAAAGTCTAAATCCTCTGGAAGAACGAGATGCAGTGAGTGATGCACTTCCCTGGGTGGTTTGCATCCTCCTGTCTCCATGTCCAAGCTTCCACGTGTCCAGGCCTTGTGTCCATGCCGGGTTCTGGCTCTGCTCAGGTGCAGGTAAGGACCTGGCTCCTTACAGACACTTCTGCTGCCACCCAAAACTGCTGCCCAGCATCACGTCCTGGGGCCACTCGTTGGAGTGGATAAAAGGGCTGTGATCTGCCCTCCCTTCAGAGGATGACAGGGCAATCACTCTTGTAGATTTTAATTAAAATGTTTAATTACGCACAGTTCCAGCAGGCAGGAAAGTTAACACCGATCCTGGCCAGTGCTCAGGCTTGGGGTTTGTGGGAGAGGGGGAGATGGGCAGGGAGGAGATGGCTTGAGCTGCCCAGCAGCAACACGATGGGCTCTCATCAGAGCGTTCAGAAGGGCAGGAGGGGAACACGGTCACAGGGACACAGGGACAAAGTCACAGGGACAAAGTCACAGGGACAAAGTCACAGGGACACGTGTGCTGCTTATTCATTTCTCTCTGATCCAGTTAGGGGGGAATGGCAGCTCCCTTGGATCTGCTGCAGTTGGAGGCTGGTTCATTTCCTTTTTCACAGAAGGCTCATCTTCTTCATCCTGCACACAACCCCTGGGTCCTTCTCGCAGCTCTCCTGCTCGGCTCATCCCTTCCCAGCCGGTTCCAGTGTGTGGGATTATCCTGCTCCAGGTGCTCGGCTTGGCACCCTGCTTGATGTCATAGATACTCTTCAATATTTTGAAGAACACAGCTGCTCCGGTAAAAACAAATCCCTGAAGTCTGTTGAGGTGTTTAAAACTCATTTTCCATATGGAGGTCCCCGGGATAACAGAGCCTGAGGAGGCAGAGGAGCCAAGGCACTGGCTGGACTAATTGGCTCGTGTTAATCATACTAGGACAAGAGGATCAGCAAGGCAAGACCTATCCGTGCTGGGTTTGGAGCTCTTTTGCCCCTTGCCTTGGAAGCACAGGTCTTCCATGCAGGTACATCCCAAAAAGCATCAGAAATGAGTTCCTGAAATAATCTGTGAGGAAGGAAGGAAGGAGTGGAAAAAATAAATTGGTGCCATGTACAGCCTTTCTCCAGGGAGCAATTACCAGCCTGAGGAAAAGCTCTTGGTGCTGCACTCCCTGAAACGCCTTTCATGTGTGTGTGTCCTGTTTCCGCTGGTCCCACAGCAGCAGGGACAGGAGGAGACACCAGCCTGGGAGGAGGCCACCCAGCTCCTCCAAAAACCCCTCCTGAGAGCATGGAGCTCCTCCCCAAAACGTCACCCTATTTTCTTTCACCTGAACGGGAAGGGAAGCCAGGAGATCCCCAGGAATACAGGGAGCTGTTGGAGGTCTCCAGCCTTGGCTTGCTCTGCTTTTATCCCAGGATTCTGCCGGAGCTCTCCTGCTGCTCGGCACAGGGGTGATTCCAGCCCCCTTCACTCCTTGTCGTGGTTTTCCTCCCACCGCAAAATTCCATTTTGTCTGAGCTGTGTGAGGCAGCAGAGATACCCCTGACTTGTGGCCCCTTTCCGTCCTGCTGCAGCTTGGGATTACCCTTACCTCATCCCTGAGATATTTCCTCCACGATGCACCACTCTTGTCTCATGATGCGTGTCCAGGAAGCCACACATCTGTTAACTTCACTAATGCCTATTAGAATTCGAGCCATTTTCTTTATTTCTGAGTGTTTTCCCTCAACAGACACTCTGTGCTGACACATCATCGAAGGTGCTGTGGTAAAGCTCCGTCTTTCCAAGCTTTGGAGAAAGGGGGCTCTGGGAGGGCTGGGCTTTGGGACTCCTGGCAGTGGGGTGAATTCTTCATTTGAGGGTGACAGTTGTCACTTCAGAGCAGGTTTATTGAGGAGCTGAGGAGCTTTTCAGCAACAGTAACAAAGTTCAAACCCACGAGAAGCTGAGACTGCAGGGAGTGGCAGGGCTGAGAGGACCGGAGCTCCCAGCTGGAGAGCAACGTGGTCTTGTTATCCCGTTAACACCTCGTGGAGCTGGGGAATATTTAGCTCTGGTTAGCAGGAGCCCCGGGGTGAGCGGCCAAGGGTTTCACAGCTCGTGGTTCGGTGTGAAAAGCCAGGGCTCACCCCGAGCTGAGGAGGCAAACACTGACCCCAGTCCCCGGCGAGCGCGGTGCCGAGGTCGGCCTTCTCCATCTCCGAGGCAGGCTCCTCTGCTTCCCCTCTCCATGGCGATCGCTGACGTGTTTATTTCTCTGATTAATGAACTCTGCAAATTAACCTCCTCGCTGCTCTATAATTGCCATTAAGGCTTCAAAAATCACTTAAGCGTTTCCGGCGCTGGCGAGCCCATTCCGTTCGGCCGGCCAGCGCCGCGTGCTGATTGCAGGGAGATAGAGCCCGGCTCCTGACCTCCACGTTTACAATTAATTATTGCATTCAGCACCCAAATTACCCCCGCTCTCCACGTGCTCAGCTTTATCTCTCTGCACACACAGGCTTGGCTTTTAATTAAAGGTCCTTCAAATTAAATGAAAACAAATTCAATTATTGCCTCTCATTGGAACAGCTCACCGCAGACTCCTGACTGTACTTCTTCTGTGGAGAACCTGGAGACTGCTGGTCTCCCATAATCCAGTCTGGCTAAATTTGCCTGATCTGCTGTTTTCCTTATCATCACTTAAGCTGTTCCCTCACTGCCAGGTCAGACGTGGGCTTGACTTGCAGAGAAAGCGGAGTTTTAAATGGGTTTGTTCTCTCTTTGTGTTGTTGCCCTTCAAGGAGAAGATGCTCTTGTACACCATGGATGGGTGGGACAATCATCATTAGTCTTCATTTTGGCAGCAGTGGAAGGAAGAGGACTCCAAAAATGAGAGTTTGGCCTCCCTGGTGCTGGATATCCGACTGCCAGGAGTGAGATGGGCACTCACCCAAGGGCACTATTATGTTTAGAGCTGTTTGGTCAAGTGTGGAGCCCTCCAAGCCCCAGGTCTTCTCAAAAGGGAAAATACCTCATGTGAACAGGGGTAGATTTTTCCCAGAAGTGTGGCTTGCATTATTATGTTTGTGAAAGCATCACAAATCAGTGATGTCTCTGATGGCCTTGGCATGGCAAAACCCATGTGGTTGAGAATGTTTCACAGTACGTGGATACCTTGGGAGACCTTGTCTCAAACAGGAGGTCTTGGCTGGAAATGAGCTTCATTTCACCCAGACAATGCCTTCTAATGCCCAGGTGCCTCTTCAAGTGATGCCCTTTCCTGCCTCCAGGCAGAATTTCTTAGCCAGAAAAGCATCTCCCTGTCCCACACACATGGGTGGTCTCCTAAAAGGTCTCTGTTCATCTCCCATGTGAAGGAGAGAGACAGAATATGGCTCTGGCACTTGTTTGATCCTAGTTATTATTTTTCTTCCCTCTGAGCAGTTTGTGCCATCATCTGTGCTGGCACAAGCTGGCAGGAGGGACCAGCTCCAGCCTCGCTGATGCGGAGGGGGAAACAGTCCAGCGTGCGGAGGAGGGGGAACCAAGGTCAGCAAGCGTGCCCAGACCCCAGAATGGTAATGGATGTCTGGGGCAGGACTCTCCGGTGGCTCAAATTAGCAAAATATCCGCAGCGTTTTGCCAAGCAACATTAGCTGAGGACCGGCCTCATTAGCTTCACCTACGGAAACCCTCCCCTGGCTCTCCGGGGCTGCGTGTGCCCGGCCAGGGCACTGGGCAGCGCTGCCAGGCCCGGGTGAGCCGGGGGGATGCTCTGCCAGCACGGCTCGAAAAGCACCAGCCTGCGCTTTGCGGAGCAGCCAAACTCCTCATAAGTCTCCCGCTGTGCCGAGCTCTCTCCGTGCCGCTCTGTATGGTAATCACCCCAGATTATATTGCTCTTTAAAAGGCCGCAGCGATCGCTTTTATTTCGCCCGCAGCCAAGCGCGGCTGCCTGGCGGTGATTGAAGGTTAGGCTGCTGTGACCGCCCGCTCCCCCGGCCCGGCGCCCGCCTTTCCCCTTCCTCCTGTCCCTGCTGGGAGCTCGCCCTGTGCCCTCTGCTTACAGCCGGGCTCTCTGCTGGCTTGTGATGTGGTGATGCCGTGACATCTCTTTTCCCGGCGCTGCGCGGGGTGAGGATGGAGGGCGGCAGTGCGGGATGGATGCTTCCAGCGCCCGGCCTCAGCCCGGGGTCGGGAGCACCCTGCAGCACCTCCCTAGAGGCATTTCCCGCTTTGCTTTTCCCACCCAGCCTCCGAGCAGTGCAAGGGCATCGCGGTGACACCAGCAGCCTGGCCGCCTTTCCAGTCCGAGGTGGGCTCCGGCTGGCTTTGCCCCTTTGGAATTCTGACCGGAAGAGAGGGAGAAGCTCTCTCTGTGAACAACCGCGATGCACACGCGGGCTCTGTCCCTCCGTGCCGCTGCTGCACGGGGAGGGAGGAAGGCAGCGCCCCTGGGGAGGGCGAGATTCCAAAGCCGGGAGGGAGGAGGCGAAGGTGGCAGGGGTGCGAGGAGAGGCGGTGCGGATGGATGCGCGGGAGGGGACTGGAGAGGAGCAAACACCGGAGAGCCGGAGCGAGCTCATCTCCGCTGCCCGCGGGGTGCCCGGGCCGAGCGAGGCGGCTCTGCTGACATTTAATTTGTTGCTGGACACCGTGTCCCGCGGCTCACTCGCCCCCTCGGGGCGGCAGCAGAGCCGCTGCCTCCGGGTCGAGGAGCAGGGCTCGTTTCAAAGCCAGGCATCGCTTTGTGGGTTGGTTTTTTTTGCCACCACCCGGCGTTTGGGCAATTATTAGTCTAGAGCAGTCGCGGAGGATTTTCTGCTTCAGTTCACGAGTTCCCTCTTGCTGCACAAACACTCTGGTGGGGAACCGATTTTCTCTGTGATGTTCCCGCAGCCGCTGAGATGTCAGCTTGGTGTCTGGGGTATCGCAATGAATGTCTCTTCCCCATCAAAACCATCTGGAGTGCTTTAATAACACGGAGTGAGATCCCAAGGTAGCGCTCCTTTGCAGCTGAGGATTAAGATAGGATGCCAGAGTTTGTGTCCGAGGGAATCGCATTCTTCCCTTACCTGCAGCATCTTCCCGTCAGTGGATCTCGAGATGTGTTAATCCTGCAAGGCACAGCAGGGTCAGCATCCTCGGGCTGGGGCTGGGGGAAATCAGGCACGAGGGGAGCCCTCACAGCAGCCTACAACTGCCTCACGATGGGAAGTGGATGGGCAGGCACTGATCTCTTCTCTCTGGTGACCAGCAACGGGACCGAGGGAATGGCTGGAGCTGTGCCAGGGGAGGGTCAGGTTGGATTTCAGGGAAAGGTTCGTCCCTCAGAGGGTGCTGAGGCACTGAACAGGTTCCCCAGGGAATGGGCACACCCGAGGCTGCCAGAGCTCCAGAAGCCTTTGGACAACGCTCTCAGGCCCAGGGTGGGATTGCTGGGGTGTCTGTGCAGGGCCAGGAGCTGCACTGGATGATCCTTGTGGGTCCCTTCCCACTCGGGATATTCTACGATTCTCTGAAATCTCTGAAGATGCGTGGATGGAGAGGAGTCCTCACTCCCACCACCTCTGTGCCATCCCTTTGCTTTTCATCAAATAAAGGCAGCATAGGAAGGAAAATTCTCTGTGCTGAGCACCAAAGGGCTGAGCTGTGAGCTGGTGCAGCCCAGGAATGCAGCTGAGGGTCTTAACAGATTTGTTGGGGTTTTTTTTCTGTAGGTTTGAAGCGTGCAGCAGAAACAGCAAGGTCGGAGTTCAGGTTTGACTGCAGTCAGGTGGAACAGGAAAGTTATGAGGCGTTTAGAAAAGTGTTTGTTTTGGGCTTGCATTTGCCTTGTGAGGCCCATTACTGAGCGCGAGCCGTTCTCTGCAGCGTGGTGATGGCAACGTGAGTTTACAGGCCTAATGGAGCAGATTTGTCACTGGAGCAAGGAGGTGTGACTCTACTCAAGTCTGCAAATTGCCCCCCTGTTTCTGCAGACTGCTGTTTTTTCTTCCCTTTCCCCCCTTTTCCTCCTCCATCCATCACCATTCCGCGCTCGCCACAGTGATTTCCCCGAAGTCATCTATCCCCAGGCTGTGCCATTAACGCGCAGGCTTCGGCGTGATGGCTTTGTTTGTTCTTGGAAAACTACAAATATTGCTGGAGTAATGGCTTAGAGGATGAAGCTGGGCCATTTTGGGGTGTCTGGGTTCTGCAGGGATTAAATGTGTTTAAAAAAAACCCCAAACAACTGATGCTGTGAAAAGAGTGAAGGAATTGGGTGGGGTTTTACTTCAGTCTCCATCAGAAACTTCATCCCTCCAGCTCCAAGTGTTTGGCACTGCTCCAACATCCAGTCCTCTCCAGTATCCTCATCCTGACTCGTGTCCTGAGCATCCCCTGCCCTCAACAAAGCAGGGAAGGGCCTCAAGTATCCTAAACAGATTTAGAAGTTGTAATGTGTAATTTGACTGCCATTTGGAATTTTACCAGAAAAGAGCTTCTTTTTCTGGTTGTTGTTTGGCTTTGTTGTTTTTTTCCTTGTCTGTGTGTATAAGTATGTCCATAAAAAGTGCTCTTTGGGATGAGGGCAGAGCTTGTTTCAAGCCAGCTCAGCTTCTGTGACTGCAATGGAGATTCAATTTGAGTAATTAGAGCCGGTGCCTCCGTCTCCTGGCAGAGGGGTGTTTACGTGGTGCAGTGTTCCAGCCGTGGTATTTCAGCAGCTTTCTGAGCTTTAGAAGTGATGGGTCAAAACATTAAACAGGTTTTTGTATTAAAAATGAGGAATTACTGGTCTGTGGGTGCTGGAGTTCCCACAGAAGCTGTGGATGAGGGATGCTGGAGGGTAGCCTGTCCTTGGGCTGGGTGTCCTCATCCCAGCAGAACCAGACCACTCTCTTTATATTTGAGATGTCCTTACAGGATCTAGAAACAAAGATGCCCTGACTTATCAACATTCCACTGGAGGCACAACAAGGTATTTCCTGGGGTTTGATTGTGTGGGATGGTTTGGCCGGACTCAGAGGCTGGGCTGGATGATCTTGGGTACCTTCCCCAACCTAAACAATTCTATAACTCTGCTTTGGAAGCTGATAATGGATGTATAAGAAATGGGAAATGAGGATTAGGTGATGACCTGTTTTCAAACGGGAAAGAATCTGAATTCCCTGGATAATTTTCAATTGCTTTGGGATGGTTTTGTTGCCTGGGGCGTGGGTTTTCCCAGCCATTGAGGTCGGGAGAAGATGAGTGTCAGTGTTCTTGTGAAACGCTGCTCTTCTCAGCCTCCCCGAGACCTAACAGCTCTTTTTGCTGAGGGCAGAGCAGCCTGCGAGGAGCGAGAAACACGAGACCCCAGAGGATGGCACGGCCACTGCTGCTGGGAAAGGAGAACGCGGGTGGAAAAAGCCGGGATTTGGCTCCTCTTTGCCGATCGACTTCTCCCCAGCGGAGAGCAGAGGTTAATTGTTATTTGAGGCCATCCCATCCCTGGCTTCATTAGCACCACGGAGCAGGTGGACACAAGATGGATGGGGCTGTGCTGAACCTCGGCCTCCTCGGGAGAGGCGCGGCTCCGACGGCATTTTTGCCGTGAGAGATGGGATGACACACTGGGAGTTTTCTTTCCCCATCCTCCCAAGAAGCTCCAGAGCCCACAGCTGGGTAGTGAGGCAGGGCAGAAAGGGAGATAAGATGGAAAGGAAGAGGTGTCCGGGAATGAGTTAGAGCTGTGTTGGAGCATTTTCCTTGAGAGAGGCTGTTACTGAAAGTCGTTGGGTGTTACGATGCTCGGAGAGGAGGAAGGAGGCGGTGGGGATGGAATGGGTTTGCATGGGGAAACATCACGGAGCGAGGTTTTTAAAAGGGGCTTCTCAGCATGGCTTTGTCTGCAGAGCGAGGAGCTGGGCTTTGCCTGATCCTGGCAATTCTCCATGTGTGCCTCGAGCCCTGGTGATGCCTTGGAGACTGAGCCCTTGTGGCAGGGATGCACACGCGAGGGTTTACATCGGGCTAAATAAAAACAAAGCCAGCAAAATCTTCCCGCTGAGGCCAAACTGTTTTTCTGCCCAACCTGAATTCTGCCCAAGGCATGGCTAAGGTTAAATCTTTCCTTTTCATCCCTGTCTTCTGTGAAGACTGGACGACTTCGCTAAGTGTGATTGGAGCAGTTTGTTTTTAAGCTCCACATAAGCACTATGCTGGATTTATAGCGTTTTCATTCTTTTGGAATCGACCCACTGGGAGCCATTAAACTTTTATTGCTCTCTGCAGTTGCCTGGCCGGAGCAGGATGGAGCAGCCCTGCTGCTGGAAACGCTCCATCTTCAGCTGCCAGGGTTGTGTTGGAGAAGAGGGACAGCAGGGAGAGGCCACCCAGGGCCACCCAGGGATTTGCCCATCAGCTGGAAGATGCTTTGGGTGTGATGATGGTTTTCCCAATCCTCTGCAAGGCAGAGGAAGACCGACAAAAACATCCTCCCCTGGGTCCTGCTGTTTCCCACCTCTCTTGCCTGACAATATCCCTGCTCATCCTTAAAAGCTGGGAGTGCAGGAGGCTTAAGACTCTTGGTTTTGTTGCATCCTGGGACTGTGCAGGTTTTGAAGTACCTGCTGTGCACCTTGCCCGTGCAGGTGAGGACCTGGAAGCGTGTCCTCCAAAGGTGTTGGATGGTGCTCTCTGTTTTTCCTGTTTCATCCACAAGCCTTGTGCCTCAATATTAACAAAAGGATCCTGCCTTTGTAGGAATGGGGAAAATTTATCACGTTTCATAGCGTGAGGGAGGCAGAACGTGGATGTTGCAGCCTGAGCTGCCTGACTTGACACTCTCATGGCACAGGGAGAGAGAAGAGCTGCCTGCTGAGGGCAGTTTTCTCCCCATGAAATAGAATTTCAGGACAGGTGAGCTGAGTGCCTTGTCCAGGTCATGGTCCCTCTCCAGCTGTGCTGAGGCTAAAGCTGGGGGAGATGTTCCTACCCAGGAGAGAGGGACCAGGCTGGGAGCAAAGTTAGATCAAACCCCGAAGGTGGTCCCTGACCTGGGCCTCGTGTTGTGGTGGCTGAAGCTCAAACGCAGCAGCTGAAAGAGTTTCTGGAGGGAAATTCTCTTGGAATTGCAACCTGTGGCTCCCGTCCCACTCTCCCCAGACCTTCACCACTGTGAGTTTCTCCTTCTTCAAGACAAAACATCCTTTCTGGGTTTGTCTTTCTGGCTGAACTTTCTGCAACCCTTTCCTCGCATTCCCGTGGGAGCCTTCCTTCAAAGTCAGGGCTCAGCCACCCCCGAGGCTCCAATCTTCAACCCAAAACATTGGGCAACTGGAATTCTGCAAACAAAAACTGAACATCCCAGCATGGCCACTTTTCCCTCCTGGAGGGAGGTTTGCATTATCTCCTTGTAGCTCCAGAAGGCCAGGCTGGGCTACTTCTGTCGGCATGTTTTCTAATTTAATTACTTATCCTTGTCTCAAATTGTTTATGGTACACTAGGCTATTAAATGTGCCATAAGCAAATGGCTCTTGAAAGAGGAAGAGGATTTATTTGTTTTAGCAACCACTCCAACAAAAGTCTATTTCCTCAGCTAATTAAGATTCCATTCGCTAATTTAAATGTTATGCTAATTAAAGCATAATTCTGAAACTGTAAAAAGGAACTTAAAAAAAAGAGGGGGGGGGCAGAAAAAAGAAGCAGCAAGTAAGAAAGAAAACTGGTTGGCCTTTAGAAATTACATTAAATTTATTGTGTTGTTGTAACAATGGTGAATGGAGTAATTATTTCATTTGCCTCTCATGTGCTATTCATGCTGTTGCTTTTATTCATTTCCCCCCCATTCTCACACTTCATCTCATTAACACCCCTTCTCTCCCCTCTAATGGGCATCATCTTGCGATGGTTTAAGATGAATTGTGAGCGTGATCCCTGTGCTTCCCAGAAAAGGGCCACACCGAGAGTATTTGAGCCTGTTTATCTTCCAGCCCGAGCTGAGACAACGCTCAGCAGCCAAACTCACGGAGTTACATTGTGCTCACTTTAATTAAAATATAAATAACCTGCTTTTGGGGAGGGAGAAAAAGGAAAAGCAAAAGGAGCAAGGTCTGTTTTGGTTTGTGTTTTCTGTTTTAGATCTGGCTGTGCATGCAGGGGACTGGCTCCTTTTCACAGTTCCCCCATCGGATTCTGGCCCCGCAACTCAGGAAATAAAATCACTGAGCACTTCCAAAGGAGATTAATTCCCTGGAGACTTTACTAAGATAAAGTCTGGTACTTTCAAGGACAGGCTGCATGGGGCTCTGGTTTTGTGGGAAGTGTCCCTGCCCATGGCAGGGGATGGAACTAAATGGTCCTTAAGGTCACTTCCAACCCAAACTGTTCTGGGATTCTATGAGTGTTAAGCTGAAATATATATATCAGGGAAAAATTTCATCAGAAGTAGGGAAACTGGACTTGCTGTTGTAGTTTTGGCTCTCAGGTGAATGCCAGGTCCTGGAGGTCCAGCAGGTTGATCCCACCAAGATTCATCACCCACCGGAGCTGGCATGGCCTTGGGCCAGCCTGGGAGGTGCCAGGCTGCTGGGCATCAGAACCCCAGCCTGAGCATCAGCTCCTTGCTTTGATGTTTGCTTTGCCTGGGCCAGGGTGAGACTTGAGCTTTGCTGGAGCCTCCGGAGGCTGGGATGAAAGGGCAAAGTGGAGAGAAACTGAGTTCTTGAGAGCAAGTGCCTGCGTTGGAGAGGAAATAAAAGGAGAGAGGGAGATGAAAGATGAGTGTAAAAGAGACCTGGCTGGCGGGAGCAGGACATGAACTCCTCAAGAAAGGAGACTGTAGCAGCCTCAATCTTATCCCCCAGGACATCATCCCAGCAGTGGGGATCCTCTCCTCCCTCCAGGTCCCTCTTTGCCCTGGGGGTGCCAGAGCCTTCCCCCACTCGTGGCTGCTCCATCTTGGGGGAGAGGATTTGGAGAAAGTTTCCTTGCGGTGTTGTCTTGCTGTGTTGGTATTATTAATAATGAGAAACAGGCAGGAGTTTATGATATTGCTTTAATTTATGCGTTTGGAGTTTTTTAAGAGAAAACCAATTAAGATTCTCTGATGAGCCCTCCAGCTCCCAGCGGCTTTGGGAAATGCTCGCCACGAGCTGCATCCAATCTGTGGCCAATACCTTTGTGTGTGGTCCTGATAAACACTTTTGGGTGATGCTCAAAGAACTGCAGTATCTCCTCCTGCCTCCTCTCCTGCCTCCCCAGCCCTAATCCTGCTCACTGCCATCACTCTGCCTGGCAGGCTGAGCCCCTGGGTGGTGGAAGTTCAAAGTGGAGTTTGTGAAAAGCCAGTGCGACACTCGAGGCGGGACATGCTGACTTCCTGCCCTGCTCACGGTGTGGACGGTGAGTTTTCAGCTGTTTCAGAGCTGGGGAATGTTGGCTGCATTGGCAAAGTATTTTGCTCCACTTGGATGAAGGAATTTTGGGGTGCTGAGCCATATCTGTGGAGGGGTGGGCACTGAGGGATGCGTGTTCCTGGCTCAGCCCCCTGCCCAAACCCCAGTCCCTCTCTCCATCCCTGGTTTCTCCCTGCAGCTGTGCTCCAGCTGTGGATCATCCCCTCTCCATCCTTGCTCAGACCCACAAGCAGCACCTGCTTGGCCCGTCCTGGTCCACAGATATATTTAAACTTTGATCTTGATGGGAAGTGACTGGTGCTACATTAAAGCCATATGTTTTAGAGGGAACGGCGAGGACGTGTAAGCTCAGTGATATTCACATCTAGAGAGAGCTGGGAACTTGTAGTGCCACCCACGCTTGGTATTTCTGCCGGCTCTGCGAGGCTTACACAGCTGGGGAAGGCAGAGTGGGAGCGAGATCTTCTGCTTAAGGGATTTTGTAGAGAGAGATGGATTAGATAGATTTGATGGAAACTGATAGTTTATGAAAATGAATTCACCTGCATCTCAATTTGGTTCTTGATGCCAGGAGACAGAGAAGAAAAGGAATAAAAAAAGGCGAGAGGGGGAGAGGGAAAACAATCCCAAGTTAATTAAAGTGCAGTTTTGATGTGCTGTGCTGGGCTGGTTTCTTTTTAACTGTTTGTCAGGTGGGATGGATCCCCTCATGTCAGCTTCCCAGAGAGGGATGCTGCATCGTGGGATTTCTCTTCATCTCCTCTGACTGTCTGATCAGTGGCTTAGGGGAATGAAGTGGGACTGTGTCAAAAGAAGTGAGGAGAACCATGTTGGCCATGGGTACTTGGCAGCGTGCTAAAAACTGCTTTCGATGGCTGCGTTTATCTCGGAATTTGTCGGAAGTACCCTGGCAGGAGTGGAATTAGCACTGCTCGTTCAGCACCCAGCTGGAGCAGGCTGCTGTCCCCGCTGGCTGTCACGCCACTCCCTCGTGTCTGGCCACTGGAAGCCTTGGGAGAAGCCAGATGTTGGGTGGGAATAAACAAAAAATAAAAATCCCCTTTTTAACTTCCCTGTCACCAGGAAGGTGAGAAACCAAAACGTGGTGGAGGCAGGGGAGTCCAGGAGGATTCTGTCCATCCCAAGACATGGAGTTCTGAAAAGCTGGGGAGGAAATAGGAAGTGTGAACTTTGAAGAGTGCAGGAAGAGTCCCAACCTGCTTCCCAAAGGCTTTGGGTATGCAAAGGTGCCCCTGCCTTCAGTCAGACAGGGCACAGGCACAAATTTGCAGACAGCTCCTTTGGAGTGAGGGTTGAGCTGGACCTTGGACCTTGGTTTGAGTATTTCCAGCTGACCGAGCTGTTGGGACAACTAACTCAGGCTCCCATGGGAAATCTGGCTTTTTCCTCATTCTGGGTGCTCGAACAGGGCCCTCCCTTTCTTCCCTGTGATGGAAAACCCTCTGAGCAGCCTCCCACCACGAGGAGCTTGTGTTCCTCTGTGCTGAAACCCTGCTGTCGGGGCAGTGAAGGTCAGAGAGGTTCTTGGAGTATCACCAGAGCAGCAAGATCCAGGCTCTGAGCTGTGCTCCTCTTGCTGTCTATTGATACCCTGATTGCTGAATAATTATTGGCTTTGGTGAGCACAGGCAGCTCCTCAACTCCCCGTGGCCACAGGTAAATCTCTTCATCTCTGGGCTTTGATTCCTTCATCTAGACAACAGGAATAATAATCCTTATTTTCTCTCAGTTTTTGTCACTCTTTTAATGTAAATATGAACTCCTTTGGGCAAGAAGTGTCTCTGGGACACGGGAGGAATACCCAGTGCTTGGAAGTGGCATTACATGTACGAGCAGGACCTTTTTAGCAGGGCTCTGTGCAGCTCCAGGGAGCATTTTTCAAAAGAAGACGGGAAAGAAGCCAACGCAGAAAGTTGAAAACAAAACATGTGGGTAAATTAAGGCATGTAAGGCTCGCTTTGGAGTGCTAGGGAAGCATCTCTGCCTGGTTAGTTTATCAAAGGGAGGTTAAGAGGTGATTTCGTTGTGGTCTACATATTTCTCCGTGGGGGAGAAGCTGCTGAAAAGGGACAGGTTTTTAATCTAGCAGCAAAGAGCGTGTCAGGATCCAGTGTTGGAAGGTGAAGCTGGACTCATTTACAATAGAAGCAGTGTCCAATTTTTGAAGGGAGGGTAATTAATCACTGCAACGACTCACTCTGAGCCGCTGCAGGGCTGCCAGAACCCGCGGGCTCTGCACTTCAGGGAGACGTTTCTGAGGGGATTTCAGGAGCCACAGCGAAAGCTGGGAGCTTGTGCAGGACCCATGGGATGGGGACAGCCTCCTGCCGGCTGCTCACCTCCAGGAAGCTGGACACGGGTGCTTTTATCCCAGCCTGGATGTGTGCACAGCGCTGGGGTGTCCCCAGGTGCACGGAGCCACCGCGGGTGCATTAAGCACTAATCACTGCCAGGCCTCCAGGGATCGGCAGAGTCGTTGTGCCTTTCTTTCTTTATTTTTTTTCTTTTCAAAAGCATTTTTAAAAATCAATACAAATAAATAAAGAGGCCATAAATCTCGGAAGACGCCCGCAGCTCCCTCCGGAGCCCTCTGTTGGGTGGGGATGGGTCAAAGGGTGACAGAGCGCTGACCTGCCTGAGACAGATGGGAGGGGGCTGGAGGCAGCGCAGCCTCTGAGGGAGCAGGGCAGGG
>VYXC01002074.1:308490-415644 GCA_013397175.1 Platysteira castanea
GGGGAGGGGGCTTGGGGGGCTGCAGAGGTGAAGGGGTGAAGGGTGTATATTTTAAGGTATAGGACATCCCCAGCTGGCCACTTACCAAGGGAAAAGCCCAGTTTTAGGAGGGTTTTGCTGACTTGGAGGCAGAGGCCAGGGATCACTTGAAAAACAAGACCAAGCTGAGGCAGACCCAGAAGCAGCCTCTTGTCCTGGCTCCCCTGACCTCGCCTGGTCAGACTGGCTTTGCTGTCCCCATTCCTGTGTTTCAGCTCTGGGGCACAGGTCACCCCCAGGCTGAGTTATTTGTGCTGGGCAGCATCACCTGCCTCTGGCACACCCAGGTGGAAGTGACGGGCTCATTTCTGCAGGGAAACCCACCCGAGCTCCCTCTCTTTTCCTCTCAGCAGGACGGGTGTTTTCCTGGGAATGGTTTGGGAAACATCCTGCCTGTCCCTGGGAACTCGGGGTGGATATTGAAGCTNTTAAGCACTAATCACTGCCAGGCCTCCAGGGATCGGCAGAGTCGTTGTGCCTTTCTTTCTTTATTTTTTTTCTTTTCAAAAGCATTTTTAAAAATCAATACAAATAAATAAAGAGGCCATAAATCTCGGAAGACGCCCGCAGCTCCCTCCGGAGCCCTCTGTTGGGTGGGGATGGGTTGAAGGGTGACAGAGCGCTGACCTGCCTGAGACAGATGGGAGGGGGCTGGAGGCAGCGCAGCCTCTGAGGGAGCAGGGGAGNTGACTTGGAGGCAGAGGCCAGGGATCACTTGAAAAACAAGACCAAGCTGAGGCAGACCCAGAAGCAGCCTCTTGTCCTGGCTCCCCTGACCTCGCCTGGTCAGACTGGCTTTGCTGTCCCCATTCCTGTGTTTCAGCTCTGGGGCACAGGTCACCCCCAGGCTGAGTTATTTGTGCTGGGCAGCATCACCTGCCTCTGGCACACCCAGGTGGAAGTGACGGGCTCATTTCTGCAGGGAAACCCACCCGAGCTCCCTCTCTTTTCCTCTCAGCAGGACGGGTGTTTTCCTGGGAATGGTTTGGGAAACATCCTGCCTGTCCCTGGGAACTCGGGGTGGATATTGAAGCTCCTTGCCCTGCTGCTGGCAGCTGACTGGGAAATCTCAGATGAACTGTGCAGTGGGTCGTTTCCAGTGCTCCTCCATCCACACTCCCTCATCCACGCTTGGTTGAAGCTCTTCCCAAGGGACAACACATCCTTACCAAACACAAGGTGCTGCCTGTACCCCCTCCTGTCCCGGCCAAACAAGTTCTGTCTTGGGCCAACAGAGCACAGAGGGGTGGCACAGGCAGCGCTGTCCTTTACCTGAACACTGCCGTCACCCCCGTGGTGTGCAGCAGGGAAACAGCTCTGCCTTGCCAAGAATCCTGCTGAGGGGGAAAATTTATGCATGGCACCTCCAAATTTGTATTCGTGGGTGCAAGGTGGGAGCAGCAGTGGCTGCTCGGGGGATCCTTGCTGGGCCCCTGGGAGGGGAATTCATCTCTTTGTGTGATCTCAGCAGGGTCTGTGGCTCTCTTGTTGCCCTTCTCTCCATTCCCCCTCGAGGGGGGCTGGTTGTTTCTGGCACGGAGGGTCTTCCTCGGGCAGGCTGTGCAGGAATTGCTGCGCTCCTTGGTAATCATGGACTGTCAGCAGCCTAAGGAGGGGAGTTCAGCTCAACACGGGCACTGCGAGGAGAGATAATGGTAAATAACCAGCAGCTATTGGGGGAGGTTGAAGTAAAATAAATGGATCCAATTTTCAGTCTTTCTCCTGGGTTTTTTTAATATTTTGTTCTTTTTCTTGCTCTGTCCTTTCTTCCTGTTTGAATCCAGAGCAGCTCGGGCTGGTGTAGCCCCAGCAGGGCTGGAGAGCCCTGCACCTAAAACTGAGGGGGCCCTGGGTCTGCACCAAGGTCCTGAGATTTTAGGTGTTGAGAGGGGAAGCAAAAAAGCAATTTGACTTCTTGTCGAGGGCTAAGCTGGGAAGGAACGTGCCTGGTCTCTGCTAAGTGGATGAAGGAGGGGAAAAGGGGCTCACAACCCCTCCTAACGCCTTAAATAAATCTTTTCCCTAGTCTAGCTGCCCACACATAAACAAAATGCATTTTCAACCTGTTCTTTCTCCATCCCTGACAGCACAGTGGCAGTTTTTGCCAGAAGTCCCCGTGGGCTGTTGGTGGAAACGTGGTGGTGGGAAGCGAAGGGTCCCCGTGCCCCGCGGGGGCTGCGGGAATCGCTCCAATCGCTGCTCGCTGACCTCTGCTCGAGGCTTTGAAATCCGTGTGAGAAAACCGTGATAGCCTCCCACCTTGCACATCCTCCTTGTCAAAACAGACACATTTCTTGCAGGACTTCATCCAGGACTTAAATACCTCCAGAAATTCCTCTGCAGCGACTCGCTGTAAAGCTGCTTTTCTTCCTTCCCAGCATCTCTTTCTCAGCGCTGCCTGCTGGCTTTGGGGACTGGGAGGATGCAATCCTAATTATCCTCGTGGTGTTTTCTGTCTGTTCTTGGGATTACATCTTCCCCTCAGGGAGGAGCAGGTGAGGTAACTGGCCCTGCTGTTGGCACAGAATAGGGGAACATTTGATCCACCTTTGCAAAGTATTTTTGGGGTCACAATGAGGGGCTGAAAACAATTTGGGTGCTTGAGCTGGGTGCACCTTCTGGAGCCCTGGGCGCCCGCAGGCCACGGCAGCCCCTTCCTGCTCTGCCGAGCTTCCCAGGACTCGGGAATGACCAACCTGCAGAACGTGGTGTAATTAACCACCCCGTGCTGGCTCATGAAGCGGTTGCCGGGAGGGAAGCGCAAGCCTCGCTGACAGCCCAGCCTGGCTGGAGGGAGAGGACTCCTGGCCAAGCACAGCTCGATGGTGAGCACGTTTCTGACCCGTGCCCAGCTCCTCCCCTGCCATGAGGTGCCGAGCTGGGCTCCAGAGCATCCGCAGCCTCTCCCCAAGCTGGGATCCAGAGCATCCGCAGCCTCTCCCCAAGCTGGGCTCCAGCGCATCCGCAGCCTCTCCCCCGCCGCACCCCGCTCAGCTGTCCCGTGCTGCAGATGAGACATTAAACAAACAAACAGCAATTTCCCAGCCGTGCGGGCTCCTGGAGCCCTGACTGCAAGCAGTGAGCTGTCTGCGTTTTCGAGTTCTCCTGCAAAAGCATGTCAGGTTTCCTTGGAAACTTCTGAAACTTCCTGTCCTTGGCGTGAATCCTCGGTGGTGCTGAGGACATCGCGTGCTGCCGAGTGGGTTGAGCTGTCGAGCCGTGGTGCCCTGCCCGCACCTGGGTGTTGCTTCGGGGGGAACTTTCAGGGGTTTTTGGGTGCTGTGCATGTGGTACCCCGGGGAGAGCTGCCTGTGGGGCTGTCATTCCCATTGCAGGAGCTTCACCTGGATTTACCTGCCGAGGCTGTGGGGTGGGATCTGCTTTTGAGCCCTCCAGAAAGACGAGGGGAATCAGTAAATCAAATATCATCGGGGAATCTTCTCAAACAGCGAGGTCACCTCCAAAAATAGGGAAGATGGAGAGGCTCTTGGGCACCTTTTTACAGCTAAATTTTTCCTCAGCTCAGAGCAGGCAGCCTTGCTGACCTTCCCACCCTCCATTCCGAGGGAAAAGCCCAGGTGGTTCTCATGGCTGCGGTGAACGATGCCCCAGCCCTTTTCTTCTCCCCCTTTTGAAATCTGAGTTTTCCATAAAGCTAAGCCCACACCTCCGGTGAAAGGTGTCTTCTGCTGCACTGTCATGGGGAGATGAGAAAAAAAAGGGTCTTCTCTCTCTTCTTTAAGGCTCTTCTCTCACCTTTTCATTTTCCTCGGGCCTTGGAGTGAAATTCCGTAAGGGCTCTGTGAAAGAGCGCTGACACAAGACTCTAATTTCAGGTGTGAATATGGAGACGTTTTTCATTAGGAAGCATATGGTGTTAAGGTTAAAAAAAAAAAAGAGATGAAGTTTGACAGCCAGGAACAAAGCAATGAAATAATAACTACAGGTGGGCAAAGCCTCCAGCAGCGTTTGCAAACAACAAAACCAAGCCAGGGGCTGTTCAGATCCAAGTGTTATTGTTACTTATTAGAGTTGGTGGAAAATTTTTCAGGGGACTCAGGGTTGCTTTTTGACAGAAACTTGGGTTTTCATCAAAAGTTAAATTTCCATGGAAGTGTTTGCCTTCTGCAGGAAATTTGGGCGTGTGGCAGGAGACAAAGAAAGAAAAGAAAAAGCGAAGGAAGATGTCAGAAAGAAGCTGAGGAGTTTTTATGCTGAGTAGTGGATGAAGTGGATGAAGCGGATGAAGTGTCCCCCCTCCCCAGTGCCAGTGCAGGGCAAACACAGGCTGGGAGGGCACCTGCTGGGTGTTGGGCACTTTCGGCTCAGGGGGTGCAGGCACCTGGCTCCATCCCTGCTATGAAACACTGGCCTCATCTCCCCATTAAAGCAACCTCATAAATACCCAGCAGCTTCCCCACCCGTGAGAAAATGTTTCCTTGCTTCTTTCCTTTGGGACTCTGTGGAAGTTTTCTGCTTCCTCATCTCCTGATTTATCCCTACCTCTTGGAAGTGTTTCCTAATGGCTGGGGGTTTGTTGGGATGTCTGAGAGGCAGCTATTTTCTAAAACATTTTTTATTTCTCCTTCTGCTTAGTAAAACGGGTTAAAGGTGTTAATACTCCTGGTGAAATACTGGGGGAGATGCTGATTAGAAGCCCGGGATGGGAGGTGGATCTGTGCTGCTGGAGCGTCGCGTCCAGTCTCTCATCTCTCCTCAGGGCTTTGGGAGGAAGTTGAGCTCGGGAGCCAAATGTCACAGCTGAGGCTCCACTTTCTTCTCTGCTCTTTGAATGCCGCGTCCCGAGCGGCCTCGCAATTTATGGTGGATATTTTACACCTCTAAATGATGTTTTGTGGGATTCTGCTCATCTCGCCTGCTTTGCCTCCGCCAGCTGTGGAGGATGGAGCTTTTGTTGTAGGTGGCAGGCTTGACGAGGCGCCGTTTTTCCAAATGGATGATTCTGTTCCTCCGCCGTCGAGGAAATTGTTTCCTTCCTGGAAAGGCTGATCCGTGGCTTAAACGAGGCTTTGGCTGCCAGGGAGTCACCTGGGTAAAAGATGTAATGTGGCTGCAGGTGACCTTGAGATAAGGCATGGAGGGGGCATTAAGGGCACAGCTTCCTTATACTTTTTCCTGGTCCCATTTTGGAGCTAGTTTGTACTGGGAAAAGCTTCAGTGCAGGGGAAGGTCGGGGTTACAGAACTCCCTCCTCACAGATCCCTTCCTGTTAGCAGGCAGGGCAACGAGCGGGCTGAGGGGGAACCGGTTTCTCTACACAAGAGAAAAAGGGCACCTGAAAAAGAAAAACTGGAAAATAGGAAGATAAATGGCATGAGAAACAAGCCACTGAAGCACCCAAATCAGGAGATCAGATTGGGAACATGCTCAGATTGGGAATAAGCTGCTCGTTTTCCAGTTCCAGCCGTTACCTTCTGCCTTGAGCTGGCTCAGACAGGCTTGGTGCTAACGGAGCCGGTCCCACCGTGTGTCCCTGCAAAGCAGGAGCAGGAAGGAGCCTGGCCAGCCTTGCTGGCTGCCTTGGAAGCTGGAGCACCCTGCTCCACAGGTGGCTGCATCCCAATACCCTCGGTGGACACGCTCCCACCACGTCTGCACAGGGCTGTGACTTCAGGGACCTGCGGGAGGAAAGGTGCCGCAGAACCACCGGGTTTATTAACCCCGTGGAAGGTTGCCAGCTGTAATTAAAGCCGTGAGAAGCTTGGCGGTCTCACTTCACAGAGCCTGGTACAAATATTTCTGTTGGGTTTGATCCATGCTGCTTCGGAGCCTCTTGGTTTCACCTCGCGCCGCCGAGCTGCGTGAGATCTCCGCGAAGAACGTGGGGAGCCCTCGCCGAGGTGAAGCAAGGCAAGGCTGACGTGATGTGAACGCTGATGAGGCGACCAAGTTTCCTCTCAGCGGGCCACAGTTTGCCTGCAAAGTTTGGGTAAATTGGATGGGAGTGAAGTAACTTGGAGAAGTCACTTAAGTAGCGCCTTGTGTGGGATTCACCGGCATATTTCCCGCATCTTCTCTGTCTCGGGGAGGAGGAGTGTGGGGAAGGAGGTGGGGAAGAGCAGACTAAGAAGAGGAGGCAACCTTTCGTAAGTGCGTAAAGATGTCTCTCCTCCTTCCCCACTCTTGCAGGAGCCATCTGCTGCAGCTCAGCAGGCTTGAGCCCAGTCAAACTGTTTTCCCCCCTGCCTCATAAATTGCTTCTTGCAGCTCCAGGCAGGCGTCAAAAGTCTTGGTTATAAATGCACCCTTTGGAGAACCTCTTTGCAAACGTGGTTTCTCTGGGGGCTGGGAGTTACTTCGCGGCACCTGATTTTAGCTCCATAAAAATCCAGCTGTGGGGGGTGCCCAAGCTTCTCAATGTCACTGAGGAGATATGGGGGACCTAAGAGTTACTGCTCGCTCTCTGCACCTCTCTGGTGGTGGTGGAGGAATCCTGGAGGGTTTGCTTGGCTGGGCACCTTTTAGAAGGCAAGAACTGCCTGAGCCGATGCTTGGTGGGGTTTTTAGGAGAATATCTTCCTATTTGAGCAAAATCTGAAGAGAGGGACCAACTTAGAGCTCTCTTCAGGCTCTTACCCTTAAACTTTGAAGGTGACTTTAATCAGCTCCTGAAGGAATTGTCCCATCCAGGGGACTGAGCTGATGATTTAACCGCCGTACAACAGAAACATTTGGTACAGGACATAGTAACTATGATATCATCCTTGTGACAACAGATGACTCATCCCCAAGATGATGAGAACCTCCCCTGAATTCTTAAAAGTCCTCTCTCATGCACACTTTCGGGCCCAGGCTGTTGGGTGCAGCCTACAGACACAGCCCTGCTCTCCCGTTCTGTGAATCAAACACACCCCAGGGCGCCACAACCGCAGTTTGAGGGCGGCTTTCTTGAAAGCGCCACCTTTTTCCTCAACAGCACCTCCCCAGCTGCGTGCAGCGGGGTTAAGAATGGAGAAAGGGATGATGAAGAGCTCCTTCTGTCTGTTGCAAACCCGACGGGAGGGCGGCAGGGCCCGCCTGCATTGCGGCACCCCCCGAGCCAAGGGGGCACAGCGGAGCGCGCCCGTGGGAGGCGGCACGGGGAGGGTGCGGGCACGCAGGGTATTTTTAACGCCGCTTCCCGAACGTGCAGTCGGCACCGGCAGAAAGTGCCAGATTGGCAGCCCAGCCAAGAATTCAGGGCTTGCGAGTTGCCGGGGAGGGAGGCGAGGCGTGAATTCAGCGTGCCGCGCTTCTCTGCAGAGGGTGCGTGAGAGGGCTGGAGCGTCCCTCGAGACATGAGAGCTCCTGCACCCTGCGGGGACATCCCCGTTCGCCCCAGGTGTGGGCTTGGAGTCATCCCCTCCAAAATACCCCCCGTTCACCAATCCCCTCCTCATGGCCACACAGCAGGGCAGCCTCAGCCCATCTTGGGTCCCTGAGGGTGTTCGTGGGCTGAGAGGTGCCAGCCCAGCTCCTGCTTGTCCCCCAGAAGGGGACAGCTTCAGCCAGGAGCTGAAGCCAAGCTGGCTGCTTGCTCTGCTGCAGCAGAAACAGGTTTTTGCTTGTTCCTGACCTAGAAACAGGGCCAGCCACCTCGAGGTGAAGAGCTCTGCATCCTCTTACCCATCCCCGGAGCCTTTTAATCTTCTGAGCTGAAGATCTTTTGATCTGAGCAGCTCTGTAGTGCAGGCCAGGCTGGCCAGGAGGTGTTGAATGTTTAAAAACCCTGGGCTGCTCTCGCTACAGGGGAGTGATGCAGGCTTAAAAGCAGGTCTCTGGTTCCTCCTGTGGCTGGTCAGGGGACAGAGGGAGGACAAGGACACCTGAAAAACCCTTGGGTGCCAGGCAGCGGTGTAATATCCGAAGGTTGTTCCCGTGGTGTCGCTCGGAGCAGTGCCTCAGGCTGGAGCAGCATCCCTGGGGCTCGGGGCTGCTCTGCAGCAATGGGGCAGGAGTCAGGGCTGAATTCACCCCTGCTAATCCTTTGATTTCCTTAGGAAACCCCTGCCTGCTCTCAAACTGGCCAGAAGTGCCTGAGTACCCCCCAGGGGTGGGGATAAAAGCTTGGGAAGACCACCAAGGATCAGGAGCTGCTGTCCTCGAGGTGCTGGCAATGCACCCCCCAAACTGAGCTGCTTGGGGGTGAGTCTGGCCACTGGTGCCACAACCTTACAGCCACCACAGAACGCCTCATTTCCAGCCTCCCAGGCGGCTCATCGGAGTCACCTCTTCAGCAGCCAGGAGTACTTTTTGGAGAGCTGTTATCCTGCTGCTCCTGTGTGCACTGGAGTTGAGCAGCCGAGGGGTTTGTGTAATGCTTCTCCTTCTGGCTGCAAATCGGCCCCGTTTCCTGGCAATTCAGTGGTTTTAGGGGGTGCTGCTGTGGCTCGAGGAGGGCACCATGGTCTGGCAGGGCACAGCCTTGGACTCTGACCTCACACAGACTTTGCACAGCATTTGCTGCCTAATGAGGCTTAGGCAGCAGCTTGAGAGCGGCGCGGCAGATCATTGCAGGGAGATCAGCTATTATTGGAGTTGGTGCAGATGATCTGAGCGATGATTTGCTTCTCTCTCAAAATACAATTAGTCACTTCCACCAGCTCAAAGGAGAGCAAGGGCCTGAACTATTTGTGGCTTTGTGCTGAGGGAGCAGAAGAGCGAGTCCTGGTCTGGACAGCTCCAGATGAGCTTTGCCTCGTGGTGGCTTTTGTTAGTGATGCTCAAATCGGGTTCTGTGTTCTGTGTCTACATTTTTAGCACCCTTAGATTTGCAGCTGTGCCCTGGGTGTGGGGTGAGGTGCTGGAGGCAGAGGACGGGCATTGATGGAGCCAGCTGGGTCCATCCACAACACGGCAGCAGCGGGGAAGGGGGAGAAAAAACTGACTTGCCAGAACCCAGCGGGGAGACGCTGCTATTTTGTTCACTAGAGTGGGAGAAAGGCCGTACACAGCTGTACTTCTTCCCTTCTCTCTGGCTGGTGGGGGTGTGATGGTTTGGGCTCTGCCCCCAGGACAGTTTCTCTCCTCAGCAGGAGCTAAGGAGCAGGTTTGTCAGCTGGCAGGCTGCCTCCTCGCCTTGCAGAGGTGTGCTGGCTGCAGCCTGGCTCCTTTCTAGGTGAGCTCTGCCTCGCTGGGAGCCAGCACCTTGCCAAGAAGATGCTTGTGTGAGATTATTCCCCGTTTGGTACCCAGCCTCGAGTGCCTTAAAGGAGATTTCCTCTCTCTGCGCTGCACTTTGCTGTTAAACACTCCTGGTTGGTGGTTGCTGCGAGTGTGAAAGCACCTCAGGTCAACTGGTGTTTCTGAACACCTTAATTAAGAGCTTTTTGCTTCTATTGAGCCCCTGCCCTTAAAAACCAGCCTTGAAATTGCAACATAATACCAACACATGAAGGTTTCTTTTTCATCTTAACTTTCTGCTTACAGGTTCTTTCTTGCTAGAGCAATCACTTCTCCCTGTTCCTCCCTGCCTGCCAACCACTGCTCCCACTGGGATTTCCCTGGGATCTCCCTGGAAGGGCTGCCCCACATCCCATCCCTGCTGAAACCTTTCCGCCCCTCAGTCCTGCTGGGCTGTCTGTAAAAACAGGATCAGGGGAGTGTTTAGAGGAGAGTGGGATGTGCTTACGTCTGTGGGCTCCCGGGGCTTTGGTGTGGGCAGCACTGTGTCTGGGAAGACACAATAAAGAGGCTCTCACACCTGCCAGGTTCAGCAGAAAGGAGGGAATAGTCTTTATTATTGACATATCTCACATTCTTATATCTTTCCCAACCCCATAAGGGATTGGAGAGCATGTCACTTCCTTCTCAATCCCACTGGAGAAGAAAGGTGCTCATCAAAGTTCTCTTATCACAAAAGGAATGAAAACCAGAGAATATCGTTAAGTAAACATTGGCTATTATTTACATGAAACTGTGTGAAAGAATCTGACTCCAAAGTTAAAAACAGAAGGCTTTAGCAAAAACCAGGGCAACACAGCACCTTTGGGCTGTGATTGGCACCGTGGTGAGATCCGGATCCAGGGAAGATTTGGAGGGTTCCTTTGTTTCCCTGCCGTGGGCACGGACGCCGTGCCAGTGCCACGATGCACAGCGCTGCCCCAGCTCTGCCGCTGTCCTCCCTCTCCCTTCCCCTCTGCTGATCAGAGCAGCCGCGGCGTTTTAGGCTGTAACCACCGCGCATTGTGAATTTCCATCAAGGACGTGTTGGGGAAGGGAATTGCATTGTATATCCCGGCTGCGTGCTTCCTTTTAAACTATACCCCTGTCACCAGGCAGCTTTCTACAGGTTGGTTGCAGAGTGAACAGCTGAGAACCTGTGGGAAGACCCAAATGGCACTTAAATTATATTTGCTCTTTGATTTTGAAGACATTTAGTACCATTTAATAGAATCAGAATGCAATTTAACTCTGCCAAGTGGGGGAGGCCGCCTCGGGAGAAGTGACACTGCCATAGCTGGGGAAACAAAAAAATTTAAGTGAGCAAAACAGCAGGGTCGCATTTACTATCCGGGTAATTATTATTGAATAAAGAGCAGAGCGGGACCGTGTCTATCAGCTTCCCCAAGCACTCCAAGCGGCATTAACCACTTCAGGGCCGCGGGGTGCTGCGGGTGAGGAGCTCTCCGGGGGACACGGAGGCGTGGTGGCTGAAGAGGCTGCTGATCGTCAGCCGGAATTAAGCCGGCAGCCTTGGAGCGGATTTTAGCGCTAATGGTCCCCATAGCCCGGCTGGGCTCCCTCCCCCGAGCCTGCAGCAGCACTTCAGCGCCAATATTGTTTTCTCCATCAGGAGCTGGCTCTTAAAAAAAAAATAATGCAGGGAAAGGGACAGGAGCTGTGCTGTGCTGAGCACATCTTGGAGACAGCTCCACAGGGAGGTCTGGCTTTCCTGCCTCCCTGTCTGGCTAAAATGATGATGTAGACTTCTTGTTTGACTTTAAGCATTCTTTTTTATTTTTTTCCCCCCGTATTAATTTTTCTCCACCGTTTTCTGGTTTTGTTTGTTTACTTGGTTGGTTGTTTTTTTCCTGTTGTAGTTTGGGGTTTTGCATGTGGTTTTGATTTTATTTTTAACCTCGAACTGTCCATTTCAGCCACCAGGATGCTTAAGGTTTGGCAGCACTAAGTTCTCTGCAGTGAGGAGCAGTCTAGCCCGGCCTGGCTGCCTGGCAGTGCCCCGCTTGATTTAAGGTTTTTGGGCAGGTCTCCAATGCAGCGAGACAACGCCGTGGGCGGACGATTCTCAGCGTTGTTCCGTGCCTGTTTAAAGGAGATAATAGCACTTCCCAGGCTCACCGGGGGTTTGCAGAGGACCAGTCTATTAAAGATTGCGAGGTGCTAAAGATGCTTTGCTGATTGGGGCCTTACAAGCAGCTGAGTGATCTGGTTTAGGGGAAGCTTTGCAGTTGCAAAATCAGGAGATTGTCTTTTTTTATTGTCTGGCACCTGGAAATCAGATTGAGTTGTTAGAATTTTATTTCTGCCTGAAAAAAATTTCAGTAAACTGGGAGATAACTTAACGTGTGGTGTGGATACACCTCATTCCTCAAGCGTGCTTTGGCTGAAGCTTCTTACACAGCAAGGAAACAATCCCAAACTGCAGATGTGGAAACTGAGGTGCTCGGGTTCGAGGTGATGGGGATCACCTTCCCCAAAAGGACGTGGGAGCAGCCCTGCCCTCATGGTCCTGCGAGGGGAGCAGCTGGGGACCAGCGGGTCAGCAGATCCCAGGATGTGCTGGGTGGGTGGGAGCTGTGGGGAGGAAAGGATCCCCCCAAAATGGTCAGCGCTCATTTCTGCTTCATCCAAGCCCACCGGAATCCCTGCTCAGGGCGGCTCTGGGTGTCAGCAGGGATGTGCAGGCAGAGGCTGCTGCTCCAAGATGAGTTTCCCCTGGAAAACCTGGAGGCCTGGTAGAGCACCGTGACAGATGCAGGTCCCCATCCCTCCACTAGCATTAGGTGTGAATTTATGTCTGCATCTCTCCAACAGCTTGATATGTCCAATCCTCCTGGATAAAGGCAAAGGATTGAATTATTTCCAAAGGACAATATTTCATTTCCTATAAGTGCCTTAATCTCGTGAGTAAATATTACAGCTTTGTGCTATAATCCCTAAGCTGGTATATCTCTTCCGTTCCCAGTTACCTTTTGTGTTGATTTACATTTAATATGTTGCCATTAAATCTCTTTCTCTCCCTGAGGCCTATTATAAGTGCAGTATTTATTCTGTTGAGCCTTTTTTAGTCACATTTCTATTGTATTCTAATGTGCTCACACAAAAGACTGCCGGGCACATTCCTGGGATATTTGCATCTTCTTCTTCCCTATTTTTGTCTGGGCTCCTGAACACACGCAGTGGTTTGGTCCTGCACCCAAGGATTCCTCATACTGATGAGATTCCTGCAGGAAAGCTGCTCTGATAACTCCTGGGCTTTCCTGGCCTGCCAGTCCTGCTCCCAGGAGGAGCATCCCACCTGGTAGAACTGAGCATCCTGATCCGTGGAAAAAAACCCCTGAATCAGCCACGGAGATCTCCATCTCATTTCATCCCTGGGCTCAGGCCTTGCATGAACCCACCTCATTCATTAGGCTGCTCCAGGAAGGGTTCTCTGGAATTTGCAGGCAGGAGGGGGTGGTTTGAGAGCTGGCTGGGGAGGTTAAAGGGCAGCACAGAGCAGGGGGAGCAAAGACCGCAGTAAAGTTTTGGGAGAGAGTGGGGGGTTTTGGCTCCTTGATGCCATGGTGGGTCTTTCTAACCCTCTCCCGGGATATCCGAGGGTCTCTGCAGCCAGCTGGCAGTTTGGGGGCGGGGCACAGAGGTTTTCCTGAGCTGGGGAACCTGCCCCAGGTGGTGTTTTGGGGGTGGGTGAGGGATGGTGCAGGGGGTTGGGCTCAGGGAGGATCAGAGGCTGTGGGAGAAGAGGGACAACTCCGTGCCCTTTTGGGGCTNGCCATGGTGGGTCTTTCTAACCCTCTCCCGGGATATCCGAGGGTCTCTGCAGCCAGCTGGCAGTTTGGGGGCGNGAGAGTTCCTCACCCCCGGGAGCACCATTCTCAGGGCTCAGAGGAAAGCAGGGACCGTTCCAGCTGCCTCAGGGAAACCCCTTCCCTCTCCCTGCTCTCAGCACCCGCCCTCCGTGGGTGCTGCTGGCCTGCTCACTCCTTCAGCCTGCCTGATTTTTGGGGCTGTGCCTCTATTTTCCAGGCTTTGGAGGGAGGTGTGGGGGACTGGGGGTCTGTGCTGCCTGGGTTGCTGATTTCCATGTACAAATCCTTATATTTCCCCGTGCCCCTGTTCTTTTCTCTGCTGTCCCCTCAGTATAATAGCTTTGCTCCTCTCTAAAGTGCCTGGATCTTTACAGATTAAGGGTGCTCAGCAGAAGCTATTATTATTGTGATGCTTTTATTGCATAGAGAGACTGAGATATTAAAGGACTCCTTCAGCTGAGGCTTTTACAGGTAGAGAAGATTGGCCAGAGCAGATTTGGGTGCAAACATCCACCCCAAGAGACAACCTGAAGCAGCAAAGAGCTGAGCTCATCTGCCTGGGTTGGAGGAGAGGCTCATGCTCAGACTGCAGATTTCCACCTGAGCTGAATGTCAGCTCTCCTCTGGAGCATCCTTGCCCAGGGGAAGCAGGGGTGAGCTTCTCTCCCTGCCTGCCTTTGCAGAGGGTGGTGCTGAAAAGCAGGAGGTCCCACGGGCTCTGTTTGCAGGGCGGGGGCTGTAGCTAAAGCCTGGCCCACTTGGCTGGGAAAAAAATCATGGAATTACTGACTAATGGTCGTAATCAGGTTAAAAGTGTGCTCGGGCCTGGGTGTCTCCTGTCACATCGCCACTGTCCCCTCTGCTAGGGACAGGTCTTGTGGCAGAGCCACTGCCAGGTCCTTTTTGGGACCGTGAGCACGGATTGAACATCCCAGACTAGCCAGCCTTTCCCTACGAGACTCGAGTCTGGGATTAAGGTTCTGCAAGATGCAAAAGCAAACAAGCACGTACAAATATCCAGGGGTAGTGACAAAATGGCTGCGTTCGAGCTGCGCCAATGAGGTGAAGGAAAAACAAATCTTGGCTGTTGGGGGACACGGGGAAACTATGCTTTTATCTCCTTTGAAATCACTCTGCTCTGTTTGGTTTTTAAATCCTCCTTCCGCACTGGAGTCATTCTGCTACTACGTGCAAAGCTACCAGGGGAGTTGGGGGAAGAGGGGAAAAAAAATTAATTGAATCCTTACGTTTGAGTGATGGCTACTCTGAGAGCTTGTCAACCTGATGGTAAATCTTGGGGGTGTTAATTGCTTTGAAATCCCTTTCCTCTCGTCAGCAGTTCCCCACCTTCCCCGCAGTCCCGTCTCGCTTGTTTGCAGCCCACGGTGAGCTGCCCGAGCACAGCTCTGAGCACCCAGGGAGGCTCGGGGTGAGAGGGGGGGATGCTTTCTCCTTATTCCCTTTCCAATGGCTCCTGTTTGCTGATAAGGTTAATTGATTTCTTTTGCTTTAATTAACGAAATTCAATTTCCGCCTAATGAGAAAGATGCTGGTGTGACACGTGTAAACGGCCAAGTGAGGAGTGCCAGGCGGGAGGGGAGGGAGGCAGCAGCCTGCGTGTGGGCAGGCAGCCTGGGGAGCTGGGGTCCCTCCCCCTGGGCATCCTCCTCGTGTCCCCCGAGCGAGGTGCCACCCACTGCTGCGTCCTCTGTGGTACCCAGGAACATCACCAAATGTCCTCTGTGGTACCCAGGAATGTCACCAAATGTTCTCTGTGATACCCAGGAACGTCACCAAATGTCCTCTGTGGTACCCAGGAACATCACCAAATGTCAGCAACCATCCTCTGTGGTACCCAGGAACGTCACCAAACACCCTCGGCACTCAGTGCAGCTTTGGCCTGTTTGGAGAGAACTGACCCTGGAATAGAATCCCAGAATTTTTTGGGTTGGAAGGGAATTTAAAGCTCACCCAGTGCCACCTCCTGCCATGGGCAGGGACACCTCCCACTGTCCCAGGTTGCTCCAAGCCCCGTCCAGCCTGGCCTTGGACACTTCCAGGGGTGGGGCAGCCACAGCTGCTCTGGGCACCCTGTGCCAGGGCCTGCCCACCCTCACAGGGAAGGATTTCTCACAAATACCTGACCCAGCCAGCAGCACATGAGCTCCTTCTCGGGCCCTGGGCTCCCTTGTTTGTGCTGAAACTGGGATCAACAGGAGAGGAGGGTGGGGGGAAGGAGGATGGCAGAGAGAGAGAGTCACTTCTCATCAAGTTGATCAATCTCTCTGCTGTTGAAGCCTCTCAATGAGTTGAATGTGATTTTCTCTGCCTTACGCGCAAGGTGGAAGTCGATCGCTTTCAATTTTCAGCATGCAGAACTGGCACTCTGTCAAGCTCCTGCCTTGCATAACCATGATTGCTGCTGGCGAGGGCTCCCAGCACACCCGGAGCCGTGCTGGGAGCGGGGCTGGGTGTGGGCAGCACCCTCTGCCTCAGCCACGGGAGCTCCGGCCAGGGTGATCCCTCCGGTGATGGTGTGGGACAGGCTGCTGGGAAGAGGAGGGTGAAATCTCTGCATGGGGCTGAAAAAATGCTGTGTTGGGCTCTGAGGGGACAGCTGTGACAGCACAATGTCCTGGGGTCAGCTTGACCAGCCGAGGACTCCAAACCCAGAGCCCTGAGAGCGTGAAGCTCAGTGCACATCAGCCAAGGGCTCTGCAGCTCTGCGGACAGGGAATGGGATAGGGCTGAGTGGCACTGACCTCTCTGGGAACCTGGAGAAGCTCTCGCTGCCCTACAGATTCCCATTTCCCATGAATGAATCCGAAGGGAGGATGCAACAGGCGCTGGCAGGGTGTTTGGGACATGGTGTGGGGGCTGTTGTCAGCAGCCCGGGGCCTGAGCGTGGCCCCGGAGCCTCCTGCCCGCCACGGGGGCCAGAGCCTGCAGATAAGAGAAAGTGATTTCTGCTTTTAATTAACTGAGCTTTCATTTCAGGATAAACAAAGGCCGTGTTTGTGTGCTGACAGCTGGTTGTCCTTCTGGGTCAGATAAGAAGGCGACTTATTGCCTCCAAGCTCTGGGAGGGACCAGGAGAGAGTCCAAGGAGTGGGAAACACGAACAAATGCCGGGTGAACCTACACGGGCAGCCGGGCTGGGCTATTGTGTGTGTTAAATAGGGATTCTTGTGCCTATTCATCCTCCTGCCCCTGGGTAGGAGCTGCTATCCTGCCATTGTCACAGCAAATCCCCAAACCAGTGGCGAGCGTGTTGAGGCAGGCGTCCAAGGTTTCCCCTGCAAAGGCGGAGTGCTCCCGGGGGCTTTGCTGGCTTTGGGAAGGATGGCTGCCCATCCCTGCACGAGCTCCGTGATTTCTGAGTCTTCTGGTACCCCTGAGGATGCA
The DNA here is from genome assembly GCA_013397175.1 of Platysteira castanea. Taxonomy (NCBI): domain Eukaryota; kingdom Metazoa; phylum Chordata; class Aves; order Passeriformes; genus Platysteira; species Platysteira castanea. The sequence goes on from VYXC01002074.1 coordinate 324,930, forward strand.
GATGTCCCCGGGATGTGTCCCAGGGAGAGGCGGGAACTGCCCCGAGGCCAGGCACTGCTTTGCTTTGGCAGCCCCTGGGCTTGGCTGGAGCAGAGGCTCCTTCGGGAGGATCGGGCAGTGCAAGGGTAAATGCCAAGCTCCCCAGTTCAGCATCCCCTCCGAGGGGACTAAAGTGCCCAAAGACCTGAGAAATGCCAGCATTTGCAGCCTCGTGCCCTAAAACAACACATTCCACGGCGAAATTGGTGCTTCCAGGCAGCCGGGAGCTGCTGCAGGGAGGGAGGAGCAGTTACGGGGGTGGAGGAGTGGAAACGCCTCTCCAGGGCCGATGATTCAGAAATTCAGCCAGCCTCCGTGGCACCTCTCCCCAGGCTGGGAACGAGAGGGTGTTCCCAGCCCGTGCTGCTGTTCTCTGCTCTGTTCTGGCTGAGCAGACGCTGGGGAGAGTTGGATTTTGGCCAGGATGGGCACAGGGCGCTGGTCCCTATAGGTGCCATACCCACGTGTGGGTGTCTGTGGGCACTGCTGGTGGATCCAAGCACCAGGACAGCACCTCCAGGTCTCTGGAGCTCTGCACAGGGGAAAGCAAACAGCTGGTTTGGCAGGGTCGGCAGATGTGCTGCACATCTGGGCGGGGGACAGGGGGCTGAGAGCTTCCAGCACTGCCCGAGAGCTCTGCAGGTGAGTTCAGCTCTTGTCTGAGATGCTGAAAGGAAGATGGTGCTGGATGTTTTCTCATCTAGAACATTTGCAGGGGGTCTCTTGATAGGTCAGTTTTCCATTACCTTTGTGAAAATCCCAAAGCAAAACCTGAGGTTTTCAGGCTGTGGCTGCTGCACATCATCTGTTCAAAACTGGAGGAGGAGGAGTATGTTCATTTCTTAGCTAATTTTTTACTGAACTCTTTCCTTGTTCTTTTCCACTGGAGAGACAAAAGTGAAAAAACTTAAATGACTTCGTGGGATGTGGAGGGAAAAAGTTTGGTTTTCCTTTAATCTTCAGCAATACAAGTTGGCAGTTTCAGTCCAGTTCCAGTCTTGGCACATTTTCTTCTTGTGCCTAATTTGAGGTGACCGCTGCAAGATCTGCTCTGGTTTCACATCCCTCAGCCTTGTGTTTTTGCACTTCCAAGACTGTGTGATGGATCTTAAGGAGCCTGCATTATACAGCCCTGTATCCATCTGTTGTCCTTACAAGTTAAACAGCCTGAAAAAAACATGGATTAGAGCCTCAGCTCCTATAATGAAGCAGCAATTTGTCTCCAGACCCTGATCCAGGTGTAGCAGAGCTAACGAGCTGGCTGGCCTTGAGCATCAGAGAATGTTAAATACGTTTTTTTGGTGGAGAAAAACCAGAGTGAGGAGGAGAAAGCGGTGTTGGGAAGAGGAAGGGAGGGAAGGACAGCAAAGTGGAAGAAATCGGGAAGTGGGACGGGGTTCTCCCTGCTGATCACTGCTCAGGCAGCCAAGGCAGGTCCCTGGTCAGGTTGGATGTGCAGACTGTGCCTGGTGTCATCTCCAAGGTGTCTTTGAGGTGGTTGTTGACCATCCAGTGGTGCCAGAGGTTTTTGGAAGCCTGGAGGGGAGGGGAAAGTCCTGCTAAAGCCCTCTGGCTGCTTTTCCTAGGCGAGGATGCCGAGGCTTGCGTGGGCTGAGCCGCTCAGCGTCTCTGTCAGGGTGGGGATTAATGGAAGGGTCCCCCCAATCCCTTCCTGCTGCCTCCCAGGAGAGCAGCAGGATTATTAAGGCAGGTAAAGAACGGTGGCGAGAAAATGAGAGGAGAAGGTCTCATTCCATTATGTGGGAGAAAATACTTCCCAATTAAAGGGAATGAGCTGAAAGTGGGATGTGTGGGGGGAGAGGGAAGGGGGGAATCGTGCAGCTCCTGGCAGAAGCAGGCGCCTTCAGTGGGGCTGATTTCCCGGAGCAGCGAGAGGAGAGGATGAGGAGGGTGGATGGATGGTTGGGTAATTATTTTTTCTTATGGCGAGGAAGGTTTGGTTCTGAAAGCGAGAGGAGAGGGAGGGGAGGCCAGGTTGATGGAGATCACGTTTCATTCAATTTGGAGAAAAGGAGAGGGAGAGAAGAAGATGAGCCTGAAATGAGGCTTAATTTTAATGAAGAAAAATTCTCTGCTAAGTAAGGAGAGTTGAAAGGGAGGGAGAGGAGGGTTTGAAAATGATAGGAGCCTGACACGCTATTGTGGTGGAGAGATTTCCTTTTCTTCCTTTTCCCTTTGGTTAGAAAAGAAAAAAAAAGATAATAAAGACAGTGAGAGGTGGAGGAGAAAAGAGAGGAGAGATCTAATAAATGAGTTGCAACACCTGAGGAGAGGTGGCCTCGCAGCTGGGGGAGGTGGCCCGGGGGTCCTGCTCAGCTCTCCATGGATGCTGATGGCTTTTTCCCCTCTTCTACCCAGGCCCGCAGGGCCAGGGCTCAGCCCAAGCCTTTTAATTGATTTTTAACTCGGAACCGACTCCTTTAATGGCTACCAGAGGGGCTTGAGGCACCTCGGGGGCCACCCGATGGGTGGGGCCACAAAGAATGATGAACCTGAGCCCTTTGCTGCTGCTTGGGGTGCTGTGTCCTGCTGGGGGAGGATTTGGGGACTTGCTGCTGGCACCGTGGTGGGAAGGATGGACCCGGCCCTGGGCAGCTGTGTCTTGTAGCTGCCACGTTAAATAAAATCCCTTCCTGGCACCCAGGATGGATTTCCGGGCCCTTGGGACTTCGCTGCCTTTAGGATGTGCATCCCTGCTCATTCCCAGCTCCTGATTTCCATTAGAAGAAGTTAAAAATACACGAATGGTGTCCTTTGCATTATTTTCTGTGCCCCCTAATTGCAGCTCCTTGCAGACAAGTGAGGCCCAGTCACTGCTGAGGGGAGGCTCAAAGGGGTTTGGTGCCAGGCGCTGCCTCAGGGGGTGGCTGGCAGTGCTGGCCCAGTGAAACCCCCTCTGCAGAGGAGTTTTCCTGCTCTGGGTGCTGGTTTGAATGCACCAGGAGCCTCTGTGGTGGCACAAGCCCTTCAGATTTGCTGGAAATACTTGGCTGAGTGGTTCTGGCTGTTGTCATTCTGGCCGCCCTTGGTTGGGTGGGAATTACCGGGTATTTCATAGATTCTTTTTCCATCTGCTTCCCAGAATTCTGCTCATTCCCCAGATCTCCTGCCTGGCTCGGAGCTGGTGGGTACACAGGCTGAGAGCACCCAGGGAACTGCAGTTAAAAGCTCATCTCATCTTCTGCACGACTCACGCTGCAGAACTTGCTTGGTTTATGCCTTATTAAAAGAACAACACATCCTCTGGGGACACAGAAATCCATCTTGTTTCCAAAAGCTTTTGTGGGGACGAATCCAAAAGCTTGGCAGTAGCAGGCCCGGGAAAGGCTCACATTCACTCATTTATTTCTTGCTCAGGTGACTTTGGCTTCACGCAGACTTCTTGTTCTTGATGAATAACACTTAGATCTTTAAGCAGTATTTGAGTAAAGCTGCCGAAGAAGTAGGAGGCAAATTGCCTGCGATTGCCAGATCCTAATCAACAAGCAAACAAGAGAATTCTCCCTCCCCTGTCCAAGCTGTCACCCTTCCTCTCCACGAAGGTGTTCGATGGTGCTCCCAAAAACACTGAAATGGTGATGATTCCATTTCCCCTGCTCCATCATTTTTCCCCTTGCCAGGACACAGCTGAGTGGGGAGCGCCAGCCTGTTCTGGAGCAACTTCTGGAGGGAAGTGGGGAGGTTCTGGAAATCTCTGGTTCTGTTCTGGTAAAATGTTGCCTTCCCTCTGATGGGGGGCATTAGGAGAGTAACTGATCTGTGGCTTCCGGGAGGCGGCTCTGAAATAGGCTCTGTAATCTCAGACTTTGGACCTTTTTTCTCCATAATCCGAGGCTTAGATCGTTGATTTGGTGTGGATGAGTCCCTCCTGCTCCCCTCTTCCCCCTAAATCCCTTGCCTTTGAAATAACACCTGCTCATATCCTTGTGTCTGTCATGGGGAGGCAGGAAGATCTTCTCATCACAAGGAAACGTGGTTTGCTTCAATCCCCCCCACTGCCACACATCCTCTTCCAAAATACTGCATAATGTCAGACTAAATCCTTATCAGAAATTTTAATGAGCAAAATAAAACCTGAAATCTGTGTGATTAAAATCAAATCTTCCCTCTTCTGCTCTGCTGGAGCTGGCTGCCAAAACAGAGGCACAACGCTGACAATGGGAGGCCCCTCGTATTTAATTACCTCCGGCTTCATCGGCTTTAGAGAGACATCCTCTGGTCCCTGCTGGGGCTCTGGAGAACCTCAAAGAACAAACAGAGGGTGGTTAAAGTGGTATCCACTAAAATGTGCCCAGAGAAGCTGTGGCTGCCCCATCCCTGGAACTGCTCCTTCTCATGGAAGGTGTCCCTGCCCATGGCAGGGGGGTTGGAGCAAGAGGATCTTCAAGGTCCCTCCCAACCCAAACCATGCCAAGATTCTGTGTTTGGCTGCTCTTCTGTGCTGTTGGAGATGACCCAGTTCTGGCCCCAGGGAGAGTCCAGTATCTCCAGAGGTCTCAGGGGATGAAAGTTGGCCTGCGCTGATCCCAGGTGTTGCTTTTTCCTTCCCCCACTGATGGTCTTAAGGCTTGTGGAGGACTTTTCCATGGGTGGTGGCTGCTCCTGGCTGCCCTGAGGACACTCCATCTGTCCGCTCACCTCTGCCAAATTCCTTCTGACTTCCTCTGTCAGCCCTGCATCACCTGTGCTGCTCAGTGCCCAGCTGTCCTTTCCTGCCTCCTAGAGATCCCTTTTTCCTGCTTTGTCTGTCCTTGAAGCTGTGTCACGCCCTTTGTGGTTGCTGTTGGGCAGATGCCCACATTACACGACTACCATCATGCAAGGCTTCAGAGCCAGGGTGGGGCTCACCAAAGGGAGGAGAAGAGGTGAATCCTGGTGGCTTTTGCTCTTGCCCACCTCCTTAGTGCTGTTCCAGCTCCACATCCTCTCTCTGTGCATGAAAAATCACCTTTCAGCCCTTTTTTGAGAAATACAGTGTCTGTGGTGCCTTCCAGCCTCCCTGGGCACTCCTTGCAGCTGACTTCCAGTCAGAGGTCCACGCAGGGCTGCAGTGAATTAATTGACTTCCTTCTCTGTTTCTTTCATTCCTGGATTAATTCCTTGAGTACCTTTTAAAATCACCATCTGACTTTCCCAAAGTCTCTTGAATTATGTCTTCACCCATATCCTCTGTCGTTTGTCTCCTTCCAAGAGGCTGTTTCATTTCATTTGTCCTTCGAAGGAAGTGGGAGCATATTTCATGAGCCGGAGAATTGAATCAAATAGAAGAGAGCAGGGAGCACTCACCTGAGCTCAGACCTTTCCCCACCAGAAAGAGAAAGAGATAATTAAGAGATACTCAGGAGGTGCAGCCAGCCCGTGTTTCTGGGCAGGAATCCTGACTGGATATCTCTGTCTGCCTTGCCCAGAATGCAGGATGCTTAAATTATCATAATTTAATGGCAATAATATGAATATCCAGATAGGAATAACCAGAACAAATTCTGAGAAGTGAACGGGAGAACCTTGGTCGCAATGACCTTGCTGTGTCTTAAAACCTGATAAGCCACGGTGACTTGAGCTGGAGAGACAGTAATGAGGGGAATATATGCAGATGGCCAGCGTCCTCCTCAGTTCCTGTGACATTGTTCCCGGGCAGGTGGACAGCGCTGCTGTCGTGACTTGTCTCGTGGACAGCTGGCGCTGAAACGGTGCCGTGACAGTGGGACATCGACTCCTCGGGGCTCCTCCCCTTTCTCTTTCTTTTCTCGGTGTGCTTTGAGAGGCAGGAGTAATTATGCCAAGATTAGAGTGTTAATCATCATTTGCAAATGGGGGAGTCGTTCTGAGGAAGCAACAATGTATTGAGGGAAAGTATGGATGGACTGACTTTGAGAGGAGCCATGCGACTGCCATCCTTCAAGCATACTCTCCTTGACCTCGTGAAAGTGCTGTGCCATGCTGGGTCAGAAATCTGTAAAACTCACCCGAGAAATCCTGTTTTGATTAACGTCAGCCCGGCCAGACGTGCCCCTCTTCTCCATAGCCAGCCCTGCAGTTTGCTGAACTTGCTGGGGGAAGAATACTCAGCAACTGGTTTGGGGCACAGCTTGCCGTGCGCGGCACTTGGTGTTCTCTGAGATGTATCCAAGGAAAGTTGGGCTGGAATAAAGCAGCTCCTCTCAGAAACATCATGAAACTGAGTAGGAGAGCACAGTTCCATGCCTGCAGTCCCCTTGGCTTTGTGGGCTTTTGCAGGAAGCATTTTTTTAATGAAAAGAGAGCAGAAAAGAGATGTCTTATTGACATTTATTGTCTATTTGCCCTCTTCCAGAAGTTAAAGCTCTCTGGGACTGGAAATACAGATGCTCCCTGGAGGACCAGCATCTCCTTCCTCCTAATTTCATTTTGTGTGACGATAATAAAATATAAACCCAGAATTAAATCCCTATTAAGAGATACAGCTCCACAAAGTCACGGGGGCTGTTGAATTAAGGTCCAGCCCTGCCAGGTCCTGAGTGCCTTTCCTCTCCGCTCGGCTGCACTGGGAGCTCGAGAGTTTGCAGGCTCTCACGTGGCATCCTCAGCATCTTGCAGAGTTGGGGCTTTTAATTTTGCAGATCATCAAAGGCAAACCAATCCATCAATTATCAACGCTCCAGCTTGCTGCTGAGTAAATGAGAGTATTACGGTGTATCAATTAGCAGCATCGGACGCCCTGAAATGATAACAGAGCAGCTTCGCAGACATGCCTGGCATCCCGGGCTGCAAGCTGAGAGAGCAGGTGCCAGGATTTTGGCTGCTGGGGAAGGGAGGATGCTGGACTCAGGAGCTGGACTTTATGGGGGAAAAAAGAAAGGGATGGTCCAGGGTTGGTCCAAATCCTATGTCCTGTTCAAGGGTTGTAGCTCTTGTGTGTGGTAGGTGGTTGTAGTGGTTGACTGCTGAGAATCTAATTGTATTTGGAATGGGAAGAGATTTGGGGTGTTTGGGGTTTTTTTTAAGATATTTATTTCAGTAATTCCAGATCAGTACAAAATCCAGCTAAAGGAGCAGCACTCCTGGCCTCGTGCTCTGCAGTCTGTGCCCTCTTCCCCCTCTTTTCCTCCACGTCTGGGGTGTGACATGAACAGGCTCACTGGAAATGTCCCTGTGGTTTGTCCACAGCTGCAGGAGCCATCCCTAATTCCTCAGCATCTGTAGGGCAGCATGTGTATGGGACAACACCCACTCCTGGTCCCCACACAGTTCTCAGTGGTGGTTTGTCCTGCATCCCTCAAGTTCATCACCACCAGGCTCTCGTTATCTGTTCAGATTGATGCACTTGTACTCCTTTTATTTATTTATTTTTTATTCATCGCATTAAGTAGAGCTTAGTGAATAACACATTTTTCTGCTCATTTTCTGGATGGTAAAATTCCTTTTAAAAAAAGGAAAAAAGGAGGGGTGGAAAGCTCAGCCCCACTGCCTGCAAACGCCACTGTTTTGTTTAGATTTCATTTATTTAAATATATTCCCAAGGGTTTGAATAAAACAGAAGGAAACCCTGTGATGGGCCTTTGAACCAAATGCTCTGCATGTTTTTGTGTTACAGCATCTTTTGAAATCGTTCAATTCTTCCCCTTTCTGAAACAATCCAGTGGGTTCAACCCAAGAATTGTTTGGGGTCACCAAACTTTTGGTTTCTAGAGAAAGATTTTTGATAGTTTAGGTTTCTCTTCCTCCTAGTTAAGAAAATGAGTCTTGCAGCCTTTAATGATGTGGGGATGGAAGGATTTTGCCACTTTAGGTTTGTGTTGCTGTTGTAAGGAAATGTGGAATGGAACCAAAGTTAATAGGAAAGGGTCTGGAGATCCCATAAGGAGCAGCTGGGGGAACTGGGAAGGCTCAGCCCAGAGAAAAGGAGGTTCCAGGGGGACTTGGTGGCTCTGCACAGCTCCTTGACAGGAAGGGGCAGCTGGGGGTGAGTTGGGCTCTGCTCCCATGGAACAGGGACAGGACAGGAGTAGACGGCCTTAAACTGTGCCAGGGCTGGTTTAGGTTGGGCATCAGGAGGAATTTCTTCATGGAAAGGGTGGTCAGGCCTTGGCAGGAGCTGCCCAGGGAGGTTTGGAGTGCCCATCCCTGGAGGTGTCCCAGGAAGGGCTGGAGGTGACACTCAGTGCTCTGGGCTGGGGACAAGGTGGGGATGGGGCACAGCTGGGCCTGGATGGTCTGGGAGGGCTTTTCCAGTGATTCCAAGAGTGATGCTGCAGATGTAAATTTAGCAGCTGATGTCTTAATTCCTCACGTGCATTTTGCAGACAATTCTGCCTTGAATTCCTCTCACCAGTGGCTATTAATGTCACCCTTTCTGTGGGGAAACGGAGTCACAGGGCTTGAGCTGCCCAGCCTCACGCTGTGCCTTGCTGGGGTAAGGCTGCTTTGGTTTGCATCCAGCTGTTTGCAGCTGGCCAGCTGTGAGTGAGGAGGGGTGTGCTGAAGTCAGCTTGGGAGGATGTTTTGGGACCTTTGTGGTGACCTGTGCTGGGGTGGCAGGAGCTGATGCTCCCTCCTGCGTGTCCAAAGGCACCTGGCAGCATCTCCCAGACCCGCTGCCTTCTGCCTAATGTGCAACAGCCTTAAATATTCCTGGCGTGTGATATTTTTAAGGAGCATTCATACAGCACTTCTCTTAACAGCTACAGCAGAGCACCTGAGGGATTAGAGCTGATCTTTGTCACAAGTGTTTAGTGCTTGATACACATGTTTATTATATATTTCAACTAAATTGGAGTCAATAAACTCTCTGCATAAATATAATGTCTCTGAACAAAACACACATCCCCTCCCCAAATAGGCCATTTGCTATGCAGGAGCTCTAAAGGGTTGCAGGGATGTCTGATTCTTACTTCTGTTGTAATTGGCATTAAAATATAATACTCTCCCTTCAGAAGAGAAGCTCCCATACTGTGAAAATGCCTTTTCTGTCCAGGCAGGGGCCAAATAATAGCAAATTATAAGCATGGAAAATATTTAGAACAAAAAAAAAAAACGAAAAAAAAAAGAGGAAAGAGGACTCTGAATTATCAGAGCTGATCCATAGCTTGCAGTCTGGTACAATTTGTCTTTTGAATACACCATACGAACCAGCTATGAATAAAATCAGTCAATTTAACCCAAAATCAATGTTCTTTTGTAGAAGTGCTTAAAATCTAAGTGGAAGGGAAAGCTTTGAAGCTGCCTATCCCTTGGTAAACGCCGCACTTACTCCCAGTTTGATTTCAGCTCAAAATCCTTCCGTCTCCCAGTGCCCACCTTCATTAGAAAAGCTGATGAGTAATTAGCAAATGCGTGGAAAATGGCTAATTTTTTTTTTTTTCCTAAAGAAAACAATGTTTTTTCTTTCCCTGACTGGCACACGTGGCTTCCACGAGCCTCGCTGCGACGAGGTCGCGCCCCAGCTCCCTTGGCACGGGGAATTGCTGGGGACACGAGTCCCCTGGCAAGGGCCACGCACGCCTTGTCGGGAGCACGGAGCTTCCTTTGTGTGCCTGGTGCCTCCAGGGAAAGCCCATTGCCTCTGCACCTTGGGAGAGCTGCCAAGGCCGGCAGCGCTGGCAGCCGCCCGCTCCTGGGCAGGTTGGCAGCCTCGCGTCTCCGCCGGGGATCCGGGCGAGCCAGGTTGGCTCCCGCCGCCGGATTAGGGCTGCGGGGTGATAAAGACGTGCAAAGTGTTTCCCTGGCCTCCTCTGGGGAGGGAAGCTCCCGGTCCCCGGGATAAGGGCACCGTGGAGGTGCTGCCTGTGCTGGTGTGGCTCTCCTGGCTCCGGGCCGTTGTCCCCTTGGCTTCACTCCTTGGCTCCTGCCGGTTTTATCCAAGCCAAATTTGCAGCCCGGGCAGGAGACAAGTCCCTGTGCAGTGCAGATGGTTGAAACCCCACTGAATGAGATGTTTAGAAATGGATGGGATGTCGCAGCCAAGGAACTGAGCCTGACACATCACCATGGAGGTGCCCAGTGACCCCAGTTCCTCTCTTTTGAATCCCAGTCAAGAGTGCTGTGATTCAGCAGCTGTGATCTGCTGCTTGGAGGATTAAAAGGCTGCTTGGGTCTCACTGAAAGGATTTTGCCCATTTTGCTGTCATATCTTGGCACCCCAGGCTTGCAAATGTGCTTTCGTTCCCCTAAAGGAGATCCCAGCCCAACTCGGGGTGAGACCAGGGAGCCTGGATGATGTGTCAGGGCTCACTGGGAGGCCGTGGCAGAGCAGAGAGTGACCCCTCTTATCCAGAATCCCAGGCCCTGTTTCCATCAGTAGTATCTCTGCTCTTCCAACCTCTTCCAGCTACTTCTTATACTGAGGTCATCAGAGGTTTTGCATGATTGAATTACAGGGTCAAAGGTGGAGCTCGAGCAGGTCCATGAGATGGTTTTTTTCCTTCTGTGGTGTCTGGTCTCCTGAAGATCCACAATTGCTGAGGGGCTTTAATGGAGTGAAGTCTTGGGGGTCAACTAAGCAATCTGCAGTCCTGAGGGGGAGGTGAGGTGGACCTGCTCTTGTCAGTCCTTAAGTATCAGTTACTGAAGTGAAAGGTTTTGTTCTCCCTCTTTGTTTTGATCAATCGTTGATAAATAGCTCAGTGCTTGTGATGGATGTTGTGATCAGAAGTTTGAACTTGCCCCAGGCCTGTCAAATTTGATGTATCTCAGATGTCTGCACTAATTTATACAAATGCTTTGCAGCACTAGAAGAAATCAAAACCTTGGAAACACAAGAGTTTGTCCAAAAAAGGAGCAACTTTTCTTTCTTGTCCCCAAAGACCTTTTGTTATTTCAGGTAAATGTTAAGTTAATGCCTGGGGACCCCAGCCCCAGTCGGGGTCCTCCAGCCCAGCTGTTGTATCCAAGCAGAGGAAGTCAGATTCTTTCTTTCAGAAAGCTGATTTCAAAATAAACACAGCTCTTGAGGAGGAAAAAGGGAAATACCAGAGAACCCTGACTTGCAGAAGGATGTGCAGGTGGTTGATAGTGTGGCCATGAGTGTAACCTGGTCACCTGCAGCTTTGTCTTCACTAATCTGCTGCTCTCATTTCCCAGGCTGGCATTTCAAGCAGGTTAAACACAGAAATCAAAAAGCAGCTCTTGCTAAATTCCCCAAATAAAAACATTTTGTGGCTTAGCCTATTTATAGCTGGCTGAGTGAAGGCAGCACTCAGTGAGAGGGACATCAGGAGGTTAATATGCGTGCAGCTGGTTTGGCCAATTGATTTTTGTGACCATTAAATTCCACTTCTGAGAGCCTTGCACACACATTTCGGTTGATCCATCTTGGATGGCGGAGTGCTCCAAAGAGTGCTTGAAGCTTTGTTTTGCCTGGTTTACGGGAAATAAGGTGTCGCTGGTGTAAGGTGCTGCAGATAAACGCACAAAGGTTCGGTTTTGTTTTTTCTCCTGTTTTTTTTTTGTGTTTTAATTGGCTGGCAGCTCTCCCCATGTCTCCCCCCGCCCAGGCCTCATTTAGTTCAGCGTGTAATTCCGCACACAATGCGCACACGCTGAGGTGTGGTTTCAAGGTCTTCGCGTGTTTAGCAAATATTTCAGCCGAAACGATCTGTTCAGCTGTTACATTGATTGCCAAGATTACAGCACGACAACAAACATTATTTGGGGGATCGGAGACGAAATTACAGCCCACTCTCGGCGGCGTCTGCAGCGAGGAGCAGATGCACCGTTAATTTGGTGCTGCAGTGGCCATTACCCGGCGCAGCGGTGTGGGATGCAGCAGCATCCAGCCAGCCGTGCCCGCCGGTGCTGCCGCGAGCGCCGCAAGGATCCGCGCCGTGCCAGGGCCTTTTCTGACCACCGAGGGCTGCAGTGGTGGAGGCCAAAGCAGAACAGGTGGTAGAGGTTGGCAGAGTTGTGTTGGACGGTTGGGAGGCGGGAAGTGGCTCTCGAAGCGGCGGCAGATCCGCAGCCGGTCTGTGGAGCGCGGGGTGGTGGTGCTGGCCATGGTGCAGGCTGGGTTTTTCCATGAGTCTTGGACCGATGGAACGATGGCGTGACCATAAACCTGTTTATTTTGGAAGGAGCAGCGATGGGCAAATGGGGTGTTTGCTCCGTAAGCTGGCATAGGGTCCCCTCTGGACAGGATGGGGCACAGTTGTGTTAGTTTGGGACTCAAACTTTTGCTGGAACCCAAATCTACAGGCTTGCAGATTGCCTGTGGCTCAAGTTGGTGGAGGAACTGGGCTTTGGCTTGTGAATTCCACCCCAGCAGGATGTGTGAGTGCTGCTGGCACACTGACCTTGGAGATGAGCTGGAAGCAGCACCGAAGGCAGCAGGAACCCATCTGCTGCGTCCCAGCCTGCCTCAGTTTCCCCATCTGTGCAGTGGGGAGTGTCCTGCAGGTGTGCAAGGGGAGCCCTGTGGAGTGTTAGCACATTGTGACGCGTGACATCAGGGCTTGGGGACATGCTGGCACCCATGGAACCAGGGAGGGACTGTCTGTGAGGTCAAGGAGGAGACAGCAGGGTTCTGCCCCGTGTCCTCCTCCCTGTGAGCGCTCCCCATGCAGCTGAGCGGGCTGTGGAGAAGGAGGATGCTTCCTTCAGGGAAAGGAAATGTGACTTCTGCGCAGTCCTTCCCCACGGCTCTCACTGTGGTGCCTCCCCTCAACGCACGCTTTTCACCTCCCATCTGCAAAAGGTAAAATATCTGCTCTAACATGGGAAGCTGGTGCATGCAGAATGAGGTCACTGCGCTTGATCTCATCATGAACACTTTTTTTTCATGGTTGAAAGGTGAATATCAACTGTGTAGTGGCCACCGAGGAGCTCAAAGGAAGGATATGCAGCCTGATACATGGCACTGCCTTGAAGTTTGGGGCTGGGGCTCTGCAGTCCCAAGGACAAGGCTGGTTGAGGACTCTCTGACCTTGAACAGCTCTGCTCTGTCCTGCCTGGTGCTCCCAGGAGGTTTCTGGCAGAGGAAAACAGACCAGCCAGAAAAGTTGATTGAATGACATTTCTGTCCTGATGCTGGCTACGGGGTCACCCTTCTTATTAAAGTTAGAGTTATTGATAGCTCTTCAGGAGTCTGTATAGAGTTAATAAGTGGTTAGCAGATGTTAGAAGCATATTGCAGATATTAGTGGTAGATTGGGATAAATCCATCAGTGGATGATGCTGCTGGTGGCTACGGACATGAGCTGAGCACTGCCTCGTCGGCTGAATATTCAGCAATCCATTACCTAATAACTATTTGCCTTTATTAAGCCTTGTTTAACTCTCTGTTAACCAGCCAGAGCCCCTCTCTGAGAAATTTGGCCTGAAATAGCACCAAGTACACAAATCTCTCGACACTTCTGCCAGAATCTTGGCTAGCGAGTAATTTGTACATCTGATTTGTGCCTTTGCTTTGAGTCCCTCTCAGAGCCACCTCCTCAGCCCATTTCTCCAATTTATTAAGCCACTTTGTCCTTGGAGTGGTAGAGGCACAAAAAGGTGATCAAAGAGGAGGTGGAAGATCAAATATTAAATTTCTGAATGTTTTCTGCTAAGTGACAGCGAGGGAGCCAGGAATTGAGTGTCCAATATTGCCGCTTTCAATGGCTTTCTCTTCCAAATGTCACCCCGTAAAAATAAAACTGAAGGGAAAGGGAAAAGCCAAGCAGCAAGAGGGACACATCACAGCTAAATGACACACACCCCCAATGCTGGAGTGGTTTCAGTGGCTTTTATGGGAGCTGCTCCCACCTCGGCAAAGTTAATGAGTAGCCAGTTTTCACTGCCTGCTGGGTAATGTCAGGTCTAAAATACAGCAAAGCCTGTCTGAGGCAGCCACTCAAGGGAGCAACAAATACAGGTTGCAGGCAGAGACGGCTCAGAATTGCTCTCCACGGCCCTGGTCCTCTGCAGTGACCAAGGAGCTTGTCTGCTGAGCGGGGAAAGATGACAAAAGTGGTGTGGAGCTGTGTCCTTTGCTGGCCAGGGAGGTGTTTCTGCTTTTCTCTGGTTGCCTCCGGCTCTTGGTGGCCCTGTCCTGCCATCCTAGCGGAGATCAGTGTGAGAGTGTCCCTCACAGGGTTCCTTCTGCATTGTCAAAATCTTCAAGCATTTGAACCCCTCAGTATAGCCTTGATTTGGGATTTGCACAGAGTAGGAAGCCAGGAAAAAATTCTGCTGTAAAATTATCTGAAATTGTCATGCAATTATTATAGACCTACTACTGACATTTCTGATTTTCTTTGTCTCCTACCAAGCTGGCCTGCATGACCTGGTCTGCAGCTCAAATTTCTGCTCTGTTGTCAGTCTTATCTCTGATTAAGCCAATCATGTGCAGATGAACCAGCGTGACCCACACGGTCCCATCATTTCCCGGGGCACTCCTGGACCCCGCGCTGTGGCTCAGTGCTGACCCTCCCAAATCACTGGTGGCTGTGGGCTCTAATTACCTGTGGTGTGGCCAGCTGAGATGGATTTGGGAAATTGATGGCTTGGCGTAATCATGAGTTCCTTGCAGCTTGGTGAAGGTGGGATGAGTTACAGATCAGTCCCTCTCCCTGCTAGAGGAGGGCAGTGGAGGAGACCGTAGGTGGATGGGATTGGACTCAGCTTCCAGGAGAGGAACATCTTTGTTCCACAGCCATTTTGGTAACCCTGCCTGGGGTGTTTAGCATCTCTGTGCAATGCAGGAGTCCTTTGCACCTTGGGTGTGTGCTCCCTTGCACCTGCATGCAGGATTTTGGGTCCCAGCAGAGAAGAATACCTAGAGGAGAGCCCGCAGGTGGCGTTGGGTGATGTGTCCTGGTGGGATGGCATGGACTGGGACTGTTTCCAGGGGACAAAACCCAGACAGCAGCTGCTGACACCCCGGTGCCCATAAAACAGAGCTGGGAGCAGAGGTTTGCCAAGTGTTGCCCGTCCTTCACCCAGGAGGAGGAAGAGGTTTCCTCTGGCCCAGCTGCTGGTCCATCTGCATTTCTGCTGAATAACAGAGCGTGGGTGGTGGAATGTCGCCCGTTTCCATGGTGTCTAAGTGCTTCTGCAACGCTCCAGCTCGGGAAATGGGCCCCTGTTATTATTCCCATTAGAGGGATGGGAAACTGAGGTGCGGGGAACTCGGGAACCAAGTTGGGCTTAGTGCTGCTGTCACTGTTTTGGGGACACACAGCTCTAGGTGAGGGACTTGGGAGAGCTGGGTGCTTTGCAGTGGGGGACTGAAAATCCAGGGATGTGCTTTTCCCGTTTGAAACAGGTATTGAAGTTCCAATAGGAACTTCCAGAAATGTTTTTAGGGCTGCAGTTGTTTGTAAAAACTGCACTGGCCTTCTCTGGCTTTTTAAGCCATGTTGTGCCTCCTGTGTTTGCTTTCATTTGTTTATTTATTTATTTGGATAATCCCCACTTCACAGAAGGGATCTGCAGTGAAGGAATTAGTGGCCTGTCAAGGCAATTTCTCACCCTCTTCACCCAGGACATCTGGTTAGTTTACATTAGGGATACTTCACAAAATAATTGTTTAGAGCCCATAATTCATTTATTATTCACTTCAAAACATTTATGTATGACTTCGCCTTTTTTGAGTTTTCTCAAGTCTTAGGCAGTTGACATTTACTGGAATTATTTTGTCCCTAATTACCTCTAGTTTTGATGAAAGAGAATTAAAAGCATAATCAACATCCCCAAAGTATCTGAAGTCAGACAGTTTCAGAATGGATTCATGCCCAACAATCCTATATATAATAAAGACAGCTTTTTTTTTTTAATCTTCTTATTTCTTTATTGTTTATTTATTCAAAGCTCATTATATATTTTACTTTAGCATTTTGTGTACGTATATCATCTGTTTCTCTACCACATTCAGGATGTTTATATTGAATTTCATGCTCACTTATGCCCAGGCATAGTTTTTGCTTAACTGACTGACACAGCTTTAAGGACCATGGATGGTTACATGTTGTGTTTCCAATTTCACTTCGGTTTTTGTATTATTATTTTGAGCCATTTCCAGTCATTGTAGCGTGCCACCAGCGTATTGCACAGGCTCTATTTTAAATACCCGTGTCTTGTTAAAAATAATAAAGGTTTAAAGTGTTATTCTTGCAGTATCTTTAGCTGGTAATGACCTTTCTATTGCCGAGCACTGAGGTAGAGGAAAGACACGGTGGTTCTTTATTACCAGAGGAGCCTAACTAAGCTGCAATTGCCAATGTCAAATTGCTTGCGAGCTGTTTGACCTCCTATTTACTTCTAATTTCTGCAAGCTGTTAGTAAGAGCTGCACTAAATCAACCTGTCATTTGATTTCGCCTTTTGCAACCATCACTGAAAGATTTTATACTTAGGAGCATCGCAGAGGAACTGCCTGAAACGGCTTAAGAGAGAGTGTTGGAGTTTACAATGAATGTGGGAACGTTTGGGGATATAAAGGGTGGGAATTACAGGGTAAGGGCTACGGGAGGGGAGAAGAGCCGGTGCTTCTTCCCCAGGAGAAATGTGGGGAGCAGCAAGGGGAAGAACATGGACCTAAAGCAAGATGTCACCTGGTGGAATTCCGCATTTATTCTTACTCCGTAGTACCGATTACGGATTTACACAGTTTGTTCCTTCCCCTAAGTGCTGGAGCTGCAAAATCAAGCTGCATTCACCCTGCTTCTTAGCTCATCACTAATAATAAAGATCCTTCACCCGGAGTGGAGTTGACAGTTGTGCTGAGGACAGTCATCGCGGGGGCCGCACCGCGAGCGAGGACGCGTTATTGTTCGGCGTGAACCACTGTTCCCACATTGCACAGCTCCTTCAAAGGCTCTCACAACGCTGCTCAGTTGTTCAGCTCCTCAATACCTCTGGTAGGGAGCTGGCGTTCAAGGTTTCCTGCAGCGGGGGAAATGGAGGCAAAGGGAGGATGAAAAGGGAGATGGGAAACAAAGAGGTGATCGTGATTCCTGTCTCCCAGTGGGGTGTTGGGACTTGCTCCATAGGAGACTTAGTCCCGAGCTCTGCTGTTGGAAGTGCCTTGATTCCCCTCTTTTGCAGCAGAAATGTGAGTCTGAGGAGTGCTCGTGTGTTCTGGTGTGTGGGTGCTGGGTAATGGCACCAGCAGCTTCTCCTGAGCAGCTTCTCCAGAGCATTTTTAAGAGCCTGATGCTGCACTGATGTATCTGCACTTGCAAAATAGCAGCAAAAGGTGTTGTACAGAAAACTGCCTCTATTACAGTATTTACTGATCTATGTATGTATAAAACCACCGCAGAAGGCAAAGCCATAGCAGGCCCCTTTAACAGGTATTTATGGTCAGGTTCTGCTGTAGCGTTGTTCCCATTCCTCTTCCTGTCTCCCAGGAGTGTTTTGCAGACCCAGTTCTCCTTGGAAAAACAACCCAGGGAGCAGCGTGCTTCATCTTGGCATGGTCACTTGGCTGGATTTTGGGTGCAGGGTTTGCCTGCTCCAGCAGGAGGAAAATAAATACTTTTGTAAAACCTCTGTGTGCAAGGTCTGCTTCTTTCACAGCATCAAGAGAAGGAGACCAACAAAAGGCAGAGCTGAATAGCAGATAAGGCTAGGAAGAATAATTCCTGACCTGTCCTATTGTGAAGATAAGTGAGGCATGAAACTGGGTCCATATTTAAGTCTGAGGGAGAATTGGTTTCCAGGGATAAGGCCATGCTCTGGCCAGCACCTACTGAAGTGTTGCTGTCTCCCCTAATTGGGCTGTTAAACCCTAGGGGAGCAAAAACGTGGTAATGACCTTCCTGGAAACAAAGCTGGAGAGAGGAGGAAAGATGGGAAAACGTCTCAGCAATCTGTGACCGAGTGCTTAGCACCAGGTGCTTGGATGTGGGGAAGCTGAGGGTGAGATCTGTCTCCAAAGAGATGGCAGCGTTGTGAAAACACACTGAGGTAAATCACTGCTCCCTAAGCAGAGCCAGCCCCCATAAATCAACAATAATATCTCAGCCCTCGCTGAGCGCACGCCTGAGACACCGCACTCAGCTCCAGTCACCGCGTTACGAAGGAGGAAATTACAGAATAAGAGAAGGTGAGAATTAGGGCAATAGGACCAGAGCTCTGTGAATATCAGATTTTTTTTTCATAGTACTTCTGGACAATTGGGGTCAGATTGGTTTTGATTTTTTCTATAAAATCAAAGTAACACCCAAAATGAAATATCAGACAGTAGGGGGGAAAAAAAGCCAAAATGGTTTGAAAAAAATTCTCACCCTCTCCAGGCATGATTTTTATATTTGTGGAAGTCAAAGCCTATTCAGTGGACTTGGCATAATTTCACCCAGAGTTTCAGCAGAGTCAGGGTCAGATTTCTGGTAGGGCCAGTTCTCCCTGGCTTGGCCTCCAAAATACATTGGAAAAAGGGCAACGCATGGAGGATCAGACAATCCTGAACCTTCTCCTCTGTGTAGGATGAAAAGGGAGAGAACAGCTGCTGGATGCTGTGGCAGAGGAGAGCAGGGCTGGCTGCTGCTTTGGTAGGAGTATCTTTCCAGGAAAAGCTGGTTTGGACTGCAAGGGGGTCACACAAGGCAAGGGGGAAGGAGAATATTAAGAGTTTATTTGATACACGTAGCTGGTCATGACTTTCAAGTAAGATATGAAGATATTAAGTGGGACATGAAGTGCTGGAGTTTGTCCAAAGAAGAACAGCAGAGGTGGGGAAGGGTCGGGAGCACAGGTCCTGTGAGGAGTGGCTGAGGGAGCTGGAGAGGCTCAGGGGAAACCTCCTCACTCTCAACAGCTACCCGGGGGAGGTTGGAGCCAGGTGGGGGTTGATCTCTTTTCCCACCTAACAAATGACAGAGCAAGAGCAGATGGCCTCGAGAGGAGGTTTAGATTGGGTATTAGGGAGGATGTCTTCACCCAAATGGCTGTCGAGCACTGAACAGGCTGCCCAGGGTGGTGATGGAGTCCCATCCCTGGAGGCATTTAAGAGACATGGATGTGGCACTTGGGGTCATGATTTAGGTGTGGCCCTTGCAGTGCAGGGGTAAGAGTTGGACTCGGTGATCTCAGAGGCCTTTTCCAACCTAAATGATTCTACGATGAGTGTTCCTTAGGAAGACAGACTTGCCACAGGGTTTTCCATGGGGTAACTTGACTCCTCTGGCCATATTTAGCCTCGGTGAGTGGCAGCAAAACCCAACCCCTGCTTCTCTGGTGCCTGGGGCGCTGTGGCTTTCTTAGCAGCGAAGGTGGGAAAGGCTCTACCACTGAGTGATCTGTTCATAATAAGGTTCTGTTATTAATGCTCAGTAATGACCTTGCTGGGGCACAGTTGAGTGCCTTGTCATCTGTCCTGATCTCATTAGAGGCGTCGGCGGGGTTCGGTGTGTGCCGGGTTCCTCTTTATCTTGTTGCCATCAATACCAGGCTCAGTCATGAGGGCCCCGTTCCCGAGGGCCTCCGATATGTCTAAAACCCTCTTCGTGACTTGCTATTTTAAGAGTCACATTTATAAGAAGAAAATAGACAGTTACAGTAGACCAACAATGTCTTTCCCATCACCAGCAGATATATCAGAGATAAAGTACCCTGGCTCCTTCCTTCTGCTGGTGCCACGCAAGGGAAGAAATCCTGGTGATTCATGGGCTGGTGGTGGCTGTTGGCTCCAAGGCCTACTAATCACAGGTATTAATGGAGCCAGCTGGAGAAGTGGGTCAGTGCTCGGCCTGAGTTAGGAGCAGGGCGCGTCACCAGGAAGAAAAACGAGGGGAAAGCTCAGAGATGATGTTAGCAGAGGGATTTCTGCAGTCAGAGCCTGGGAGAGAACCGAGAGGAGAACAGACTCTGGTATCTCCAGGGCAGATATAAGCGAACATCTTGTGCTGTTGTAAATGGGTGAGAGCGAATTGCTTGCTTGATTGTAAATTTAAAAAGATAGTGTGTTTCTATCGGTAACCGGAGGCTTAAATAATAGACTTTGGTCTGACGACCAATCTCCTTTCCCCATTCAGGGAGAAAGTCTCTTGGAGGGGAGGGGAGACTCTCCACGCAGCATCTTGTAGCTCTATCTATCACCTACCTTATCAGTGGGTGTACTACAACTTCTTGTTCCCAGTCAGCTTTTTCTTTGTCTCTTCATCCTCTTCTTGACTTCTATTGTGGTTTCTGAAATGTTTTTTCCAGGCAGGCAGCGCGATGGCTCAGCCCGAAGCGTTGCTCAGACCCAGCCATTGCAAAGGAGCTGGAAGCAATGCCATGGGTGTTTGTGTGTGTGGAGAAGAGGATCCACACCCGTGTCCATCCCAGCATGACTTTGGGAGGTTCTGGGCAGTCTAACAAAGCTGAGCCTTCCTCCTTTCAGCCACTCCTTTGTCTGAAAGGGCTCGGTAGCATTCCCAGCGTTTTACCTGCAGAATGTTTTGTGTCCTGTCACTGGCTTTCCACTGAATTTGTTGAAGTGAAGGAAACCCATATGGCGGGGCCTGGCTGCACACTTGGAAAATGGGATTCCAACCAGGAGCTCTCCCGTTGCTGCTTCAGCCGAGCCATTTTGTGCCCCGCTGCCGCGCTATTAAAATAAGCACGAATTGAGAATTAGTGCAGCACAGTGGAAGGGACAGGCAAAACAAGTCCGAGGCTCCAAACAACAAATTATTCTTGAATCAAACATCTCATTAATGGCTGCAGTGTCGCCACTCTGCTTTGCATAATTAAGTTTCATGGGGCGTTACAATTAACAGTTGTGCCGCAATGTAGGTAGGAACAATCTCCCGTTTATTTACCCTGGCTGTATCTGAAAGTGCTGTGTGGTGAATAAGACGCATTTACAAGTAGATTAGGGTGCATTCTGGGTCATAAATTGAGTAAGGCTGTAATTGCTTTCCAACAAAGGAGAGCTGCAAATAAGACAGGCCGCCTCTCTTTTTTTTTTTCCCCTCCTGAAACCCCTTTTTTCCTGTTGATGCGTCTGAAAATTCTCATCCCCAGCTAAATAACACAGTTATGGCATTGAAAACCTTGTAGAAGCTTTTTCAACTTGACAGCTCCTACTCTGTAATATTTCAAGGCATATTTTCCCCCTTCTTCTTCTCCCTTCTTGAGTCTCTGCTGCAGAGACTTGTTTTAAAACCACATATTCTGGCTTTGTACATTATCAGTCAAATATCCGCATGTGCATCCATGATGGGGAGGGAGAGAGGGGAGATGCTTGGGTTTCAGGCACTTGGAATTAGCTGGGAAAGAAGCCAAAATGTCATTAGAAGCACTCGGATACGGCAGAATGCGAGGCACCTCCAGTCTATATTCAGATACGAAGGCAGGCCCAGGAATTAAACATTTATCAAGGCTGGGGGATTAAAGCCTGACCACAAATGCTCTTCTTGGTGAAGGGCTTTCCCTGCGAGGAAGGAAGGATCCGGAGCGTTAGCAATGCCGATTGCAGGCTGTTGAGGAGCAGGAGAAGCTCTCGCCGCCTAGAAACTCTCTAGGCCAAATGAGCTTTTCTTGCTTCAAATATTTCTTAATCGTACTTTCTTATAGGATTATGAAGAGGCTGGTGGAGAATGTTAAAAAAAAAAATGGGTTTTTTTCAGCCTCACGAGTGTTTCTCGGGTGGTTGGTAAGACTTGGAGCCGGAGTAGCTCAAAAAAGGGAGAGAAAGATTCAGCTCCCAACCTGATCTGTTCGTCGTTATACACTTAAGGAAAAGCTGCCATTTCCTGCTAAAAACCCATTTGTCTTGCAAATTTCTATAATGAGCAGATTTTGGAATAAATACCATGTAATCTGCAGTGACAGTTCTCTCATTTCTTTTTTATTAGCTCAATCTTCTCAGCATCTGAAACACGTAGCAGCGGAGTCTCAGAAGAGGTTTAGGCAGCTCTGTGGGAGTTTTTTTAACACCTTGGCACACAGCTCTGCCACTCGTGCTCCCATGGCATCGCTCCCCTCTCCGTTACCTTCCATTTATTTATTCAATTGTGTGTTTTAGCAGCATCTGCCCATAGCCCCAGGCACCCTTTAAGTCATTTAGAGTACACACAGCCGTGCATTAGTCAGACACGGCCCGTCCCATCATCCCCAATTCCTGCAACAGCCTACGGAGCAACAGCTGGATGGGCACAGCCTCCTCGCTTGGTTTTCCCTGCTTCCAGACGCCTGTGGAAAAAAGGAAAGGGCTTCTCATGTCTCCCCAAGGAATACCTTAATATTTATTATATTCACAAGGCAGATTTTTTGATTGGGATTGGAAAGGATGGTAGTTTTGTCCTAGGGAAGGTCAGTCTGGTCTTTATGGAAGCAAAGGGTGAATAGCTGTGTTTGTCCCATATCTACTGTCTTGCCTGGTGGGCTGGACATCAGGTGGGATATTCCCATCTGCAAGGATGAATTGCTGCAGTTAGAGCTTGAAAAAGATGGAGCCTGAGCAGGTTTTTCCCACAGACCATGGAATCAGGGATGATATTGGAAATACTTGGTGGCATTGCCTGTGTGGGATTGCAGAGGTGCACAGGTTGGTGTTAGACCTTGTCCAAGGATGCGTAATTTTGCTGTTGGGAAAAAAACAATGTAAGAAAGAGCAGGAAGCACCTCTCTGTATGGATTTAAATTTTGGGATGGGAAGAGGCAGCTCTTGCCTCTGGAACTGAGGCCTGTTCTACAGGCTTGGGTAAGGGGGTTGGAAAAAGCTGAGATTGTAGAAGTAAATAAGAAAACAAACAGCTCATAGAATGGCCTTGTGACCCTGTGCCATTCAAGCTGACCTTTACCAAAGTGCATTAAAACCTGGAGTTTTCCCCTTTGTGTTTCCTCCAGCCTACAAGTGAATTACAAATTCCATCACTTTTAAAATGCGTCGTGTTAAAATACTGGGTGAACTTTAACTTCTTCTTCTTTTTCCTCCTAGGTAAGTGGCATTTACTTAATGTTGAAGTACTTGAAGGTCCAGCGTGGGGATGTAAAACATCCTTGCCCAGTTGAAGGTGACTTGTCAGGTAAACCCAAATCTTTTCCTTCCTTTTTAAACTCCGTGTCCAACCCAAGCTGTTTCTTCTCTCTTTTGATGTTGCTGAGGCGGGCTGATAAGGAGGGGAAGGGCGTGAAGGTGTGTGGGCTTCATTTCCAGTTCACTGCTTTGAGGAGCCGAGTCGCCGTTTGGATTGGCAGCTCTGGCTGTCTCCCTCAGGGCTGAGCATCGCAGTGCAGGAAGGTGTGAGGTTCAAAATCCCCCGGAAAGGTGATGCTGAGCCGCGCTGTGCTCGATCCAGCCGAGTATTTCGGCAACGCTGGAAACTGTCACGGAGCCTGTTGCCGTCACGCGGTTTTGGAAAGCTTCAGAGCCGTGCTTCCAGGAAAATGATGCTTGTGCTTGCTCTCACCTCCCTCTGACCTTTCAAAGCACGGTGCCTGCCTCTGCAAAAAACCATCACGTGCCTGACTTTGAAATATTTCTCTTGTACCGTGATTTTCACACTCAATAGCAATTCAGAGTGATTTTCTCCCTCAAACCCTTTCAGCCCCAAACCCTCTGCGAGCTGGTATTTTCTTTGCTCAGAACGCACCCCTTGTTTCCTACAGAGCCCCAGAAAGCCTCGGTGAGCCACGGCAGGAGCCACCCGGGGCTGGGAGCGATGTGCTGAGCCAGGTCTCACGGTGTCGTATAACTCCCGGCANTTTTTTTTTGGAGCTGGTAGTTTTCTTGCAGGGAAGAGGGAGTAATCTGGCTCCTGTGGAAACAAATGATGTTGCACGACTGCCTTGCTGCCTTCTCCTGCTCCGCCAGAAAAGGTGTCATTATTTTTCCCCTTTTGTTTTAGACTTCTGTGAACCAAAAGGGCTTGAGGATTTTAATGGTCTATCTCAAAGATTGAGAGGCCCTTTATACGTCAAGCCACAATCCCATCCTAGGCTGTACTGGCCTCTGTTTGATTTTATGAAGCTTATTTTGGATAGATGGTATTTTTATAGCTCCTGCCTTGCTTCACCGATGGCCATATTGATGTAGCGCTACAGGACAGGGCTAATAAATAGTTTATAAAACTGTAGGTTCATTCTCCCAGGTGATGTAGGGCTGTGTCTGAGCAGACTGCAAATCACCGTCCCGGCNCCCTCAAACCCTTTCAGCCCCAAACCCTCTGCGAGCTGGTATTTTCTTTGCTCAGAACGCACCCCTTGTTTCCTACAGAGCCCCAGAAAGCCTCGGTGAGCCACGGCAGGAGCCACCCGGGGCCGGGAGCGATGTGCTGAGCCAGGTCTCACGGTGTCGTATAACTCCCGGCAGCTCATTCCCTGTGTGTCACTTTTCCTGAGGTCGCTGTATTATCTCACCCTGGCAGATGCAGCCAGGTAGAAATACAAGGCTATTTGCAATGCAGTTTATTAAGACATGTTTTAGAGGTGGTTTGAGGGAGCACTGGCTGGAAATGTTAATCATCATCGCTGACAATGTATTGACCTGCCTTCTGCCTTGCCCCGCTGCCTCGGGAGCCGGGGGGAGTGCGGGCCGGGCTATCGCTGTGCTCCAGCCGTGCCTCCCCTCCCCTCCTGCGCCGCCTCTCCTGTGCCGAGCAGGGAACATCGCTGCTGGCACACGGAGGAGAAACTTTTTGGCTGTTGAAAAGCAGCTCGTGGGTGGGGAAGGCAAAGGAAAACAAGCACTTATTTTATTTTTTTTTTTAATTTTTTATTTTTTTTATTTTTTTTTTTTNCTGGTAGTTTTCTTGCAGGGAAGAGGGAGTAATCTGGCTCCTGTGGAAACAAATGATGTTGCACGACTGCCTTGCTGCCTTCTCCTGCTCCGCCAGAAAAGGTGTCATTATTTTTCCCCTTTTGTTTTAGACTTCTGTGAACCAAAAGGGCTTGAGGATTTTAATGGTCTATCTCAAAGATTGAGAGGCCCTTTATACGTCAAGCCACAATCCCATCCTAGGCTGTACTGGCCTCTGTTTGATTTTATGAAGCTTATTTTGGATAGATGGTATTTTTATAGCTCCTGCCTTGCTTCACCGATGGCCATATTGATGTAGCGCTACAGGACAGGGCTAATAAATAGTTTATAAAACTGTAGGTTCATTCTCCCAGGTGATGTAGGGCTGTGTCTGAGCAGACTGCAAATCACCGTCCCGGCCATGCTGGGCCTCCGCACGGCCCGGCCCTGGGCACACCGTGGGGAGGGAGGGATGAAAGCAAAGCACAGCTTGCTCCAGCCGAAACTGCTCCAAGCTGCCCTCGCAGCGATGCTCGGCCCCGGCAGTGGGAGGTGGAGCAGCCAGCTTGGTGTTGGGTTAGAGCAAACTGGTCACTGCAGGAGCAGCTCTGCCTTCACCCTGCCTTTGGGCCTTGTGAGGATGTCATGGCTTTGGGGAGTTTTCCTTAGGATCCCTAGGGCCCATCACATAATGTCACACTCCTATTAACAAAATCTGGCCGGCAGCACCTTCCCTCCTGTGTGGACCTTCTTAAGTCTTGGGGTGAGAAGCCCTGAGTGATGCCAGTCTGAAGTGCAAGGTCACATCAGTGGCCTGTGTGTGGCCACAGTGGGGGCTGTACCCGTGGGCTCAGACCCAAGTGGAGCCCTTGGGAAAGTGCTACCGTGTTGTTTTACCCCTAAATGCTCATTTAAACAGTGGCCTTTGACTCTCTTTTAAGTGCTGAGGTCTGGTGTCTGTTTGACCTGTTCTTCCTTCTCCAGAGCTGTCTTTTCCCTTGTCCCTGGGAGCAGTGTGTGTGTGAAAACCCTCAGCTGGCTGCTGGCTTTCTCCTGTTGCTTCCTTTTGGTTTTAGAAATATGAGCCTCCCTCATTTCTCCCACTTTTCCAGTCTTACAATGCTTAGGATGAGGAGTCTGTGAGGCTTTCTCTTCGTGGATGGTGGCATAGCCAGTAATGGCATCCTGAAAGGGACAAGAGGCATCTTTATTAGTCCATGTGGAAGCTGGGTTTGGTTTCCAGAAACACAGGAATTGATTCAAAAAAGGGAAGGGAAGCAGTGAGGGTGCGAGATGTACCCACACACTTACATGCTGATTTTTGCCATTCATCCCCTTGTGGTCTGGCTTGCTTTGGAGCGGTCTCTGGGCAGTAACTACCCAAAAAAGTTGTCCTGTCAGCACCAAAGGCTTTATTCATTTGCAGATATAACTCAGAAGAAGGAAAAAAGCAAACCCAACCCACAGCCTTCCCCGCACCCGCCGTCCACACCCCGCCAGCATTTGGCAAATGAGAAAATATTAAAGCCATATATTTTCCTGCTGTGCTCAGTTACCACGTTGTCCTTTTCTTTGGAAAGGAAATGCAGTTGGGAAGACATATGGAGGTGCTTGTTCTTCTCGTTGCCATGGGTATGTCTGTGGTGTCTCCAGACATGCGGCTCTGGGCGCCCAGTTTTGGCTTGGTCCCCTCGGCTCCACCACTGCCAGATGCTTGTCAGGGGGTTTAGGTCCATATTGCCAATTCCCTCCTTCTCTAAGATGCCTCCAGTACTATTTTAGGATACTTTTCCCTGTCAGCTCTGTAATTTGAAGGTTAATTTGGATATTACTATGTTGTTACTACTGCTCTGAGGCTCTTACGCGGGTTACTACGATCAGTCCAGCAGCTGGTATGTCTTTAGGTGCCACAAGCCTGGCTTAGGCACTCTCAAGCTGCTTTGTCCAGGGCGATCTTAAAGCACCCATAATCTCCAAAAAGGTGAGGGAATGGCTAGGCAAGAACCAGAGCAACTCTGCAGAGGTGATGCATCCAAAACTGAGATCTCCTGAAGGACCTCCTGGAGTGAATTTTGGGCTCTGAAGGAATAACTGGATGAGTAGGTGATGGAGATACAGCCACATGCAAGGATGTATGGTGTTTGATGCCAGCTTGCACAAGGAAATGTGGGAGAAGACCCATGGGGGCTGTCGTGTCTTTTAATTTGTTCCTTGAACCAGTCTAGGACAAATTGTTGTGTTGGTGTAGGAAACCTTAGGCTGTCCCTGCTTGTTTTGTTCCTCATTATAAGTACCTTACAGTTAACTTTAAAAGACTTCATTCTCCAGGTAGCTCAGCTGAATGTTTTTTTTTTTCCCTTTAGTACTGAGCATAAAAGGGAAGTGCAGCCCTTCAAGCTCCACAGTGGAGTTCAGTGAGAGAGAGAGAGACTGGGAGCCGATGCATTTGTTAGAACCATCAGGGCAGAGGAATGTGCTCGGATATGTCGCCAGCTCCACGCTTGGAACTGGCATCTTTTCCCTGAATTTAGATTGTTCTCAGTCGTCCTGTGCTGATACAGGAAAGTCCCAGCATGGAATGATGAGATCAAGTGTGCGTTGGTAGCAAATGCAATTTGTGAAGCGTTGGTTGGATAAATGACATTGTGTATAAAAGAAACGTTGCAACACAGCCGTGCTAATGCAGCCATGTGACACCAATTTAATGCATTTTCCCCATTAAGCTGCTTGTTCAAGACATCTTTCGACCATTTCGAGTGCAGCAGTGGTGTGTAAGGCCTCTATTTTCTGAGTATTACTCATTTTGCAGCTAACAGATGTCAGCGTCTATTTGTCCCTTATGGAAAAGTCCCTTTAAAGTTCAATAGGGATTAAATTTGTCAGGCTCTATAGAAACATAACAGGATTCTATGGAAATTACTCTGCAATCCTATAGAATGTAATAGATAATCTCCTCGTCTCTGGAGGTATTTTAACTCTTGCATAATTGCAGACCAGAATAGAAAATCTCCATTAAATTCAACGAGATGGTTCACAAAAATCCTATAGGAAAATGATAATTTTCTATTAAAATCAGTAGGACTTTTTCATCAGCACGTTGGTATTCATAGGGAGGTTTTATTCATTTGCCAATCCTACTAAAAAGTGTTTTGTCAGGAGGCTGATACTTGCTTTGTTCTAGGGAACAGTGATTTGTGCATAAACGATGCTTATGTCCAACGCTCGTATAATTTATGGCGAGGCACTAAATTCCCTTTCAGAATAACTGGAGCAGGATGAGGCTTTAAGCCCTGCAGGGAGGACAAAAAGGAGATGTTGCCGGGGGTTTGGAGAAGGGGTCTAGATGCCTGTGAGGACCATCCTGCTCTCGTGTCACACAGGTCTCCAGAGCCCACAGCGGACCCAGGCAGGGTGCCGTGAGCACGCACGGATGTGCCACAGTCACAAGCTTGTCCCTGTCATCTCCCTGGCTCCGCCGCTCCTTATCTAAAGTGTTCAGCCCAGGATGCTGCAAATTAATGTTGGATTGAAGCTCTGTTTCTGTGAAACTGCCCGTGGCTGGTTTGAATGGCTCTGCTGCCTCCTGCATCCGCAGGCTGGCTTTTCACGGCGTGGCCTGGGTGGTGGGGAGCAGCGGCTCCGCCAAAATCCAGGGCTTTGCTCTTGGAGGTCACTGCCTCTGCCGTGTTGCTGGTGGAGCTCAGCCAAGACACGGCTGGAGCAGTTAATTGTGGAGAGAAAGCTCTGCTTGTCTGCGGGGGGTGCGAAAAGCCACCCCTTGAAAGGATCAGCCTCCTTTTCTCCAGCCTTGGAAGGTGCTGCTGTGCATGCTGATGAAGGCGAAGCACCCAGGTCAGCAGCAAAATGCTGCCTGCAGATGGATCACCCCCTCTGCCCGGGTGGCACCGCTTGAGACACGCAAAGAGGCCACCCCATGAGGGAGCTGGCTCAGCGGAGGGGACGCGGGGGTGTGGGGAGCAGGTGGGGCTGTGCCCATGGCCTCTCTCGGGCCCGTGCAGGGAGGCGAGCGCCGGCTCTGCAGGCGCTGACACGGCAGCGTGATTGCTCTTCTCGCCGTCCCTGGTGTAGGAGGGTGAGTCATCCTGGAGAAGGGAACTGCGAACTCCTTGGGGGGTGTTTACAAAGCATAATTCTGCGAGGGAGGTTGCTTTGTTTTGGCAAGATGCGCTTAGAAGGACTTTCTTTAAAAGGATGGTGAGGCGTCTCCTCAGCTGAACATCAGCTCCTTTGGTGGCAGTGCAGGGGGGACAGTGTCCTGTCCCGTGGATGTGATGGCCAGTGTGTATTTGCTCTCAGCAAAGCACAACTAGTCCTGGGCTAAGGGCTGATGCAGGTCTGAGTTTCATTCCGAGGTCTTACAGGATGCACCTAGCAGAACTTTGGGGCAGATCCCGACGTTTTGGTCCATGTGTGAAACACGGCACAGATGCCTCCCTCCCTGCAGTGGAAAACAGCTCAGGGAGAAAGGCTGCCTAGCAGGGATCAGCTGATAGAGCTGAGAAGGCCCATGGCCAGGGGAAATTTAATGTCACACGGTGAGGGTCAGGATGTGCCTCAGGATGGGGCGATGCCAGCAGAGACACGGAGCCAGCTCCAACTTCCAGCGCCTGCGTTCCTTTGCACTTCCCCGGTGCCAACGCTCACAGCGCAGACTATAAAAATCAATTGACACAACATATGTAATGGTCTCATTTACTGGCGAATAGAAATGTGTGTAAATCTGGCATTAAACATGAGTTTACACTGCTCCCCTTCTTGGGAGAGCGGTGATTGACGGCGCTGTGTAAATGACAGGAGTATGCCGGTAGAAGCTGGGAAACATTTACCCTTCGGAGAGCCATGTGTACATTGGAGGATTGCCTCGCCTCGCCGGGCGTTAAACACATCTGGAGGGATCACTTCTTGCATGGTTCCTCGCTGTTGCTTACAGCTAATATCTTTCGTGGTAAGAGGCAGTGCATGGAGAAGCAACCCTGTCTTCCATAAATTATTCCTGGTGTTTTCATCCCTCTTGAGCCATGCTGTTCCCTCCTAGAAGGTGCTGGAGCAAAAGCTCCTGCAAATCCCTCGTGTAGCAGCAGGTATTCCAGCTCCAGAGGCTGAGAGGCTGCCCGGGTGAGTAGGGGCTGGCTTCTCTTGCTGTGCCCGTCAGCCAGCTAGTCCGAGAGAAAATTCAATAACAGCCATTTGAGATTAAATTCTGAGCACTGGAGCAATCTAAAGCCAGCGAGGAGTCGGTGTCTCAGCAGTCAGTCAAATGGTCTGGGCTGTCATCTTATTAGAGGGAAAGAGAAACTTTGATTTAACCCGAGACCCTTAATTTTCAATAATGTTTCCTGATTCCCACTAGCTGTTACCATTTCACAAAATCTCTGGGTTCTAAAACTTCTGACTTGTCTTCAGAGTTTGGACTTCCCAGGCAATTTTCTTTGACAGGAGGATCCCTACAAATCAATTAATGGAAGTAGGGGTGGAGAGCAGTGGGTTGTGTGGGCGTTGGAAGGGGATACTCTGGAGCAAACTCCCTGGGATGAAAGATAAAGGAGTTGTCATTTGCAGTGTGTATGGATAATGGTGTAGGAAGGAAAAAAACAACCTAAACCTCAGAAGTTGATAAAAAACCTGACTAAAGTTCTTCCCAGCCCCATGGGTTCCACAGCTTTGAGTCCTGGTGTGGATTTGACTCCTGGGTGTCCCTGTCCTTTCCTGCTCCTCCTGTGCTGTGTTCAACTGCTGCCATCTGATCACAGCCTTCCAAAATCCTTGGAAATTAATTGCAAGCTTAAATACTACCTTGGCCTTTAACTCTGCTCCAGACTGAGTGAAGCAAAGGTTTTGTCTCATCAGAAAGACATCTTTCTGAAGAAGGGGAAGTTGTTCTTTTTCCGCTGGAATCCATTTTCCTTTTAATTGCGCAAAGCCCCGGCCCCTTGCCAAACGTGAGAATCAGCCACGAGCCTTTTATTTACGTGACTATACATTTATTTATGTTACTGCAAATTCCCACCTTCTGGCTGAGGATGGTTTTTACCCTCGGAGGCGAGCTTGAGGAGTAATCCCGGGCCCTCTCTCCGCGTTCCTCCCGTGCTTGGGAGCCGCACAGGCAGGCAGGGCAGAGGTGTGAATTGGATTTCGGTGTCGCGGCACAGGAGCTCTGGTTACGCCACCTTCCCCCTCCAATGCAATCCTTCCCCAGCTCCTCTCACCTCCTTCCCTGCTATTCTTCCTGCATTTATTGCCTTCATTTCCATAGCTCGTCTGGGGCTGCATTCTCCTAGCCCGCTCCCCTGTAACGTGTGACCCAGATAGCGCTTTCTTTTCGGACAAAGCCATAAACAATGGCTCCCCTGACAATGTGCTCGGCTGCTGCTCCACGCTGAGTGGGGCTTGGACTTAGCATTAGGGAAATATTCTCTCGGAACCAGATGATCTCAGGTACTCCATGCCCCCTATTACCATAGGATCTGAGCGCCTCGCGGCTTTTGAAGATGCTTATTTTCCCATTAACCCTGTGGCGTTATCCTTTTTTATAAAAGGCTGGCAACTGAATCATCAGGAGCGTAAGGAAAGCTCTGGGCACGGGGCCTGGAGCGGCTTTTTTTGGTAGGATTGCATTGATTTTTGGATACTTAAGATGGGATGAATAACGGAGGCGGCTGGGCTGAGCGCGGTGCTGTGGTTTTAACATCAGGGCTATTTTGTGCTGTGCCCCTGCCATCATCTTCCCTCCGCTAGGAAAAGCTGATACTCCCTCCCCAGCTGGTGGAAATCAATGGAGCCCTGCTCCAGTGCCATCCATGCAATCACTCCGTGTCTGTGAAACTCTGAGGCCTTTCAGAAGCTCCAGAGTGCCTTAAAACACGTTCTCCTTCCTAATGGGAAGTGACCATCTCCGTGTTGGTCCCACACACTGGAGATGTGCTCCCCCCGCCTTTGCAGGGACAATAATTCACAGTTCCGTGCTGCTTCCTTTATCTCCATTTATACTCTCTTAATGTGGTTGGGAATCCACAAATCCCCTTTTACGCTGTTCTGAACGTAACCTACTAAACCTTAATCATGGTTTGGGGAGTAGTAATTCTTTCTTTTATATGGCTCTCTTTTATTTTTTCTTATATAATTCTTTTCCTTTAAGAAAAGATCATTAATCCATGTTTCTGAGCCTTCCCATCAATCTATAATTGAATCATATAAAAAAGACTTGATTTTACATCCGTATAAGAAAGAATTCAATTCTGCCTAATGCCTGTGGATTTATAGGTCTAAATTTCCAGATTTCTCTTAATTTTATTTTACTTTTAATAACCCAGCTTGTCTGGACTTATCTAAATTATTAGTGAACCTGAATATGCTGTGATCTGACGAGATCTTTTCTGCAGAAGAAGCGCCAAAAGCTGAGCAGGCCCATCTCTCAGGGAAAACAAAACCACTTCTGAGAGCTGCCTAACCTTGGTGTGTCGGGAAGCCCCTCTCACCGGCGCCTTCAAAAGATGCTCGCTTAATTGCTGCATTTTTAACACTGAATTGCCCTGCAGGGCTTTCCCCTCTCAAGTCTCAGCTCTGCTATCGCCTCTCCCTTTAAAGCACAAAGGGAGCACGTCCTGCCTTGCTGGCTTGGGGGGCTGGGAGGGGAAACTCTGCCTTTCCAGCCCAGTCTCTGCCACCTGAGTTGCTTTTAAACCTGGGCTGAGCTATTGCTGTTGCCTCGTGCAAGGCATCTCCTCTGTTTAACGCAGCCTTTGGCTCGCCTTGGATGGGTTATACCCACTGGGGTGGGTGCCTGGTGCTGCTCCCAGTGCAGACTTGGATGAATGCAGCTTTCAACACAGTTTTAGCCCATTCAGAGGGATTTGTTGTGTGCCTGCACTGATGGGAAAGGGAGAGAGTGACCAACTAACTCCACTCCAAGTCTTGGGGTCCTCTGCCAACCTCCTCTGAGCTGCAAAACACCTCTGGGCTTTTCTTGTGAGGTTGGGGTGCAGCTGGAGTGTCTGGCAGTGTAAGGCCTGCAGGGAGCCAATGGCTTTTGCTAATTTCATAATGCTCCTAAAAGATATGGGGCTTGGATTGATGGAAAACCTCCAGTGCTGTCAGCCTTGTACCCCGATGGTTCAGGTGGCCCTGCTTGTAAAGACAAATTGTGTCAGCTAAAATGTGATGGACTTTGATGATCCTTGTGGGTGCCTTCCAGCTCAGGATGTTCTGTGATTCTAAGGCTTTGCCCTCACTGAGATCCCACCTCGGACGTGCTCAGGCATCCTGTGGATCTGGCTGCTTCACCTTCTTCCTCCTCCTCCTCTCTGCAGCAGAGGAGAAGACAAAGGCAGGCAATTGTGCTGTCTCTGCACACAGCAAATTCCAGCTGGGGTGTCCATTTTAAGCACTGCTTGGAGCCTTGACAGTGACATGTGTGTGGGAAATTGCTCTCAATTCCTCCAGCCTCCACTGTGTTTAACTCCTGGAAAAGGAGTTTGGAAAAACACCACGTCTGATATTTGCTCTGAGTTTCTTGTGCTGGGAAGAGAAGCAAATCCCAGGTTTTGCTGTCCGTGCGTTTACCAGCTTCCATCCCTGCCTTTCCTCGCCGGCTCCCAGTCCCATCTGTTCAGGCTTTCTTGCACTGATGTGCTTTTTCTCTATTTTCCTGCCATGCCTGTGCTGCAGATTCCCCCTCTTTAAATGGGACACGGGATCTGTTCTCTGCTCTCCTGCTGCGTCTCCTCGCTGTCCATCTCTTCTTCCAGACATCCCTGCTCCCTTTCCCTCCCTCTTGGCCAGCAAGGGAGGACTGGTGTTGAAAAAAGGTGTTTTGGGGTGCTCAAGAGATAGGGGGGATCACTATTGGGGTTGGTCCATCCTCTGGAACCTCCTTAAGAAGGAGCTCCAAAGTAGGATTAAAATCCTGGGATAATTTCCCCTCAGCCTGACCCCTCCTGGTGCTGGCGTGCAGGTTATGTGATTCCCAAATTCCCCGAGGATCCCCTGGCTCCCAGGGCTGTGTTACTCGGGAATCTCCCGGGTCTGTTGGAGCACTTGGAGGTAAAACTGCTGCTTGGAACGACTGCAGGCAGATTTGTGCTGTTTTTCATTTTATTCATTACTTTTTCTCCCCCCATTCTCCCGGTTGCTCTCTGAGTTTCAGATGGATTACCCAGATTGCGGAGCCCAAACCTCGCCTGCCCGCCAGGTCCTTCTGTTCCCTTCCAGTTCATTTCTTGGAGCCAGTGTTGGAACTCCTACTTCTCGTGGGGGTTTGAAGGGGCAGGAACAGCTTTGTACACCCAGGTACGGGCAGGTCAGGGCTGTGGTCACCTCCAGGGCACCAGTTTGTCCCAGTGAGGTCTCTGCTGGTTTGTTTGGCTGCAGAAAGAGGCCAAGGCTTTGCAGGAGCCACTGGGGTGGTTTTGCAGGAGGTTTCTTGGGAGCACATGTCTCGTGCAGGGATGTCTGTGCTGCTTCCCCCACCACGGCCTCGAGGTTTCTCCCTCCTGGTGTGCTTTTCCAGGATTATCCTTGGAATGTTTCTGCCTGCAGCCATTCCTCAGCTTGCTTTCCCCTTGCCCATGATCTTTTTGAACAGCTCTAGGAAACAAGGTGGCTTTGTAAAGGTAGAAAAGGAAGGGAATAAAGGGGTAAAACTATCCCGAAGTCACTTTATATCCCCTTGTCCATACAGGTGGCAAACTGCTCCTGCCAGAGGCTGTCAGGAGTCCCATTAGGGCTGGGGCCAGGCTCTCCCCACGAGTAATTTCTCCTGGATGTCACTTTGAAAATTGCGGGGTGGGAGACACTGAGTGATGTGGCAGTGAGGGGAAAAAGAATAAAAAGGGTTTTTTCTGCCTTTGCTTTGGAGGCAGGCTCAGGAGTTTGGGAACGTGATTCCTCCCTTGAGGAGTTCACTCTCCAGCTCCCTCCTTTGACTTGGCACACGGGGGATGTTTTCTTTCCTTGGAAGGGAACAGACATAACCATTTTCTTTCCGTATTGATTAAAACCAGCAAACACCTTTGAGTGATTCTGTGCTTCCTTAGGTGGAGGGAGAGAAGAGAACCCAGGTCTTTGTTTGCTCATCAGCATCGTGAGGCTTTGCTCTGGCTGCCTGCAGTGCTGGGAGGGAAGAGCATTTCAGCACTGCTGCCACTGGGGCCCACCAAAAAGCACCAGAGAGGGTCTGCTCTGTGTTACAAAAAAATAAAATTACTTTCCTGGCTGGGGCCAGAGGGGTCAAAAAGGCAATGCCAGGGGCCGGTCTGGGGATATAAGACCTGGTTTTCAGTCCCAGAACACTGGGCAGGTCTCTGCTCTTGGCCTGCCTCAGTTTCCCCCTCAGCAAACCTTGATGTGCTCATCCCAGCGCTTGACCTTGCTCTGTGTGCAGAGCTTTGTACCCAGGGATGAATCTGCTTATAAAAGGCACCTGAAATGCATAATAGGCAGATGGATGTGAATTAGAGAACAGCAGCTTTTCCCTCTCTGCATCTTAAACTCAAGGTGACGTCCCTGGTGACTTTCCCATGGCCGTGAGCCAGGTCTGGGGTCCCGTGAGATGCCTTTTGGGACCCCTTATAGATGAACACAGGTGTTAAATACCTCCTGTGATCCCGCAGCCCTGGCTCGCCGGTGTTCCTGGGGATGATGGATGACTCCTGGACAGCTGAGATTCTTTGAAATGTTCTGCTGGCTGTCAAGCCCTGTCTCTTTCCCTGTCCATCCATCTCCTCACAAAAGCTGTGTTCTGCACTTCTGCGCACTCGCGTTCTGCTGCTCCGTGGGGAGATCCTGGAGTGGGATAACTGCAGGACTGCACGTATTAAGTTATTAAAAGCGGCGTTTGTGATGTTTTTTCCTCCTGAGGGTCTCAGAGCAATTTGGTGAGGTCTCTTTTACACATGGGGAAAGCAAGGCAGAGCCCGAAATTGTGCAGCGAGTCAGGAGCAATTTGGAAATGGAACCCAATCATTCTGCTGTCCAGGGTTGTGCTCCTTTCTAGGACTGAGAAGAGCAAAATGTGCTTCAGAGTTCAGTAAAGAGGCATGTGCTGGGCCCTGGGGGGAGGCTGGAAGCTGCAAGATGACAGAATCAGTCATCATGTCTAAGCACTGCTGCTGGCTCCATCCTCCTCCTCTTGCTGCATTTCTCTCGTTTGTGTTACCCCTCTGGGAGTCCAGCTAAGGATGGAAGAAATTGCCTGGAAAAGCCATCAGCCCACGTCTAATTCCCTTCTGAATTGATGTTTCAGGCTCTGAGAGTTGGTATTAAGCCTGCAACTTTTGAATAACAATTTTGTTTTCCATCAGGAGTTGGCTCTCCCAGCTCAGAAGGCTCTCGTGGCACACCTGGGAACATATCCCAGATCTGGGCTTGGTTTCCCTGCTCTGGTTGCCTGGAGAAGCTTTTCTAGGTACTGTGACATGGGGTTGTCCTCTCCTGCCAGCCTTTGCTGTCCTGGCACTGCCCAGGAGCAGCTCCTGGTGGGCAGCAGCTTTGTCTGCTGCTGAGGTGAAGGCACAGAGAGGAGCAGTGCTCCTCACCTCTGCTCCACACAAGCCCCTCAGGACATTCACCTGCCCCAAAAGGGCAACAAATCAACTGGAAGTGTTAATATTAAATATGATGAGGAACGTACCAGCCTTGGTTTCACAAACCACTGGGTACTTTTATTTTAATTATAGGGTGAGTGCTTTGATTTGTGTCTTATTTGGGTGACTTTGCATGAGCAAAGTTGGGCAAGAGAGTTTCTCTGTGCTGTGGTTCATTTGCCAAAAATCCTGAGTATGTGGAGCTTGCAGAAATCATTATTCTCCCTTGGAAATCCTGTTTTTTAGTGGTTGGGAATAGCTGGGGTTAGAGCCAGGACAGAGCTGGGGATCTGCAGCATTCTCCATCACCTTTTCTTGCTCTTTCAACTGGAGGTGTTGAGCCTCCCCTTCCTCTCTCGGGGTGACGTCTGCACTTTAATTAGCAACTGCCACTTCCCTTGCAGGAAAGTCCTGGAGAGTTTCATGGCAATGATACTAATGAACGTCTGTGGAAGTTGTTCCCGAAACATATGGCAATGAATATTTCTGTTGGGTTTGTGTCGCTGTCCCACCGAATGCTGTGACGGGGAGATGCTTCCCCGCTTTGCTTTGAAAGTCAGACACTTGTGCAGTCTGTAATGTCTGTAGGATTTTTCCATAAAGATGAAAGGTGTGAAGGAAAAGACAAATGAGTATTGATGCTTAATTTTTGTTTGGTTTTAATGACAGAAGTCTTGGGCACCAAAGAACAAAGTTTTTGCCTTCTGGTACCCCCTTATACAAGACTTCGGGGTCCTCTGTCATTTTCAGAGCTGCCATGAGCCCCATAGTTCATCCCAAACCCAGGGAAAACCCAAACCAGCATGGGTTTGGCCCTGTTGTGGTGTAACTTTTGGGGTGAATCCCTCCCTGTGCCATCTGTTTTTCCCTTTCCCTCCAGACCCCATCTCAGAGCAGAAGCCCCAGCACAGCAGGGTTTTCCCTGTTGTGGTGGCACGGGAAGAGCCCTCCCCATGCAAACAGCTGCCATCTCCTGGCATTGCTGTTGTGGTCTTCTGTCCAGGAGTTAAACTGCAGGGTTTGCTGTGTCACAGTCAGGGTCTGACCCAAGCCTTGGGGACAGTGAGGGGTCCCGCAGAGGCAGGGCCTGTGCGAGAGCCTTGGAGGGAAACCTGGGAGCCAGGGCATGCCCTGCAAACGTGCACTCTCTCATTGTGGGTAGAGCCACGCCCCCGGTGATGCCAAAGCTCAGCATCTTGTGTTGCAAACCCAGAGGAAATGGATTTTCTGTACCTTTTTGGGCTGCTGAGCAGTGGAGAGTCTCATTTGGAAATGCTGCGATGGGAAGCTTGTTCCAGAGGCTTGAGTTTCTCCTGAGCTGCTGCGAAACCCTTGGGTCCCAGGAGCACGAGCCTGAGTCTGTGCAACATTAACCAGGCTGCTGGCCTCTCATCCCAAATAGTTTTCAGCAGCCCCATACAACTTCCCTGCAAGTCAAAAACTCCTTTAACCATGGTTTAACGTCCATCATCTGTTGGCTGATGAGCCCTGTGCACACCACAGGATGCAGTGGGCATATTCAGACCCATAACTGCAGCCTCTTGTGGGATCCTCTCACTCCTCCTTTACTTGGGATCTCTCTGTGCTGACGTCCCCAGCCTGCATAAAAATTTAGCAGGGAAAAAGCTGTTCCCTGTGCACCAAGCCCACTTCTAAAAGATGTTGTGTAAGCGACTTGGCGAGCAAGTAACTTTCGCATTTAGACTGTAATTGGCTTTAAATTCCAAAGGTCCATTGCTAATGATATTCAGAGCGCTTTAATTAAAGGGACACTGTCAAGTACTTCCTTTATAGTTTTCCTTTCGCGCGTGCTCTCGGTTGTAATACCAATTTTTATTTTTTGCTGTAAGCTTGAAGGTAATAATTAAAGTAATTCTCTGCTGATTTTGTCCTTTTCTATTTGGCAAACTTTGATCCATTATTATTTTTCAATGGAGATGAGATTAACGGGGCCACTTTTGTTCCGCGATCGTTCCGGTTCAATACGGCCCCGGATCGCGCCGGGATCGCGGCGCCCTCGTGCCGGTGGCATCACTTGGTGGTGACATTGATGCTGCTTTGGGGAGGGCGGTGACATTGATGCAGCTTTGAGGGAGCTGCTGAGGCAGCCGCAGGAGCTCGTGCTCCACCTTAAAGAGTCTCTGAGCTGTCTGATCCACTGTGGGGAAGAACCCGAATCCCTGGTGAAAGGTGGGGTTTAGAACTGCTCAAAGTGAAATGGAGATAAGCCTCTCCTCTGCCTCACTAGGAAAGCCCATCTTTTGTATATGTAACAGTATTTTCTGACGGAAAAAAATGTATTTGCAAGGTGTCAGCTCATGAAAGAAGCCATCTCATGATCTAAGTTACAAAGACGCTCAGCTCTAAGCTGTCTCTTCAGTTTTCAACTCCAGACTTAAATTGGGGATGAATAATTTGTCTAGGACTTCAAACTCCCCGGCTTCCCTGCTTGTTAGAGGGGAATAAACAAGGCTGAAGGCTGGCAGCTGACTGGCCTGCAGTCAGGGGCTGCTGCAGCAGCTCCTCGTGCTTTGTGCTCTTCCCTCCCCACGCAGCTCCTCCACCAGAGTGGGGGATGCTCGCCCTGCCCGTGGCCTTTTCCCTGAAAGCACTGCCTGGAGCAAAGCTGTGCTCGGGGGGTGACCATGAACCCACTCAGGGTGTGGGGGGATGGAGCAGGAATGTTTTCCTGTTCCAGGCAGTGATGTGCCCCCATCAGCCTTGGGACCCCGTGAGATGGGTCAGGAGGGGAACACAGACCGACCAAAGATCCTCTGTATTCACCAGGCGCTCTTTAGCCTTCCCTGGAGCAGCCAAGTGTGGAGAGGGCTATTTAGATCTGAGAGGATAAGGCAATAACCATTTTAAGAAAGATATTCGCAGTGGGTCAAATTTTAAACAATGAGAGTGTTTCCACATGGCAGCCCCTGCCAATTATTGCTTGTAATTGCTTTCCCTCCGGTGCTGCCTTTGCCCTTTCTCTTTTACAGGAGCTGCCCTCCCCTGTCCACTCCACGTGGCTTTCTCCCACCTCCTGCTGGGCTGGAGCACGTTTGCAACAGTTTTTTTCAGACACTCTAAACAGCTCCAACCCATCTAGAGGAATAAAGGGTTCCTGGTTTTCCTGCTTCCCCGGTTCTTTGGCAGCTGGTTACGGCAGCAGCAGTGAATTCAGTCAAGGTGCATGTTGAGGTGTA
This sequence comes from Platysteira castanea, assembly GCA_013397175.1. Classification (NCBI taxonomy): domain Eukaryota; kingdom Metazoa; phylum Chordata; class Aves; order Passeriformes; genus Platysteira; species Platysteira castanea. The sequence continues at coordinate 364,408 of VYXC01002074.1, forward strand.
GCTGAGGTCTGAGCTGAGGGAACCAGCAGCTTGTTTTCTCCAGGCGGGGACTGAAGGTGCCAGGGGATGTGTCTGAGAGGGTCAGGGCTTTCTGCAGAGTCCTGGGGCACCGTGGATGGGGAAGGTGCTGGGTGTTCGGGTGTTGTGGGTGAGCACGCACATCCTCACTGTGGTCGTGCCAGAGGAGTATTTGTGACAGACACAGAGACCACGTGAACCTACACCAGGACAAGCCAGCTGGGCTTTGGATCTGTAAACACCCACTGCACCTTCTCTGAATCCAGGGCTGTGAGTTTTGGGAACACTTCCCTTGGCGGGTGAGGTGAGAACCTGCCTGTGTCCTCTGCTGAGCCACCAGCCCTCGAGGCCACGCTCCCGTTTAGCCCATTAAAACTGGCTCTCGTTTTCCTTGCTGAATCAATTTCTAAGTCTTTAAATGGTACCTTCCTTGTGCTATTCATACAATAGGACTACTAATGAATGTCTCAATTATTTAATGTTTGAATCGAGCAATTATTTTCTTGAGGTAGCAAATTAAAGTTTTCAGGAGGAAAAATACCATCTCGCCCCCCTTTTTTTTTTACTGCTACATAATTAAGTAATTGTATAGCCAGTGATTTAATAGCTACAAGATCAGGAGTGACATATTTTATTCATTTTAAGCAGGACTGTTTCTCATTTCTCCTCTTTCTGCCTAGGAGCAGCCCTTGCCACCCTCTGGGAAGGCTGGGGAAAAGCTGCAAAGCTTTACCCTTGCCTCTGTCAAGTTTCTTTCTGTGTTTAAAGATTTTTCTCTTCTGTGCTGAGCTGCCTCTGCCATTGGCTGCCAGCAGTTGTTTTCCAGAGAGTTTGTGGAGGGTTGTTTTGAAGGATGGATTTGCTGCCCGTCACCACCACCAGCTTGTGTCCCACCCTCTCCGTGTGCCGTGTCTGATGCACTTGGGTGCTCCCATGGTTTTGGGGGCATGTTTGGAGGGAGGAGAAGAGCTGAGGCACTGAGTAGTGTTTCACTGGGAGCTGTTTCTGCACCAGTGATGGCAGGAGCCCCCCAGGGAGTGCCTGGTCAGGGGATTTATCTCCCTTTGGAGCAGACACCCAGCCCTGGCGCAGAGCGTTTGTCACACATCATCCCCGACGCGCTGTCGGAGAGACACGCGGAGTGACAGCCGCGCTGGTGGAAACCTCTCTGCTTGTTTTAAATAAATAAAGAAGTTAATCACTAGGGAATTACCGTGCTCAGATGTTGAGACATCCTGGGGATGAAAAGAAGTGTCTAAGGAACAAGAATATTTAGTGTTGACTGAGCGTCTACCTGAATTCCCCTTATTTGCGTGTGTGTCAGCTCTGCGGAGGTATCTGTGCTGGAGAGCAGAAGGGCTGGTGGCTGTCTGGACAAATAATTCACCTTCCCTGCCTGTTTTTCATCTACTGGTGGTCAGATTGTGGTTCCTTCAGAGCTGGTTGCTGTAGATGGGTAATTTCTTCTAGTGGGACTCATCTGTAGCTTGTTTGTAGGAACATGCTTGGGAGTAGAGACTTTTGTAGCCGTAAAACACCCTGATAAAAAATGGATGATGTGTGATATCCCCGTTCTCCTGCCAGAGCCAGAGTCCCGGGCAGGCTGTGATTGCTCCCTCCTTGGATGAATGCAGCCTTAAGCTGTGCTCCTGGCGTGAGCGCTGTGACCGTGAAGCCGAAATGGGTCTTTCTTGGCACCATCCCCCAGATTTCAGACAAATTCCCAACAGCACGGGTGTGCGAGAGCGCTGGCACAGAGGGAGCACAAATGTGCTGTGAATAGGCATCGGAGGGAATTCATTAACAGGACCTAATTAGCAAATTCTAAGTGGCAACGCTCAGCTGAGGAGCGGGGCTGGACCGATGCGGTCACGGGGAGTGTCCCGTCAGCCAGGTGGGTGCGAGGTGGGGCTGTGCACCCAGGAACACACACGAGGTGGGGATGTGCACCCAGGAACACGCATGAAGCAGGGATGTGCACCCAGGAACACGCACGAGGCAGGGATGTGCACCCAGGAACACGCACGAGGCAGGGATGTGCACCCAGGAACACGCACGAGGCGGGGATGTGCACCCAGGAACACGCACGAGGTGGGGCTGTGCACCCAGGAACACGCACGAGGTGGGACTGTGCACCCAGGAACACACATGAGGTGGGGATGTGCACCCAGGAACACGCACGAGGTGGGGCTGTGCACCCAGGAACACACACGAGGCGGGGATGTGCACCCAGGAACACGCACGTGCCTTCTGGAAAAAGCCACTTTGGGGGGAATGAGGTGTGACCTGCTGTGACACAGCCCCCGCCCGGCCGTGTCGCTGCCGGCAGTGACAGAGCCGCTGTCTCCCGTGACAGGGTTAAACTCCTGTGACGGTGAGTGATTACTCGCCGGATGACAAACGAGCCGAGGGGCTGCCGTGGCATTCCAACTAGTTTTTCAAGGGCTCGGTCTTTTGTTAAAGAAATAGTGACTTATAATTATTTAGTTAAAACTTTGTGTCAGGGGCTGCTGCTTCTGCAGCGTCACGTGTCTCTCCAGTGTCACCTTTCTCACTCTGTTTGAAGCCCTCTCAGATCGGCCTTGGTGGCCTCACCACCAGGCCCTGGGGGTGACACAGCCCTGAGGGGTGGCGGCCACCCTTAAACCCAAGCAGGAGTGGTGGCGATGTCTTCACAACCTTTCCCAGGTAGTTTCCACTGCTGCTTTCTGGTGTCCTTATTTAACACGCACATTGTAATTAAGAAGAATTTCCTGTACTCCTCTGGGGCTCGTGAGAAATTTGAGAGCTGGAGGGTTTTGTGTGTTATGTTAACAGGCTTGTTAAAAAGGAGAGGTCTCCTCAGTGGAGCTGAATGGAGCCCAGATACCAGCTGGGACAGCTGTAATGTTGGAGGACCTTTGGGAAGCACAAGTGTGGGATGGATTCCTGTGTGCAGGAGCGATGCCGGTGGAAAAGGAGGAGGGGAGGTCAGGATCCTTCACTTTGGGTTTGATTAGAGAGCTCAGGTGGCCACAATCAGCATGTGGGTTGCCTTTACTCCACGTTATGGGGCAGGGTGGCTCACCTTCATGGTTGGCACTGAATTTGGGGAGACCTGGTGGATGCTAAATGTCCTGGCTCTCCATCCCTGGTTATCCTGGACCACTGGGCCACACGCACAGCAAACCTTCCCATATAAACCATTGAAATCAACCCTCAGCCTGGGCGTGGCTCTGTGCTCCTCCACCCAAAGGAGTTTAGCTGGTCAGTTTGGTGGCCATGGGCGTGGCCACAGTACCACACTGGTGGTCTTTGCTTCCCAAAGCCTCCTGAGAGTTTTGGTGTCTGTGGCTCAGGATTCAACCCATCCAGGTGCTTGCTGTGAGCTCTCTGGCCCTGGGAACTGCGAGTTGTGGAGGTGTGGAACCCGGCCAGGAGGGTGCAAATGTCCTGTCCTGCTGGGCCAGGTACAGTGCTGGTGGCCTGGGGCCTTTCTTTAGCTGGAAACATTTAGAGTCAGTCTCCACAGAATCACAGAATTGTTCAGATTGGAAAAGACCTCTAAGATCATCAAGTCCAACCACCACCAAGTTCACCATTAAACCATGTCCTCAAGTGCCACATCCACATGGGGTTTTTTAACACTTCCAGGGATGGTGACTCCACTATGTCCTGGGCAGCCTGTTCCAATTTTACAACCCTTTCTGTGAGGTAATTTTCCCGACACGCAATGTAAACCTCCCTTGATGCGACTTGAGGCTGTTTCCTCTTGTCTGGCACTTGTTACCTGGGAGCAGAGCCCGATACCCACCTGGCTCTGCCCTCCTTCCAGGGAGTTGTAGAGAGCAACAAGATCTCCCCTGAGCCTCCTTTTCTCCAGGCTAAATTTCAGCTGAAATCTCAGCACGTTGTCGATGCGTGGACAGAGGAAGAGGCTGGTTTTTTCCTTAAGTATCAGCTTGCTTAGGTTTTATTCTTACTTTCTTTTTTAGTTCAGCTTTCCACAGCAGTTATTGACAGTGTTAGGAGCTTCCCAGGGAACAGGTAGGAAAGAAAACTGTGGTGAGGCTTCACCTGGGACCAGTCTGGCCTTCCTTCCCCTCGTGGCTCTGCTGCTGCAGCTGTGTGCAGCTGTGTGCAGCTGTGTGCAGCTGTGTGCAGCTGTGCTTCTGCACCGCAGCCCCAAGACCCCGCCGTGCTCCCAGCAGGGCTTCTCCCACAGCTGCTGTGCTGCGCTGGCGACAAAGCCTGGATTTATGTGTTGTGACTTCCCCCGGCCTCTTCTGCAACTGGCTCTTGCCTCTCGGCTGTGAGTGACCCCGTCCCTGACACCTCCCTGAGCGCCTCCACTGCCGCCAGCACCGGGTGAGCTCCAGAGTGTCCCCGGCCATAATCATTACCAGATGTTTACACGTCTGGAGGTGCCGTCGCGGGGCTCCATCTCTCACGCCTCATTTCATGAGGAACAGTTGTATTTTGCGAAGTTAATTCCACTCCCTGAATCTCTCTGTGGCCTCTCTGTGCCGTGCACTCGCCTATTCCAGCGGCCGCTTCCCGCGGCGGGGCACTGGGATATGCGCTGGGAGCATCCAGCTGTGCTGGGAGCATCCAGCTGTGCTCGTTGGCTCTGTTTTGGGTGTCTGAGTGGGGTTTAGGGCTGAGGACTGTGAGAGGGAGGCTGTTTTAAACTCCCATCCCCTCCAGTGGCTTTGCCACAGCTGAGCTCCATGGGGAGCGTGTCTGTGCTGACAGCACTGGGCACAATGGGCAGTGCCCGGGTGGACAGAGGTGACCTGTTCGCAGGGAAAGGACAGCCTGAGAATGCACTCTGGTGCCAAAAAAAAAGCACAAGGCATTGTGTTTTTAAACATTCCCCACATGCAAGGCTTTTTCTTGCCTGTGTCGCAGTGATCTCAATTTAAATCCTAAGTAGATGTGAGTTAAATAACTTCTTGGAGTTGTCATTAAAGGCTCATTCTCGGGTTTGTTTCTGTTTCTCCCTGAAGGTGAAAGCTGCAGGAGTCCCCAGTTTATCTTAATTTCACCTTGAGTGTTTTTGGCTGCAAACTTGTGGTGTTTGGCTTTGCAGAGATGATAAAATCTAAGATTTCACTTGTGAAGGCTTCACTCTGCTGCAAATCCCTGTTGAATGAGGAGTGCAGGATCAGACCCCTCATTTAGATCAATGGTTCAGGAAGGGAAAAAAAAGGGAGATGAACTCAGAGCCTGTGAAGAAAACCTGGGTGGGGGAGAAGGGAGGAGGGGTAGAGCTGAGTTAATGGAAGAAAGATATCTCCAGCCTGGAAATGGATGAAGGGAAAGGGAACGTATCTCTCTTCGTCCTCCTGGGATTAATTTTGAATATCAAACGCTTGATCTCGAGCCGTTCCTCAGGCAGCCGGTCATGTTTCTGTGAAAGCTGTATTTTGAAAAGAATTTTTCTGATGCTTTAAAACAGAGGAAAGCAAAGCAAATGACCTTATCCTGCTTTGCATTATGTCACACTCGATGATATTCTTTTGCAGTACTTGCAGATAGCTTGACACATCGAGGCAGACAGCCCCTTATTATTAAATCTGTTTGCAAATGTGCTCAGATTGCCCTTCACATCCACCCCTGGTTATGAGCGGTGGCAGCCCGTGGCTGCAAATCCCAGGTCCCCACAAACACCCACCTTCTCCCCGCCTCCCCACCGAGCTTGTCAACACTTTAGGAATTAATAAAGTGTCCTATGAGAAAAAGCAAAGGGCTTTCTTCCCCCACCTGGGAGGGATGAAGGGTAATGCCTCCTTCCTGTGGGTTCTCCTCCTCCGCGGCTCTCCGGGCTCCTCACTGAGCTGCTGACCTTAGGAATGTTCCTGTGACAGGCACGGAGGGGCCCAGCCCCTGTTCAGCTGTGTCATGTCTCCCCCGGGTCACTTCGGGCCAGCGCCGCTGCTTTCGGCGGCCGCTGAAAGCTGAACCGAGAGTGCCCCACGCTGCTGAGCCGGGCTATTGCTGCCGCCCGTCCTCTCCGCTCGCTGCCAGGATCCTGCTGCCTGCAAAAGGCCCCGCTGCTCGCTCTGCTTTCCAGCCTTTCCCCTCTGTGCAGAGCAGCCCCGCTGGCAGCATCGCCCGGCGGGGCCCCGGCAGCAGCCGCGGCAGGGATGCGGGGATGCGGCGATTCAGGGATGCAGGGATGGGGGGATGCGGGGATGCGGGGATGCAGGGATGCGGGGATGCGGGGATTCAGGGATGCGGGGATGCGGGGATGCAGGGATGCGGGGNTTCAGGGATGTAGGGGTGTGCAGGGTTGCAGGGATGCGGGGATTCAGGAATTCAAGGATCCGGGGATGCAGGGATTCAGGGATGCGGGGATGCGGGGATGCGGGGATGCGGGGATGCGGGGATGCGGGGATGCCTGGCTTCCTCGGCAGCCGAGGAGGAAGGTTCTTCCGAGAGAAAACCGAGGGAAAATTTTCACTTCTGAACACAGGCCCTGGGTAATTGGCCCCGAACCTCTACGAGGACCTGCTGTTAAATAAATACCAGGCTGGCCAAAGCCACAAATGGGCCAGACGCCCAGAGGTTTTGATTTAGGTCCTGATGGATTTTTATCCTACAAGCCGGGCTTTGGGATTTGACATTTGTGTTCACATCTGCTGCTATTGCAACACACCTGATTATCCTTGGGATCTGTGGAACTGCTCCCTGCACCACTGGGAGCTCGTGGCAGAGGCTCCCAGGGCAGTTTGGGCATTTCTGCTGAGGCACTCACTGTCTGTCTCTTCCAGACTTGTCGGCTTTCAGTGTCAGTGAATTTGTGCTTTTCCTCATGGGAGGATGAATAAAAGGCACCACTTAACCTTGTTTTTTTGTTTTGAAATGTTTTTCTCCTTTCTCATTCTCCTCTTGAATGATCCACCCCCAACTTTTTCATTAGGTATGGAAATGTGTTTAGGACCACATTTTTTCATTGTTGTTTCCTTGTTCTCCTTACACACTTCTGTCTGTCCAGTGCTGAAGGTGACATTGCAAGTTGAGAATGTTGTTTTCTTCCACGAAAACACCACAATATTTTCATTTACTGTTCCCTCTCCCTTTCTCTCCATGTCTTGCTTTCTTGGCCACCATTGTCTGTTGATCAGATGTTTTTGTTAAGTTGTCCAGAGTGATGTGTGGGTTTTTTCCTTCCCCTGAGTGGTTACAATTAAGTTAGAATCCATCAATGTGTATGAGTTGTTGGCAATGTTGCTTTTGATAGGCATTACCTTGTACTTGTCTGTATTAAATTTCAGCTGTCATTGTTTTCTTAATTGCCTGTGTTAGATAATGTTGAATTTCCCACAGTCCTCTCCTCCTGACTAAAATGAATAGCATTTGTATCACAAATGCTTCAAACTTGACACCCTTTCCCCCCCATGCCATTTAAAACTTCACCTTGGCTTGGCTGGTTTAATTTGCTATCAATTTCTCATATTTTGAGGCATTCCTTTCTTTCCTTTCCCTCTCTCTGCTGCCCTGTCAGCTCTGGGGGGTTTCCTCTGTGGTGTTTTGCACACCTTGGGTTTAGCCAGGATGGGTGAGGAAAGCTCCGTTTTCCTAAAGGTGAAAGGGTGAAGATGTAGCACAAGTGGTATAAACCCTTCAGGAGCTCTGGGCTGTGGGTTTGTGTTGTTAAACCAGGATTTTCTCAGCCATGGGGACTCAAATCCAGCTAATCCATGTGTGTCTCCTGTCCTCCTGGCCGTATCAATGTCATTTTTGGGATCTGCCTGATACAGGAGTGGGAGAGCCGTGATTCAGGAGATCTGGCTTTTTCTTTTCCACTCTCCCCCATCCCTGCTTTGTATGGATCTTGACAAGCTGCTGTTCTTCTCCAGCTGCTGTTGGGTTTGTGTACTTCGCCTGTTCAAATGACATCCCTTCACAAGGCATCTGCAGGAAGATGGTTTTCATCTTCGCAGCCTGCTGCTTCTTCAGGGGTACTGGTTATTATTTATTAAGACATTTTTGAAGGTCTAATAAATAATAACAGCTTTTCTTGAAAGTATTGTTGCCTTCCTCAAAGGACTGTAGTAGATTAGAGAGGGGACACTTTATTTTCTAAAAACCACACTGTGCCACTTCACGTTCATCCAGAGAGTTTATTATAACTTTCAAACCCCTAATTTAACAAGTTTACTTACTGCTGAAGTAAGCCTTTGAAGTCTGGAATTATCTGTTCACTTCGAAAGCATGGAATGATCATTTCCATGCCAGCAAAAATTACTGAGTGAAATTGGGTGATAATTTTAGTCTTAATTTGGTTTTCAGTCCATGAAAGTTTCTCGATATTTTTAAATGATGTGAAAGGATCTCCTCTATTCCGTGTTGCCCAAAATAGTCTGCTGCAGCAAATGAAAGCATTTGGTAACTTGGCCTTTGTGAGAGCTCTGTATGGCTTTTCTCCCTTTGTAACACCTCTTTGAGGAAGAACTGGATGCCACATTAGCAGGCTGGCAGGCCAGACCTTCAGAAGGGGCTGGAGGACCATAAAGAGGTGGAGAGACCTCTGGCATTGCTCCCGGGGCAGATGAAAGGCACAGAGAGAGTTTATGAACCCATCTGCAGGAGGAAGGCAGCAAACTTGCCAGTTCAGCGAGCTCAGTTGAATCCTTCCCAGTCAGGGTAGATCCAAAGTTAATCGCTCAGAGGTCTGATGGTATTTTTATCCCTGCATTTATATTTTATGGAACCATCTGGTCCCATTAAAGCTTTCAAAGTCAGCTTAGGTTGAATTGAGTTTCCCGGGCACTGAGAAGAGGAGGAGTACGGGTAGGTGAGGTGAGGGGATGAAGGAGATCTGACTGCAGAGCGGGCACTGACAGACAGACGGTCGGGGGAGAGGGATGGGGCCAGCTTGGAGCACAGCATTTAAACCCCGAGTGGTGATGGGGCTCCTTGCTGTGCCTGCCCTGGAGGTGCCTGCTTTTCCAGCTGGGACCCTCCTGTCCAGTGAAACACCATCAGCATCTTTTCCTCTGGGGTCACTCAGAGAGAAGGAGACCTTGTAACTCTCAGTGAAAGCAGCAGTGACAACTTGAAAAGTGGCTTCAGCAGCAGCCAGTGCCCCTCCCGGGCAGGAGCTGGGGAGAGTTGCTCCAGGACATTAAAGTCTCCAGCTGGGTCCCGGTGACCGCCCCAGCCTGGTGCTGTGCACAACGCAGTCCGGGAACTCATTCCCACATTCCCACCCCTCTCTCATCAGCTTTGCAAAGCCGGGGAGGGAGCTGCCCTCGGGAGAGGGGCTGCAGCCCTGGCACGGGACTGCTCCGTGCTCAGGTCGTCGCTCCTGTGCCCCAGCGGTGCCAATCCTGAGAGTGGAGCAGCTGCTGGCTCACCCAGACTTGGAGCTTTCCCCTCCTCGCTTGGAGCCTGCCGGTGCCTTCCCCATCCTGCACGTTGCCTTTCCAGGGCTATGGCCTGGTAAAACGGGAGCGGAGGGGCGTGCATGGAATCATTTGCCTTCTGTTCAACAGCCCTGGTGGCTCTCCAGGCCTGCCCCGGCTCACACCGAGCCTCGGTGGCACTCCTGGTTTGGCTGGGACACAGCCCTGCCGTGCCCACCTGGGAGGTGAGTGGTTACTGTGTGAATGATCTGTTCAGTGCGTTCCCAGCCTGTTAGGAGATGGGAAAGGAATTTGTGGGTGTTCTGGTTTTTAGGAGCACCTCAGGTGCAATCTGGGAATAGAAACCTTTCCTTTCAGCTGCAAACAAAACTGGCTCTTGTTGGATTGAGCCCCACACATCTGAAAGGCACGAGCCACCGCTTTTATTGATCTCTTGCAGAGAATAACTTGCATTTGCTCTGTAAACACTCCTGCAACCCCCTGTGATTTTTTTTCAAACACCCCTAACCTGAATCCATCGCTTGCTGCTGCCCGAGGATCTCGCAGCACCATCGGGTGGCAACTCCTTGCTCTCCAAAGGCTTGGAAGGAGTGTCTGAAAAACCCCTTGAGATGCAGAAGGTGCTCGCTGCACCTGCTGTTTCTTGGGCAGAGGGAGATTTCTGCAAACCGAGGGCACCTCCTGTTTGCAGTAAGGGATATTTTGTGGTGATAACTTGGCCCAGCTCATTGTGGTCACAATTTTCCCTCTTGCCCCCAAGTACCTCGGAGCTGCTGATAATGCCATGGCTTTGGGACAGCTGCTCTTGAGCGTGTTAGATTTGAGTGAATAATTCATGGAAGCAATTTATTCATTGAATTCACCACTCTCAAGCTCGGGGTATGTCTGCTGGGCAAGTTGTTATTTCCTTCAATTTATTAGCGCTGGAGTAATACGCCGATATACATTGAGACTTCTGTGTCAGAAGACATTTGTAATTCAGGAATCTGGGCTGGCTGGTGAGCTCAGAGGGGCAGATGAGGGATGGGGTCCTTCCCTGAGAGGCTGCCCTGAGTTTTTTGGGGAAAGCATCCTTTGGAAAACTGCTGATCCAGCCCGCTCTCGCAGCCCTCTCTGTTGGGTGAGAGGAGCTCTGGGTTTGGGAGGAAAAGGGGCTGAAGCTGTTAACAGCCTCAAACCAGCGTGTGCACAGGGCTTTTCATTCACCCTCTGCTCCTCAAGGGCTGGGGGAATTGGAGCTCCTGTTATTATTTAAGTGTCTTTCCAGCTGCTCCTTCTCATCCTGTCATCTCCCTGCCTGTCTTTGATTAATGACTGGACCATCCATTCCAGTCCTTCCCTCTCTCCTTCACTCAATTCCCTATTTTTTCCCCCCTTTCCCCTCCACTTCTATTTTTTTCCTCACACAAACTGCTGATCTAAATGTTCAAAATAAATTATGCTGAATAATGGATGAAGGCAGCTGCATAATTTATGGTGCCACGGGGTGAGGCGAGGCCCTGTGTGCTCTCCCTCTGCTTCTTGCCCCTGTGCCATCCCATGCCCTTTCTCTGAGCAAACTGAGGAGCTGGTGGCACCAGGTTTGCCAGTGGCTGCTCTTCAGATCCCACTTTGAGTCAGAGAAAGGATTTAATGTCACAGGATTATGCACCCAGGGGTGTTGTGACCATGGGAGATGCGAGGTGCTGATGTTCAGCCCATCAAAGGTCGTCCCTGCCTGCTGGGGCAGAGGTAATGGGTTTAATTAGTCACCCCATGACGTTCCCCTCCTGCCTTTCTGCAGCAGGATGGTGCTGCTGGAAAAGGCTTTAAAATCAGGTGGAAGGGGTGGGTTTCTTCCTTTGGAGGTCTTGCTTTGCCCCAAGTGTCAGTATGGGAAAGTCTGCAGTTGGTTAGCGTGATTCATTCTGGCAGGCTGAGGCAATTTCTTCTGACTTTTATATTATATTCAGAATTTCTCTCCATAAGGATATCAGATATAATTATAATATGTTGAAATGAAGTACTTCAACCTTATCAAAAATAACATTTTGATAATTTTTCGCTGAAAATGTCAACACAATCAATAGGTTCTTGCAAATGTTTTCATTTCATTAAACTCAGCAGATTGTTCTGCTGGCATGTTTTAACCCACACTAAATATCCTTTTCTCCATATTGGGATGAACTTAGATAATAAGGTTACCTTTACAAAGCCACATGGTGATGAAGTAGAGCTTTTTAGCAGCAGCCCTCCATGTTCCTTATAAAAGGATGAAAGAGTGGCAGAGATGACTGAGACAGTGAGGGAAAGAAAAAAGGAGAGACAGAGAGACATCATTTTTCCCTCTCCAAGTTTATTATCCCATCCGTTTGCCTCTCTCTCTGATGTCTTGTCCGTCAGCTGCGAAAACCTAATTCTGTAAGAAATAAATACAACTTGAGTAAATTAAGTGAAAAGGCTGCACAGAACCCAATTACTCTCTGTCCCCCGGACACTCAGGAGCAGAGTTCATTTCCCTGTAATGAACAATGTGCCAAGTGACAGCCTGGCAAAATGAGCCGTGGTTTCATCCAGGGGCAAATGCGGGGATGTGGAGTGGTTAGGGAGGGTTCTGTCCGTGGAGGGGGAGATGTGGGGATGCAGGAGCCTTCTCCAGCTCCTCTGCCTGGCTTTCCAAAAGAGATCACCTTTATCGTGGAAACCATTTGTTGCTAAAACTGGAGTGCCCCAGTGTTTCCTTTCCGAGTCTCCAGGTTTCATTTGCTTGAAGGTCTCAGTGTTGTGCAGGCAGAGCCTTCCCCTGCCAGGAGAGAAGTTCAGGAGGACCACGGCAGGCACGGAGCACTGCCTTGCAGGCTCTGGAAGGAGTTCAAAAAGAGGTGAACCCAAATGGATGTGGGATCTGTAAAGTGGTGTGGCTGAGGAATTAACCTGGGGCTCAGGACTCAGCCCTGGCTGCATGACCTTCAGCAAATGGCTTTACAGTCTGCCTCTCTCTTCCCCAGCAGCACATCATTTTGTTCACTCCTCTCCTCTGATTGCAGGCAGCTCTGGTAAAAGATTTTGCTCCTCTGTGTGTGTATTGAACTTGGCACAAAAGCTGCTCATTCCAGCTGTTGCTGTAATACGAGTGGGGAGCTTTGTGAGGAGTGCTGGAGTAGGGCAGGAGGGAGCCTGGGCTGAAACCACCACTTGGTTTTTCTTCTGCGCTTGTAGGACTAAACCCGAGAGCTTAAGTCAGGCAGAGGTGAAAGTGTGTGCTGGCATTAAGGTTTTATGGGGCACTGGACGGGGTGCCAGTCTCGTGTGACACGGGGATCGATGCGGCTGCTGCGACGCTGCTGATGCAGAGTTAACTGTGCCTGGTGTTACCGTAAATGAGGATGAGCAAATTTTGCCTGTTCCCTCTGCCTCTTTGCATGCACAGACTCCTTCACACAGCTCCCTGAGTGCTCCTGCGGCTCCGCAGGGATTACCCAGGATACTGGACTGGAAGGGCTGTGGCTCTGCCCGGCCCCGCTGTGTGCTTGTTTTAAGTTGGGGCTGCCTGCGGCGAGGCTGAGCCAGCACAGCTCAGTTTGCAGGAGCCGTGGTGGTGCAGCGGGTAATGACTGCTCGGGAGAAGGAACTTGTGGTGCTTTATTATGCGGAATATCCAGGCGGTGAAAGACAGCTGCTGCTGCTCTGTGCAGTATTATACCCCCATAATCAATATCGGGGGGGAGGGACTGCTGGGCAACCTGTTCCCTATTATGGGCACTTAAGCAATGCCTGGGTTGACAAAGAACCTTGTAGCAACTGCAGGCAGCACATGTTCAACATGCTCCTCATCTATCAGGGAGCGATCCAGCCAAAAGCCCAGATGCTCTTGACAGCTAACTTTGGAGAGGAGCTGGTGACAAAGCAGCCTTTCAACCACAGGAGCCTCCTTTTCCTCTGGATACTTGGGGATCAGCTTTGCCTGAGCCTCGAAACCCGGAGCAGGGAGACTGATGGTGATGTGCAATTAAGTCCCTACATATCACCCAAGTAGGCAGCTGGAGCACTAGGATCTGATGTCAGGTGTGAGGGACCCGGAGCCAGGACTGCTGGGCTGTTTCTCTGGCGCTGCCACTGATTCATTTTGACTTTGAGCAAGTCATTTAATCGCTCAGTAATTAATGCTATTCATACAGCTAAATTGAGTACTGCTAGGTATGTGAGCTCTCGCTGCAGGCACACTGTGGCCATTCAAAAAAATCACAGCAACACCTAGAATAGAAGAGAAGGTGTTTGATTTCAAAGCGTCCTGGGCTGCCACTTGAATCCTTCTCATCATGTACCTAAAAAGGGCCTGTGGCAGATCTCTGAAAGGCTCCACTTCCTTAGCTGCAGGAAGGAGTGATGCCCACGGGCCAGAGCTGGGAAATCCATCACCTACCTCAGCAAATAAGTGTTAATGAAGTTCACAGGGAGTCTGGGAGGGGTGGTGGTTGGAAACAGCAGCTGATTCCTGCTGCTTTAGCACTGATCTCCTCCCTGACCCGCTGGTTTGAAGCTGGCACAGCAGACCCAGGACCCTGGCTCCTGCTCCGTGCCCGTTTAACCGAGGAGCTGCCGGAGTCAATCAGAGCCGAGTGTTTGCAAGCAGGGCCAGCGCCTGGTGCTGAGTGCTTTTATTAGCTCGGTACAGACTGCAGCAGAGCACTTATTGATTCCCGTGATCCACTGCCATCAGCAACACCATTTGTAAACTTTTGGGGAAGCAGGAGTGGTAGCAAAGGCTGCTGCACGATCCCAGTCACTGGGGCATTCAAATTACCTTTACTGAGAGGAGTATTTGCTCTCTAAGACTCGACTCCAGCCTTGGCTGGGTCAGGAAGGGCTTGGAAAGCAGTGAGTGAGTACAAAGAGCTGCAAACTCTGTCTTTGCCCACAACCCAAGACCCGTGGCTTTGCCCAGGGGCTGGAGGCCGTGTGCGTGCTGCTTAACCTCTGTGTTACACGGCAAAATGAGAGACCTCTTGCGTTTTTATCTGCCCTGCCTTGAACTAACGCTGCCTGGAGAGGCTTTCTTGTGCTCACGATAAGTAAAATGAAAGATCTTTGCACCTTTAGCTGCAGGGCTTTGCTCAAGTTCCCCTGTACTTACTCCTGCTCCTGGCAGACCCCTGTAATTGCGCTGCGTCTCTCTGTATTTATGCAGATATATTATATATCAGTCTGCTACCAAGTGCATCAATTTCTTGACCAAACCTGCTGTTTGGGAGTCCATTGAGGATGTTTTGTTGACCAGATGTGGCCCCGAAAGGGAAGAGCTCTCCCTTTTCAGCTGTTGTGGATGAGGGCAAGGGATGTGAGGGAGCGGGCATGGAAATATCTGCGGTTCTGCGTGCACACAAAATGACTTCTGGGAAGCTGGGATAAGCATCTTGTTCCTTCAGCTTTTGAAAACGGCAGATCTCTATCACTCAGAGGAGTTTTTCACCTAAATAGTGGCAGTAGATCCGTGGGGTCCTCCGGGGGAGCAATGGACTTACTGCAAAGTCCGGGCAGTTTAACTGGAATTTACAAACCCACACGGGATTTTGGGTCCGCGCTTCGTTTGAATGGGAATTCAATAGCTGCGTTCTCTGAATGGCTTAGAAAGTTTGGCTGTGTGTTTTCCAAAAGGAGGTTCTACAAAATGTGGGAAACCGCCAGTAAAATGTGTTTTGCCACAAAGAAACCCAGTGAATTTTGGATGGCTGACTTTTAACTTATTAGCAGCTATGGGATGTTGTGGCCCAACAGAGGAAATAAAGCTTCAATTATCCCCTTCAGTGCAGCTTTTCCCTCCTAAAGAGGTGTCAAATTGTCCAGTACAATTTAGGAACACATAAATCCATGTGTATTTTTTTTTCCTTGCTACATCTGTAGTAAAACTGTTTCGATTGACGTGTACTTTTAGAGATGCTAAATTGCATTTAGAGGGAGGAGTCAGGGAAAGGAAGCAGGGGAAAGGTGGTAGCAGAGACAGAGCTGGTGAGTTAGCTGGGCTGGAGGGAATGATCCGGGCTACTTGACTCATCCTTATCATCCACACATCAACTCTCTGTCCCCAAGGCCACACTGCCAGGCCATTTCCATGGTGTTTTCTTCAAATACACCTTCCTGTGCCTCCAATCTCTCCCTGGCTGGAGGTGTTGAGGTCTGGAGGAGTAATTACTCCGGGGATAACGCTGGACTCCGAGATGGACTGGGAGCCACCTGACACTGCCTTGCCTCTGGTCCTGCTCTCCATGGGGAAATTTTAAGCATGTTGGAGCGAGGGCTTTGCACAAATTCCCAGCTGACGGGACGCGTGTTTGGGCTGCCTGGCTGGTCGGGAATTCATTAGGAACTTTTGTGTTTGCAGCTGTCTCTTGGATTATATCTTTATTGATCCTGCCTGCCCATGGCCAATGGGAAATATGTGGAAATGATGAAGCTCTTCTGAAGGGGAGTTCATAATCTTGCTCAAACAAAGCCAGGCCCCCAGAGAGAGGGATGAATGGCCTGTGTGTAGCCTATTTTGAGACGATATGGCTATCACATCTTGTTCCCCTTGTTTTACTGGGATAACATTCAATTACCCCTGCCAACAGCAGCTTCCCGTAAGGGTTGTTGAGACAGCTAATTGCTTGCCCCACTTACTCCAGACGAGAAATACAAGGCTGTGTGGGGCCAAGAGGATCACTGGGAACGGCACCAGTTTTAGGACTGCACAGGCCCTCCAGCTCTGCTGTGGCTTTGCTGGTTGACCACAGGAAATTAATTTCATTTTGTGGCAGAGTCTGAGAGAAAGGCCGTGGATGGTGGCTGGGAGATCGGGGAGATGCCAGGTTAGGCTGGAGTTTGTGCTCCCTCAGCATTAGCAGTGGTGGCCCTTCCTGAGTCTTGCTCTGGGGGCACACAGGAGGACGAGGTGGGTGCTGAGGATTATTTGGGCTGTGCTGCCCTCCCTGCCAAGGCTGCACAGTCGGTGCCTGTTATCCTGTTTTTTGCTAAGCCTTCTGTTTTAACCTTGGGGTCAGAGAATTTTCACACACTTTCATATAAATAATGGCCAATGTTTATTTAACCATCTTTTCTGGTTTTCATTCCTTTTGTGATACGAGAAAGTTTGATGAGCATCCTTTTTCTCCAGTGGGATTGAGGAGGAAATGACGTGTCCTCCAATCCCTTGTGGAGTTGAGAACCCTATAAAGTATGATAAATGTAAAAAAAGCTCTCTTTTCCTTCTTTCTGATGAACCTAGCAGGTGTGAGAGTGTCCTTTATTGTGCTTTTACCAGCACAGGTGCCAGCTGTCAGCATCCTCTGCAGGGAAGCTTTTTCGCGCCCCGCGCTGTTCCGGGCGAGCCGGGGCAGAGCTGTCAGCAGGTAGCAGCTTTCACTCACTGCTTTGTGCAGCACCCCAGAGCAGCCCCGTGTCGATGCCTGACAGCACCTTCCTGTTTGTACACCCGAGCAAGGAGACAGCCTGTGAGACAACTGCACTTAGCCCCTGCCAACGCCGAGCGCCAGAGAAGTCCCTGGTGCATTCAGAGAAACACACTGCCTTGCTGTGTCTGCTTTGGAGAAACCTCGCTAATCCTTCCTGAAAAGCCCAAAGGGGGATCCAAAGCAGCTTTTCATTAGCCAGACAAGCCCTACAAGTTCCCCAGCAAAATACATACAAGGGAGGGATGCTGCTGCAGGCAGAGTGACGGAGGGGAGGGGAGGGATGCGCTGGGCAGGCAGAGGAATGTGGTGGGCAGGGAGAGGAATGAGAGTGCTGGCCTTGCATCAGAAAAGGGCTGGGAGCTTTGGAAGGGTCTTGGAAGCTTTAGGAAGGACTGAGAGCTTTGCATTGCAGGGAGGGGTGAGAAAAAGTGGGGTTGCTCCCTGGGACTGCACCATCTTTGGGGTATCCCCTGGGGCTGCACACCTCGGCCAGAGGTACCTGCTCTTTTCCCACTGGAGGGAGGCTCATTCCAAGATTCCCTAATGATGGATAGCCCTGGCTGCTGCCTGCAGCCGGGGCTGCCGGGCGTGTTTCTCCATGCATGTGCAAACAAGCTCTCCCTGACACAGCGCCTTTGTGGCAGAATAACTCCATCCCTCGCTTTGGGCTGTGCTGCTTCTTGCTGAGACAGTACAGCTCGTACAGGAACTGAGTGTAAACAAGCCCAGAATGTGTGGAAAGCACTTATTTAGACTTCCTGCTGCATTAGAGAAGGGATGGGAGTTCATTTCTCAGTGGGGATGGCTGATCCAGCAGGGATGGGGGTCTGTAGTCAGGACCTGGATGAGCGCAAACTGCACGGTCATTAAGGCTGCCGAGCACATGTAAATATTCTGTGGCTGCTTTGCCTCGTTCCTGCTGAGCATCCACCCCTGAGCTGCTGTCTCTGCCTTTCCCTGTCTCTCCCAGCCGACAGAGCCCTGAGCTGTGGGTTAGATCCCACCCGGGATCAGGCTAATACGTGGTGCTAACAGGTTGTCAGCTCTGGGGCTGTAAGAGGAAGCGTTTCCCAGGCTGTGGGAGCTAAATCCGGGTGGACGTGACTTGCATGTCCACAATTCCCCTCTTGAGTTGCAAGACTTGCAGGAGCTGAGAGCGCTCTGGTGATATCTGCAGGCATGGCAGAAAATCGTTTTCGGTGGTGGAAAGTGACTTTGCTGTATGGATAAAATCTTGTGAAATTACTCT
This sequence comes from Platysteira castanea, assembly GCA_013397175.1. NCBI lineage: Eukaryota > Metazoa > Chordata > Aves > Passeriformes > Platysteira > Platysteira castanea. The sequence continues at coordinate 382,455 of VYXC01002074.1, forward strand.
GGGCTAAGAACAATTTGTTTCAGTCTCCATCTCCCGAGATAGTGATGTTGGAAATGTCCAGATTTGCCAGACCTTCTGTCTGTGCACCCATTTTGAATGCTGGGTTTGGGTGTTTTTCTGTTGTTTTGCACAGGCATGCTTGTGGCCTCGGGGACAGGAGTTCCACTAAAGCAGATAAAGGACTTTAAATAATAAGCACCTGCTAAGGTGTCAGGAGAACACCTGGGTGAAATTAAACCTCTGCTGAAGAGCTGGGTGCCTAAGTGTGTGCATGAGAGCCTATAGATAGATAGGTGTCATTTTGGTGACTTGGTGCAAGCGTTCAGACCTGCCCTCCTCACGCAGAGGGGCTCGCTGAGAGTCCCCACTGACCCAGGCAGAGGAGCTCAGGAGCAATATTAATTTAGATGGCTCTCCTTCCCATTGCAGGCCTGTTGTTATGGTGCTGGTGGTGTGTAATAAAAGACCTTTCAGTGCTGGGGAAATCAAATAATCCTACGCAAATGTGAAGGCGTTTGGATGGTGATTGTCCTAACGAAATTGGCGATTCAGCTCTGGCTCTGTGTGTCCCCTTTCCTCCTCTTAAGGTGCTTTTTGCCAGCCTGTGGATAGATTGATGCCTGAGTGCCTTTGTTATCAGGAGCTTGTCATTAAGGGTTTGTGCATTGCTTAGAATTGAGACTAACCTGGGCTTTTCTGGCTGGGGGATATTTTGGAGAAGATTTATGAATTTTGTGAGATGGACTTAAGTAGTAGATAGTGCAAGCTTTGGGATGGTGAAAGAGTATTTATCTTGAAAAATAGGAAAATATTATGAACCTTTACATCTCTTTCACTCCAGAGGCAGCCTGGGAACTCTCGGAGCTGGAAAATTACTTGGAGAATGTGCCACAGGGCAGTGTTTTCTATACTCTCTCGTGCCTCCTCCTGTCTTACTCCCTCTCCTGGCTTGACAGGGCAGAAAAGACTGAGAAGGAGAGCAAAATGCATTTTCTGGGCTAAGGGAGTTCCAGCTCTCCTTCCTCCCTTCCCACCAGCCCTGCCTGTGTCAGTGTCCTTGGCCCGGGCAGTGGGAGCAGGGGTGCTCTGGCAGCCCTGGGCACTGGGATACTGGTCCAGCCAGGTGTACCTGATGGCTCCCAGTACCAGATACTGGGGAGACAGATGCCCAGGACCTGGGATTATCTCTTGCCTGGGAAGGGGTTTGCCTGCATATCTCAGTCAGTGATTGACTTGTGTGCCAAAGCAGAAGGGTTTAGGGCCCCGCCGTGTTTTGATCTCTCCTGATTTAACGAGGAGTCTTCGCGGGCCTCCTCCATCTCTGATTTCTGTGAAGCCCCATTTCAGCTCCTCCGTCATCGCAGAGCTCAAACCAGCCTTGTCAGAGGCAAGGGGGATAAAAGCCACAGACCTCTCTTGTTAGAGACATGCTTCCCTGGCTTTCCTGCGGGCTCGGGGACTGCATTACCAACACTCTCCGAGAAGGAAATGCACTTTGTACAAACCGTTTAACCTCTCCGTGCCTCTGTTTACCCTTTTAAAAAGGTGTAATACCCGCAGAGATGCCGTGAGGATCAATTACTGCTTCTGTATTCTGAGATCCCTGGATAAAAGGGTAGAGAATTATCCTTGCCAGTCTGCCTCAAATATTGTTTTCATTAAGATTAACACTGTTCAGTAAACAGAGCCGTTAAAGCCGTATTAGGTGTTTAATAAGTAATACGGAGTTGTTATCCATCACCGTGTCTTTTCGGAGGGAGCTGCTGGGATACACACAGTAACAGGGCTGTGGAAGTGGAGCATCCTGCTCTAATTGCTCGTTTGATTAGCAGCACTTAGGGTTACGTGAGGGTGGTTGGGTGGACCTCATCAAAATTCCTCGTCTCAAGGGCACAGAAGCAACAGGAGGTGCAGGAACAGCATCAACAAGTCTGGGGACTGCTGAGACCAAGAGGCAGAAACTCCACTCTGCCTTGCAGGCAGCCTCTGAAACCTGGGGAGAGGCAGCTCAGGGCAGATGAGGGGTGGGGGAATGGGCAGAGGGCTGTGAATCCTGCTAAATCTTGGCAAATCTAAGAGAAAAATTAAAGAAATTAATAAATTAGGTGGTGTGTTTTCCCGTTGCCTATAGGCAGTATCTGCGTGTCCTTGGTTGTGAATCCAGGGCTGCTTCCCGTGGAGCACCTGGGCTCCTCCAGAAATGGGGAGGCCGGTGGAGCTGCACTGCCACATCCCTGTGGGGATGGCAGAGTTCACAAAAGGAAGATTTCCTGACCTGGTGCATTAACCACTCTTTAAATTTTCCTTCTTTTTAGCTGTCTCACATGCCCCCAGACCCCTCCAGGTTAGGACCTCTCAAATCTCCTCCTCACTTTTGGTCACTATCCTGGCAGCCCTGACCGTGGGGACAGATCTCTGTCTCTCCCCGTATTTTTGGCTCTTTTTTGCCCAGACTTGGCTGGCAGGAGCTACAGAGCTGAAGAAAAATAGAGTTTTAAAAGCCAACAGCCAGAACTGGGTCCTCAGCTGGGTCAAGCACTGTGCTGATTTACACTGGCTGAGGTTCTGGCCCATAATCTTTTGTGCTCTATCATAAATATTACGTTGATTTAAAAAGAACAGATCTGTCTCAAACTTGGCTGAGCCTTCAGTGTAAATAACGCAACCTTTGGAATTCCACTTCCATGTTGTCCTTGCTGCCTGTGAGGACATAACTCTGTCTTAATGGTTTGGTAACACAAGGGATTTTCCTTGCCTGCAATTTTGCTCAAATTTGGAGGAATTTCTTTCCAGTGGGCTGGACTGGGAGGCCAGCAGAGCCATGCCTGGTGCATCCAGCTTTGAGATGCTGTCTTATTCCTTCGCCTCTGGAAAAAGCAGCACTGGAGCTTCACGGTCACTTGTGCTGGGGCACGTTTGCAGTGGTTGATGGCAGATGCTGGGTGCTGATTTTGTCGTGTGCAAGCCTGGAAGGGACGGGGACATCACAGCTGTGATTGCCAGAATGCACGGAGTTATCCGCCTTGGAAACTCGGGCAGCTTTTAGCCAAGACTGACGTGTGAATAATACATCTGAAAACCGGCTGAGTTTGTGAGGAATTACCTTAGTCTGAAAGCACGCCCTGACCCAGTTTGGGTGCAGTGGGCCTGTCTGTGGCTTGAATAGTGGATGGCATTCCCAATCCGTTCAGAGCCATCGCTGCTGCGCTCCAAGGCAGGCGTGAAATGGCAGTGCCTGTAAGCCCTTGGCTTCTCGTCTCTTCCCCGGGGAGCTGCGTTCTGAGCTATCACTGCCTCCGAGTGCTGCTCCCTGCTAAGTCCCGAGGAAATCCCATTCTGCCCACCAGCCAGAGAAGGAGTCTGCAGGATTTCTGGCAGCCTGGAAATAATGGGAGAGTAACACCAATTAAGAGGACAGGCTCAGCCCGTCTCCCGCTGCTCCGCGGAGGAGATCAAGGCGGGTTTGTCGCCGTTTGAAGAGTGGCCTTTGAGGAAATTGTCAGTGAAGATGTTCTGAAACTGCTCCAAACGTTGTAAAGTTGCTGCTGCTCGGATGCGTGGCGGGAGAGTGGAGTCTCCTCTGAAGAGGAGCCGGCGGGGAGCCGGAGGAAGGGCAGCAGAGCCGGATCCCCGTGGGAGGCCAGTGGGAGCCGACTCCCAGGATGATGTGCCAGGATGAGAGGGTTAAAGCTGCTGAGAGCTGAGGTGGAGAGGGAAGAGCTTGAAGCAGGAGTTTGTGGAACCAGAGCAGCAAGAGCAAGGCTGTTCCTTGCCTTGAGCTGGGGGTGAAAAGAGAAGGGCAGCGTTTTCCCCTAGGATTGTCTCCTTCCCTATAATTCCCACCTTCCAGAGCGGGGTGAAGGATGAGGAAGGACGATGGGATGGTACAGGTGCTCAGACAGCTTTGGCCCAGGCTGGTAGTCCAGTACAGAGCCAGAATCTATCCGGGGCATTTCATGGTGAAAGCTCTCTGGGAAGAGAGGAGAGGTGTAGAAACATTTCCATCACATCGGTCCCTCTCCAGTGAGGGTCCCTGAGCAGTTTTGGCTTTTGGGCTGGCAGCAGCCTTGCACAATGTCCTTAGCTGGGCCTCTCCAGCGCCGTGCTGAGGGATGGAGCATGTGAGTGAAGCCACAGGGTTTTGTCCGTGACACAGAGACCCAGCAGGCACAGCTGTCCCTGGGCCACCAAGCCATCTTCCCACCTCCTCCATCGCACGAGCTGAGAGCTTCCAGCAAGGAGCTGCTCGGGCAGAGTGTCAGCCCGCAGCCCCTGTGGTTTGCAACCTTCTGGCTTGGATGGGGCTGCCCGGAGCTCCTCGGGTTCAGCAGATTTTTAACAGTCTGTTTTCTGCCGCTGCAGTGCCAGAGCAGCTTGGTCTTCCAGTGCTGCAGTCAGCTCCTGCCAGCCCCTGGGGAGCGAAGAGCCCGAGTCCTCCAGCCCAGGACCTGGCACTGATCACCACCAGGATTTGGCTGCTCTGAACAAAGCCGTGCATCTCACAGGCAGCTTTATCCGAGCTCCCTTTGATGCTAACTGGGCTGCACCAGGTTAAGCTCCAGAACTGCCTGTGTCCACCCCCGGCCCCGGGATCTGGCAGAGAGAATGCTGATGGAGGGCAAGAGCAGTGGCCATTGCTTGCAGTTCCTGTGCACCAGTGTCTGGGGTCTCTGCACCTCTGACCCAGTGATTTATTTAAACCCTTGCTACGGAGGAGGCCAAGCCCAAAATACAGCTCCAGCCCTCTGTGGGACTGAATTAAACATGTGCCATTGCTTCTTGCAGGCTCTTGCTAATTTTTGTGCAGGGAGGGAGGAGGGAGAGCTCAAACAGATGGCCCAAGTATCACTCTCGCTGTCTCCTACCTCCTTCCTAAATAAATGAGTGGTTCACAGAGAACTTGGAAGGGTGTAATGTGCTTTCAGGGAGGACACTTTCCAGGCACGGCTGAGGATGAGGCTGCTGGGGTCAGTGTGGATGCTGCTCTTACACCCTCTTGTCTTGAGACACTGGTTAATTTATGCAGCACTTGATCAGACTCTCATTACTGGAGATTCAGCAGGGACAGCTAGCATGGGTATTATTTTATTTCCTTGCTCCATGTTCATTTAGTTCAGTAATTTGTTTCCCCCAGGAAAGTGTGGCTCAGATGAAGCATCTGGATTTTCAATAAGGTCCATCTCTATTTTAAGGTGGCAACAGGCATTTGGTTTTCCTGTGAAAAACAGCCCCATTGCCCCCCATTTTAAAGGACAGGGGTTTTTGTACAGTGTTGCTGGATTCTGTTGATGAAAGCAATACACGGGAAAAGACCAGGATCAGAGGGAGTCTCTGCTGTGCTGGGAAGGTGTTAGAAAGTGTCCTCCATCAAACAGGTCCATGACCCGAGAACTTCAGTGGTCCTGCCCTGGGGTGGCAGATGGGTGTAACCACCACATCCAGGGGCTTCAGCGGAGGACAGGAGGTCCCGTGGAGATCTCTTCAGATGGGGCTGGCTGTGTCCCCTCCCGGCCATCCCTCCTGCCTGGGGCCTGCTGGGCTGTCCGGCCTGGGGCTGCGGAGCAGCGCGGAGGCAGAGGCGATGCAGGGAGGGACAGCAGCCGCCGGTGGCAGAGGAAATGCTGACATAAATTAATCAAACGAGGCATCTCACAAGATTGAATTAGATCCTGATTTATGACTGCAGTGCTGCTGCTTCTGCAGTTCCGATGCTCCATGGTTATTCCTCGCCCCCTGATTTATGGGGAGGCTCCCGTGGGAAGGGGCCCCTGTGGAAGGGATGGATGGATGGATGGATGGATGGATGGATGGATGGATGGATGGAGGGATGGATGGATGGAGGGATGGATGGATGGATGGTGTTACCAGCTGGGCTAACACCAGCCATCGCATCCTTCTGCTCTTCAGGACTTCACCTATTCAGCTGCTGTATCAGCTCATTTTTGATGTGTTTTGGATGCATCACGTAGCTGTTGAAAGGATGTTGAAAGGATGATGCCTGGAACAGGAGGGAGTCTTTGATCCTGCCTCTCCTTCATCCTCCACCTCCTCAGCACACCAAGAAAACCCCTACCTGCATCTTCCTGTCACCTGAAAGGTCTTTCCAACCCCTTCAGGGTGGGTTGCCTTGTGCGTGAGGCTGGTTTATCTGCTGAGAGATGTTCCTACTGCCGGGGATGCCAGTCCCTTCATTTCTGTTCCACTCGGAGAGCTCCTGTAGCTCCTGGCTCCCTTGTCGAGCCTGTCGAGGGGAGCCTGATTTGTCTGGACGTGTCCAATACGTTCCCACACTGCACAAGCAGCAGGTTGGCAGAGCATGAAGTGGCTGAGCACGAGCGACTCCTCAGCCTTTGCAGAGGAGCCAGAGTAGCTTTGAGGGAACCTGGAGCTAAGGAGGCTTCAGAGAGACTTCTGGGGGACCTCACCTCCCAGGTGGAGGGAGCAAGAGAAGATAGAGGGAACAGGTGATAACTGAGTGCTGTGACAACGAGCAGCTCTGAGCAGAGAGTCGGGGTGAGATCGCTGATGAGCAGGGATGGGGAAATACTGTGGAGAGCATGGGAAATAGGAGTGTGTGGGTTGTGTGGGATGAGTTAGAGGAGGAGTCTGAGGAGGGATGTAGAGGGTCTGTAAGGCAGGTGAGGACAGGGATTTGGAGAGAAATCAGCACAGTCCCCCCTTCCTCAGGGCTGTCTTTTATTGCCTGCCACCCATATGGGATTCATTCAGTGTCATCCATGTAGAGAAAGCGTTTTCCAAAGAGCCAACCCCTTCCCTGGCAGTGAGTGTGTCCCTCTCTGTGACGACTGGGCTGGGGAACCAGAGGACTCGGCTCGAGCAGGAGGGCAGGAGCCTCCAGCCTTGTTTGCAGTGATGTTCCCTGGGTACCTGGCATCAGAGATGAAGAACAGAAACAGATCTTCTGTCTTCCTGCAGCGTATTGATTTTTTGCTCCCTGCTCTGGCCTTTTGCTCATCCTTTTCAGCAGCTGGTGGTGAAATGAAATATAAGGTTTGAAAAACTAAAAATACAAAATGTGACAGCTTCATTGCTCCGAGTGATGGTATTTCGAGGGGACTCGTGACCTGAAAAAATGGAGGCGATGCCGTCCCGGCCTCTCTCCACTCACATGGGGAGGAAGAGAGCAGTGGAAAGGAAGGATTTGGGGCTTGGGTGTGCAGTTGTGTCACTGCCCTGCTTGGGAGCAGCCCTGCCCCTTCTGCAGAGGCACCTCTGGCTTGCCGTGGAGGTTTGGGAATGGGAAGGGATGTCTCGATCCCAGGACACGGAATGTGCCATTTTTGTCCCTGCCACACGTTTACACGGGACACATCATCCTGCTGTACCCTGTCCCCATCTGAGCAGGGAAGGTGGCTGCGGGACCCCGCGGTGATGGGAGCAGGGACAAAGCTGGGAGCAGGGATAAACCTAGCAGCCCGTCGCTGTCGGTACTCGGAGCGTGTTTTAGGGCTATTTACAGGCTTTTGAGTGGTTACTAATTAGCGAGTGCCGCAGCTCACTGCGACACGGCAGCCGCCTTCGTCGGAGAGTGCCCAGCAGGGTTTAAATTACTTGTCATTTGCCTTGTTTTGCTTGGCCATTTGAATGCTTGACTCTCTCCTAATTGGCATCGTAACCGCTGGGGTGACACGCTCAGAGGCTCTTGATTGGATTCCTTATTTTTTTTGGAGGGGGGAAGCCTGGCAGATGCCGCAGAAGTTAAGCAACAGGATTTAATTCCTCTGTGTTGCTGGAGAGACACGCCATGCAGAAGGGAGAAACCCCTTGGGTTTGCCACGTTAGGGTGAACTCAACCTGGGGTTCGGATGGTGCAGGTAGAGTTTAAGCAAGGGGAGCTCATCCTTTCCCTCCTCCTTCGGTGCTGTGGGGTCCTGGGCTTTGGGAAGGTTCTACCAAGGTGGAGGGCTGGAGGTGCAGCTTGCACGCTTGGGTTGTACCAGCAGAGATGGAAGTTCTGGAAGGTGTTCCAGGGTGGTGGGTGGGTTAATCTGTGTGTGCCCACAGGGAGTTGCACAGCCCAAAACCCAGGGCAAGCATAAAAACTGCCCCAGTACCATCATGAGCATCACAAGGGCTGTGGGGTTGGAAATAGAGAGTAAAATCCCAGAATGGTTTGGGTTCGAAAGAACCTTAAAGAGCATCTAATTCCAGCCCCTGTGCCACGATCTCTAAGGTCCCTTCCATCCCAACCCATTCCGTGACTCTGTGCCTGTAGGGGACGGCTGGGTGAGCCCCTGGTGCCCATCCCCTACCTCTGGCTTTGCTGTGAGCTCGCAGACCCTAGGGGTTTAGGATCCCCGTGCTCCTGGGCAGCTCCTGCACCCACTGCAGAGCCCAGCTCGGCCGTGCGCTGTTGTGGTTATTAAATCCGCTGGCGATGAATGGGACATGACACCTGTGTATATGATTCAAATCGAGTCATCCCATTACACGGTGTAAATCAATAAACAAAATGTAGCCGCTGACAGCATTTACAGTTCCCCCTATTACTGCCAACCAGCCCATTTTCTGCGCATGAAAGAGGCATTTACACCCCATTTAACTGTGCTTTGATGCGGGATCCTGTTCCCGGCAAGAGGGGAGGCTTTGACAGGTGGCATTAGGAGAAGGGGAGATCTACAGCGCTCATTTGCAGAGACCCGAGCCGAGGGTTGTGAAACACATCTTCACCTGTTCGTGCTGTCCATCAGCCTAATTGATGATGTGCAATTTGGCAAATAGAGCCTGGACGGGGGAGAGGTGAAGTTGGGGGTGTTGGAATACAGCGGTGCCGGTCTTTCCCCATGGATCGTGGCCTCAGGAGAGAGGGAATGTTGTTTGCCCTTCTGTCCTAGCCGGGGAATGGTCCTTCTCTCCAGCTGAGTGTCAGGGAGAGAGAGGACGAGGGAGAAGCAGGCTGGGACACGCTCCGAGGGACATCGCTCTTGGAACACCTCAACTGTCCGACTTGGTTTTATTTAATGGGCTTCGCAATCTGGCGATTAATCTGGTAATCAGAGCAAATGTTACAGTCACGGCTGGCAATAAAAATATAACCTAAAGTAGATAAAAACCCTCTTTTTCTTCTCTTTTCCTTTTTTTCCCCTGCTGAGAAATTGTCAGATGACATCTCTCCCCTTTATGAGAGGCGGCAGGAGGGAGAGGGAGATGCATGTGATGGGAAAACCTGATCCCTGCTGCATCTCTGCAGGGCTCAGAAAACTTCCAGCTCCTCACTGGTGCAGAGGGGCTGAGCAGTTCCCCCCCTCACTTGAATTCAGACAAAGTGATTTTTGGGGGAGGCATGGACAGGGATCAGATCGGCTGCCCTTGGAACTGCAGATTGATAGTTCTGTCTCGTTTCCTGGAACTCCACCAAATCGCTGGATTACTCCAAAAAGCACAAGAAAGGCCTGTCTTTCCCTCTGCCTGCCTTTGTTGTTGCCTGATTTTGTTGGTGTTTTGCCACTGCAGTTGGCTACGTGGATGAAAAGGGCAGGTTTGTGACCGAGAGGCAGAGACGTGGTTAGAAAACAGCAATCGGGAGCAGGGATTTTACAAAATGTACTGCTTGAACATCCTTTTGTCAGCATAGAGACACAAATCCAGGCACGTTTTTCACATTCCTCATCACGTTTTCCTGCAGATTTCCACCAAAAATGTCCCTTAAGCCCCAAAACGCAGCTTGGCAGGAGACAGCGCTGGTGTTGATTCTGGAGGAACAGTATTCCCATATGCTTTGCTTAGTCCAGATCCGCTTCCAGTAAATATCCTCAGCAGCCAGGACTGAAGTTCGATTCTCTGCCAGTCATCCTCATCTAAGACTTGCATTTATTCATCCTTTATCACTCCCTTGGCCAGTGTCCGGGGTGGCTTCAGTCCTTTCTTTCCCCAGCTCCTCCAGCTTTTATCGTAGCTCCCATGGGAATGGGGAGGTGACGAGCCTGTGTCCCCTGGTGCTGAGGGATGCAGGATGGCATTTCCAGACTGACTCGATGCCAGACCTGCAGGCTGGAGCCCGTGGAGACGACAGGGAGAGGGCTGGCAGATAGGGAACAGCGCTGGAGCTCCTGGAAGAAGTGGGAAAGGGGATGTTTCAATGCAACTTCTCATTAGAAAAGGTTAAATATATCAGCCCAGGATGTTTCTTCTTATTAAAAGGGCTGGGTTTGATGCTTCCTTTCTAATTAGGAGCAAGTCAAGGAAGATTTTGGAACCTTTTGTGTGATTGTGTGTGGGCTGTTTCCCCGCGGACTCGGGAGCAGTTGGTGTTTGCCTGGAAGGGCCCTGGGGCTCTGGGTGGGAGCGGAGCTGTGTCCTGTCTTGGGGAGGCCGACAGGGAAAAAAATAGCCTTGGACTTGATGAGTTTCAAGCCAAAAAAGCTTCCTGTGGGCCAGACAGTGCCTCCAGACTCATTAAAGCTCCGGGAAGGTGACCTCCTCTCCTCAGCCAGCAGGGAGGGGAGCTGCAGGTGTGTTTACCTGCAGGCACGGGGAGTTTTGCACCCTCTGGCTCCGAGCTGCATCATTAGTGTTGCCTGATTTCCCTCTGCCACCTTGGGAAAGCTGGATTTTAATGCCTCGGTGTCCTGCGTGCCCTCCTGTGCCCTTCCCCGGGCTGCTGAGCACCGTCTTTTAACTTTGAAGGAATTGTCACCCTTCTTACGCATCTTTCCCATCTTTCCTTGGCTGTCTGTCACCTTTTGCTGCCAAATTTTCTGGACTGTGAAATGAAGCTTTTATTATCTTCTGAGAAGGGGGGGGGCAGAAATTAAATTAGTGAAATTAAAAAGATGATGATGATGACGACTGTAACCTGACTTCAACCCTTTTCATTCCGCCTCACGTAGCGAGGCAGCCGGCTCTGTTCCGGGGCTTCTGCTTGGATTGCTGGAAAGAACTGAACTTTTACTTTCAAATTAACCTGTCAAATCATATATTTATACGGGAATTGAAGGCAAGAGAATGAGGGTCCCGGATATTCCCACGCATCAATTAGGGGGAAAATTAATTACAATTTACTGGCATTACCACATTAGACCTCCCTCGATTAGACAGCAACTTGCTCTGTGCTCTGGAAAAAGTTAAATTAAGGAATTTGGAGGGAGGGGGTCCCGGGCTGGTTCTGTGGGCAGAACCTCCAAGAGCAAACTCTTGGATTGGGTGTCTCCTCAGAAAAGCTCTTTTGGGATGTGAGTGCATTGAACACTCCAAAAATTGTTTGTTTGACCTTGAGAGAGCCCACGGCTTGGGGCTGGGTGATCTCCAGCTGGGGCAGGGAAAAGCTGATTCTCCTTGTCCTTGTCAGAACATCTCACTCATCCTGGTGCTGCATCCTTGGGCTGATGAGACCCCTGCTTGACCTCATTGCCAGGGAGTCCCAGAGAGTCCATCAGATCCTCTGTGTGGTTATTCTGGGGGTTACTGAATATTTCATGGGCCTAAATTAGTGCTGGAAGGAGCCCCCGGGCCGTGGTTCCCCCGGTGTCCCTTGTGTGGCTGCTAAATGGAGAGACCTGGAGAGATGGGGCCTGGGGGAATGGCTGCAAAGCTGCTTTTCCATGGGAAAGCCAATCTCATTCCTGCTCCCAGCAGCCGGGCCATTAATGATTTGCTGCTGCCATAAAAGACTGTGGCAGGGACAGAAGCCACGGGGTGAGGCGCGGCACAGCCGGGGCCCCGCCACAATTGAATTCCATCCAATCCCACTTTATTCTGCACCCGAGGGCAGCTTGGTGCCACGGAGGCAGCAGCTGTGCAGGGGGAAGGTCGGGGAAGGCTCTGGTGGGGTCTGGGAAGGAGAGGAAGCAGATTGTGTGCTGCAGGGAGAGAGCAGGATCTCACCAAACTTCGAGGAGTTTGGGAACAGATGAACCCGGCACATGGCCACCTTCCAAAGCCTGTTGTGGGTCGTGGTTTTTAATATTCCTGGCATCATGCACCAGCAGAGATGAAGTTCACAGGCTCAGAATGCCCAGATTTGGAGGTCAAAACTCAGGCAGTGATGTGTCACATCCAGAGTGGGAATGGAATTGTGTTACTGGGAATCACAGAGTTAGCATCCCTGGGAGCTGGGAGCAGTGTGCCTGCAGGGCTTTGTCCTGTGTGGCAGTGCCTCTCTGCAGGCAGCTGGGACAGGGATATTGGATATTTGCCCTGTGAAGGTGAGATTGGGAGCTTGGAGCAATGACCCAGCTCCTGGGACTGGGCCCAGACTCCTGATTTGTCAGCCCCTTGCAGAACAAGGCTGGTTTGTGGCCGGGGTGTGCCACCTCTTATCAAGGACACTGCAGCTGTGGCACGAGGTGCCAGGGTGGCGTGGCAGGGAGGGAGAGCCCAGGGCTGTGCTCTCGTTGCCTGTGTGCCCGTGCCAGGGAGAGCAGGATCCAGCCCCGAGGCTGCTGCTGTGCCTGGGGCCACGCAGGCTGGGCAGGCTGGGGATGGGCACTCTGGGAAAGGGACTGCCCGGACTGCAGGGTGCTCTGCCCTCCCCGTGAGCTATCTCAGCCAAACTGGGTGTTTCTGGGGCTGTCCCCTCTGTGACTCTGTCCCCACATCCCCCTTTGGTGAGTGAAACCAGCCCTGAGCCTGCCTGAGCTGTCAGGAGAGCTCTCGGCAGCAGCTCCAGGTGGATTTACACCAGGGAAGGATCCAGCCCTCCTCAGGAGCCGAGGGTGGGAGAGACACTGGGGTTAGGGACCCCGAAAGCACAAACATCCCTGTGACAAGCTGTTTGAAGCTGAGCTGATCAGAGAAGGTGACAGCCCTGCCACATCTGGGAACAGTTTCTGTGTCCTCCTTGCTGACAGGAGGAGTTTGATTCCTTTAATATTTGATGCATTCTGTCTTTTGCAATGTTTGTTTTTGGCGTTGTGGGTTCTGACTTGTTTTATTTATTTATTTATTTTTTAAACTCCCCTGCTCCTCAGAACCAGCTGCCCGTTTGCCATGGGCGTGGGAGCTCTGCAGGAGCCAGGGGACGGGCAGGCAGTGTGACAGCAAATGTGACACTCGGGGGCCTGCAAACTCTGCCTGACTTGTGAGATCCCCACTGCTTCTCCCCATCCACCCCCATCCACCTTTCCAGCTGGAGTTAGGGCTGCATTCCTCCAGCTCCCGAGGAGAGGCACAGGACACTAATGTGGCTTTTCATCCTCCTCCTGCTCCCCGTGTCACTCTGCTTGAAGCTGGGGGTGGCAGACGAAGGTGACCTCCTGGGAAACTCTTGGCCCATCTTTCCCCAGACCCCTTCTTCCCACCCTGGTCCTGTGCTTGGTCCCGTTCCTGCTGCAGATGGGCAAAGCTCCCACCTGGAGAGCAAATTTCCTGCAGCTGGGACAACTTCTGCTCTCCCGATGGCTTTTTCTCCTCTCCTGGCACATCCCTGCAGAGGAAATCCTTCACACGTCTTGAAATGCTGAGCTGAGGGTCTGGGAGGAGAGGGCAAGGAAAAGCGTGCTGAAGTCACCTGGTGGGATTTTGGGAGTCTGTGTCAGAGAAACAACCGTGGAGGGTCTGGAGAAGCTCTGCAGGCAGCAGGACAGGGGGCTGTGAGTTTTGGATGGGCTCCTGGAGCAGGGCCGAGCTGGGGAGGTGTTCCCCTCGGACAGGGAGCTTTGCTTGGTGACACGCTGCCCACATTCCCGGAGGGAAGGCAGGATCCTCTCCCCAGGGAGGATGAGCAGGGGCTGTCCCGGGCTCGGCGCTGGCAGGGCGAGCTCTCTGCCATGCAAATGCTCCCCCGCTGACATAAACGTAAGTGGGTGCCACAATTACTGCGGGCTCTGACATCTGAAAGGAGCAGAGCCACCCTTGCTGCAATTCACTGCCACTCTGATTGCAGGGCAGAGCAGGGAGAAGTCAAATTATCCAACAAAGCCAAAAGAGGAAGGGAGAAAGCCGTGCCTCGCTGATGGAGGTCGGGGTGCTGCGGGGCAGGACAGGAGGCAGAGCTGCTCTTCTGCTCTTGCCATGCCCAGGCAATGTTGTCCAAGCTCTGGTTTGAAGGTCTTGCCTTGGGCTTGGTGGGATGGGGAGGTTCATCTCCGCAGGATTTGGAGGTGTGGGTGCTGTGTGAGCCAGGCCAGAGCAGAACAAATCCAGGACGTTTGCTTGCGGGCACTGGCTTGGGCAAATTCCTTCTGAGAGGTTTGTGGAGGAGTGGGGCTGACATGGGAGTTAGCTGGGCTGGGTGGGGATTACTGCTGCTTGGCTCGGGGTCAGGCAGACAAATCCTGCTTTCTGGCTGCTTCCCCAAAGCCCAGCACGACGTGCCTGACAGCAGAGCTGTGGCTTGAGCCTCCTAAGCTGAGGAACACGAATTTCCCCATTTCCCACTCCAAGTGTCGGCCATCTCTGCCCGAGGGTGCTGGACAACCTAACTCAGCTCCAGCTCACTATCAGTGCTTTGAGACTCTCTGCCTGCATTTCCATGGGGATTTTGCTCCTGCCCAGCAGCTGGGAGGAGCAGGAAAGCACTGCCACACGTTTGGCTGCTCCTTTGCAGCCACTGCATCTCCCCAAATCCCCCCCGAGCGCGTGGGGAGGGACCCTGGGTAGGCACCGCTCCTCTCCTGCTCTTCCCTCCCTCCTCCTCTTCCTCCTTTCAAGGTGCATTTCTACATCTGTCAGATGCAGCAGCGTGCCAACTCGGTTAATTACAGTCTGCTCACCTGAATTCCCCTGTGGAATTCCAGCTGGATGATGGTATCCTTCACTGGTGAGCCTTAAAGCATCCCGGGCAGCCAGACCCCTCTGCCTTTGGGTGTAAATGTGGGTTTGTGATGCTCAGAGCTCCCCCAGGGCAGCAGCAGGGCTGTCGTGGTGGTTATCCCTAAAGGCCTGTGAGCAGGTGCCTTACCTGATCACTCTGGGATGGAGCTGGCATCCGTCTGTCCAGGAGAGCAGCCAGCAGGGGTGGTGGGAAATACGGTCCATGGGAACAGAGCTGGAAGCCACGAGGCTCATAGGAGGTGGCTGAAAGCACTTGGAGCTGCTCTAATGCTTAAGTGGACGAGATAATGGGGTACTTTTTTTCCTTATTGGCCCACCAGATAAGTCGTTAATGCAGGCGATTTCCAGCGGCGCCTGTGATTTGCATGGATACAAAAGAGCGAGATTTTCATTATTTGGTGGGGCGCTGCTTGATCAAGGGCTGCAGAGAGGAGCTCGGGGCTGATTTGGTGCACTATTTATGGTCCTTCATTAGCAGCCGGCCCGGAGCTTTGTCCCGCCTCAGCTCCGTGTGTCTCCAGCGTTTCGGTAGCACAAGAGAAGCATTCCGCGTGAGTCTTGTTGGATGAAAAAGTTGTCAGCACTCAGTTACTTTGCTGCAGTTGTGGGCCCCGGATCAGATGGTTTTGGGGGCAATGAATGTGATTTTTGTTCACGGAAGTGCTCATCTACCACAAAATGTGAAGAGGTGAGGCTGGCGTCTTGAGAAGAGCAGCTTAGGAGGTGCTGGAATGGGAGATCCTCTCTCCGTCACTCCCTGATCCATCTCTGGCTCATTCCAGGCCAGCCAGGCAGAGGAAGGATGCCCTGAACCTCCCCAAAATCTCTCGCTCATTCCATGCTGGAATCCAGCTCAGCGATCCCTGGGGAAGCAGCGTGCTCCTGCAGACCCTGCTTAGCTCGTGCTCTAAAGCAGCTTTTCTTTGCTCTGGCTGATTTTTCTGCACTCTCTCTCGGGAAGACGATGTAATCTCTTTCCTTATTGACACTCTCGGCAGATCCTCATGGAAAATATGGTCTGAGGTGGTGCTGCAGCTCAGGAGCTGGGCAGTCAGGTTGCTGAAACCCCATTATTTGGGATTGCAACTCCTGCCTCCTCAGACGGGTCAGAGCAGGGTCCTGGGACCACTGCGGGGGTCCTTGGTAATGCAGATTACCCAGGAAGGGTTTCCCGTGCTCTGGCATCACAAATCTATAAACAACAGAGGCTTTGGTGAGCTTCTGTTAGGGGAATCAGTCCTTTCCATCCCTCTCACCAGAGCTTTGGGGTTCAGGGCTGCTGGCAAGAGGGAGGATTTGATATTCAAGGCACAGGGGCAGGAAAGCAAAGCCTGAAAGGTGTCAGTGCAATCTCACTGGCCTTTGTGCCTCTATTTATCTGAAATCCCACAGAGCTGTCCTTCACTGCGGCTTGGATCAAAATTCATCTGATTGTGGTGTGGGTTTTGCAAGGTGGTTTTTTTCTCCCTTAAAGCCCCAGTTCCTGTGACACTGCAGGAATCTCGGTCTGCCTTCCCCTTGTAATGAGAAAGTTTGTCTGAGTATTTGGAGGTGAAGCAGAGCTTTCCTAGGGGAAGGAAGCTGTGCTTCCAGGCAGGGGTTTATTGCCCACAAGCAGCTGGCTTTCTCCTGTGCCACTGAGCTTGGCCATGAGCTGCTGTGAGCCAAATCCAGCCCTGCTTATTGTGCAGAGTAATCATAGAGGTGTCTCATTTGAACTAGGAGTGAATCGGGGCCAAGAAATAACTCTCAAAAGAATCAGCCTCATCTTCTCCACCTGCCTCTCCTTGCCCCATAATCTGCCTTGGAAAGCTTGAGGGAGTGCATTACCTGCTCCCCCAGCCCACAGGAGCCAGGACCTGGTGGGCAAAGGCTGCAGGCTGGAGGCTGCCCAGGAGCCCCAACCTCCTTCTGGCCACTTTGCCCTCGGCAGAGAAAAGGTGGGCTCTGGAAAGGCTCGCGAGCTCTCGGCAGGTGAGAGAACACACCAGGGCCGGGCAGGGCTGAGCCAAGGAGGGAGGGAGACGAGAGGGTCGTGCGACAGCTCTCGGGGCTGGCCGGCCCTCCGGCATATGGAGCCGTTGTGCTTGGGTGCTTCGTTTTAAAGAATTTTCAAAGAGCCCGTCCATCTGGGCCCCCTCGCTGCTGCCGGTGCGGCGGGGCGCCGAGCAGATGGTTTGCAAACAAAACAGCTTTGGCTCGGGAGGGCAAGGAGACCTGTCCAGAGTGGCTGGAGCTCGGCCCCGGCCCCGCGAGCGCTGGCAGCGGCACTTCCCTGGGCTGAGCAGGTCTGCGGCTGTGGGCAGGCAGGCTCTGCGGCTCTTGGGGGTGTTGGTGTCCCTGCAGACCACCTTGCGGCTGCACGCTGAGGGCTTTGATCCCAAATCATGCCCTGGAGAGCTGGACAGGAGCTGCTCGTCCCCTCTGCCTCGCACCCCTGTCCTTGCACACAAGCGCTCCACACGCGTTCCTGGGTGTGGGATCGCTTTGCAGAGGTCGGTGCTGAGCAGTTTAGGGAACGGCTGATCTGCTGCTCGCATTACCTGAGCTTCCCTTGAAAATCCTTCAGCCATCCAGCCGCTGACCCTGAGATGTGACAAGCTCACAGCTCTTGCCAATAAAGCAGCGACTCGGTTTGAATAATATCTGACAATTACGTGCTGAGCCCCAGCATTATGCAATATTTATGCATGTGTCTGGACTGTAAAACAGTGATTATCTAAAAGGAGTAATTGTTTGCAGTCTTACACTGAATTTCTTTTCTTCTTTGGCCTTGGAGAGCCACGCTGTTAATCAGCAGCACACACGCCACTCGTTAAACGCTTCCACTAAAACCAGCCCCAGCATCAGCCCAGCGGGGCTCCGAGCAGTGTCTGGGTGCAGTGGCACGAGGCTCTGTGCAAGGAGCTTTATTTTAGTGCCTCAGGCTGCTGGGTTGCTCATGCTCGGGGAGCCAAGCGGGTGAAGAGGGTCCAGCACCCACCCTGCTGGCTGAGCTGGGGTGGAGAGACGGGCTGTGATGGGCTGAACAGAGAGGTGCCCATCAGAGAGGGCAGAAGGGCTGAGCCCAGGCACCCAGCGAGGCTTCACCCTCCCTTTCGCTCCCGGACACTCAATGCGCTCCCGTGCCCTTGGAGCGGGGCAGTGATTGAAATCTCTCTTTGTTCCTCGCTCCCTCCGCCACAGCAGCTGCCCTTTAGTTTCCCCCCACCTTCTCTTCTCTTCCCAAGTGTTGTTGGCTGTCAACCTGGGCCGAGGAGGGAGTCAAAGCTGAAGAGACAAATGTGGGCTGTCACATCGCAGGGCTGGGGTGGGCTGGAGAGGGCAGCCCGGCCTCCTGCCCTGCGGCCAGCGGGAGGGAGGAGGCACTGCCCAGCACACGGGAGCCCCCAGCTCGCTGAGGCCACGGGGGTGATGCTTGTTTCTGCAGCACGGAAGACAAGCCTCTATTTTGAGGAGAAAACAAGCTTTCCCATCCTTTTGGTGCTCCGCAGAGGTGGCAGCGGGGCAGCAAAATGTTTTCCAGCTCGCACTCCAGTGACAGCGTGGTCACAGCGTTTGGCACGGGATATATCCCGGTGTAATTCCTGCAGGAGGCTGGGATTCGAGGTGGAGAAATGCTCGGGGGACCAGGCAGTGGAGACAAACAATGTGCCTGGTCAGCAGAACAGGCAGTGGAGCTGGAGAGGCCAGGATTACTGCTGCCACAGCTTGTTAACATAAACTAATACAGGCTGCTGCGTTGGACGCAGGGAGATAGGAGGGAGAAAAATGGGAAGCGTGTGCAGGAATAAGGGCCCAGATAATGAACCTGGCAATGAGAATGCAAAGCAAAACAAAACAGGAGGAAATGCTGTTGTTGCAGAGTCCGGGCTCTATCTGCTCCAGCTTCTTGCTGCTTCTCAAAGACTTTATTCGTGGCTGGGATGGTGCTTTCCACGGTGCTGGAGTTGCTGCTTCACCCTCAGAGCTGTGGGAAGAGAGGATGAATGTCCTGTTTGAGGTCTCAATGGCACCGACCCTCACTCAGCCAGGGTGTCCCACTGCCATAGAGGGGTGTGGGCAGGGTGAGGGTTCCCAGCACCTCCTGGGACAGGATCTTACAGCAGGAGATACATTATCCATGACCAGGATGGGCTG
Organism: Platysteira castanea; assembly: GCA_013397175.1. NCBI lineage: Eukaryota > Metazoa > Chordata > Aves > Passeriformes > Platysteira > Platysteira castanea. The sequence continues at coordinate 401,328 of VYXC01002074.1, forward strand.
TGTGCCCTTCCCAGCCCATGCAGGAGCAGTTCCCTGCTGCTGAAGTGGAAGAGGCCCCTTGTGCCGGTGAAAGCACAGTAAAGGACACGCTCACACCTGCCAGGTTCAGCAGAAAGGAGGGAAAAGAGAGAGTTTATTTACCTTTAACATATTTTATAAGATTCTCAACTCCACAAGGGATTGGAGGACATGTCACTTCCTCCTCAATCCCACTGTAGAAAAAGGATGCTTATCAAACTTTCTCTTATCATAAAAGGAATGAAAACCAGAAAAGACGGTTAAATAAACATTGGCTGTTGTTTACATGAAACTGTGCGAAAATCTCTGACTCCAAGGTTAAAACAGAAGGCTTAGCAAAAAACAGGACAACAGCCCGTGTTGAAATGGCTTTTGCCAGTGGCTTTTTGGGCTCATGCAGCAGAAAGCAGAGCAAGGGCTGTAGTTATTTCTGAGAAATTTGGGGTGAGAGGGCTCCTTGCACATCCTGGCAAGGGAGGATCAGGCAATGTAGGCCTCACCCTGGGATGTGCTGTGGCAGTAGCTCACCACGCTGAGCTGTTGGGTTGCAAGAGGACAGGGGAACTCCACCCCTCGATTTGGGTATAAAAAGCGTGGAGAGGAGTTTGCTGCAGTGTGTGGGATCAGCCCCCCACCCTGGCAGCACAGGCCCAGCCCTTCTGAAAGGAAGCACCGGTTTTATGAGGTGTGCTGCCTTCCTGCCTTCTCACAGGTCCCTGAGCCGTGGACAATTCATCTGGTTTTATGGTGATGATGGAAGAATCCAATCTGCAGCCTGTAGCTGGAAAGTTCAGAGCCACGCAAGGCTGGCTGGGGAGGAGAGCAGGTTTTATTGATGGCCTGGGCTCCTGGATGTTGTGTGGGAGGAATCTTGTTAATGGTTCCCTTGGGCCATTGCCTCCTGACTCTGCCATATCTCCTTATTCACCTGCCTGGGCTCCGGTGGTTTCTTTTTTGATTTTCCTTTTTTTTTTTTTTTTTCCCCTCTTTCCTGCTCTCTTTTGGTGTTGCAAGGGCTTTTAAAAACGCAGCAGGAGGGGAGGATATGGGGCTGACAGAAAGGCACCTGCCAGTCCTTTTCCATCCCTCCAGGTGCGTCCTTCAGCATCAGAGATCGCCACAAAAGATGTCCTGGGCTTCGTGATGTGGCTCTGACAACGCAGAGTGATGGCCTGGGCTCCAAGGTGACCAGGGAGCTGCTGCTGGGCTGCAGCCCCATCAGTCTCTCGTGTCACTTAAAGGGGTGAAAGGATGATCACTCACTGCTCACCTTCCTGAAATCATCCCACGGCCACGCTCTGCAGCCGGAATTGCGCATCCTCCTGGGAACGGTGGTGCCGCTGGAGCCTCCTGATTGGTGTCGTGGGGCGTGAGGATCAGGCTCCACTTTCTGGCCCAGTTTTGATAATTAATTGATAGTTGAAAATGTTTGACAAACAAACAGCAAACAGAAATCAAACCCGCTCACGTGCGCATTAACATTTCATGGCGCCTTTCTTGTTTGTTTGCTTTTAAATCACAAAACGCTGTGATACATTTTTAATCGAAAGCACTATTGGCTGTTGCCATCCCTGTTCCAATAACTTTCGTGATGAAAAAGAAGTTCAATGCAGAAATGTAATGGGATCTTTTAGGAGGTGGGCGATGGGTTCGTGACAACCGTTTTCACTTCTACAAAGGGCGTTTTTGTCAGGGAGAAATATATTTAAAAACATTCCTATTTGAAGAAGCTCTCTGAGCTCTCAGGATGCTCTTTGATGGCTCTTGGCATGGCAGAGCAGCACCTGACGGGCTGCGTGTGGTGGGAAGGTGGGGGGTGATGACTGATTGTGTTTTGTGTCCCCAGAGCATGGTCCTCAGCCCCTCGAGGGGTTGTTGCCTTGCCATCATGTCTTTAAACCCTCCTTAAGGTGCTCTCAGAAGAAAATCTTCCCTCCTGGCTAAACCCAGTGACTTGCAGACAACAGCCTTATCTTGAAAGCGTAACTAAGGTTTTTTCCCCCCTCCTATGAAGGCAGGAGATGAAAGGCGTTTGTTTGTGTGCGTCTGTGTGGGAATGCAGCACAGTAAATAGTGGGTAGGGAATATTAATACAGGACTAAACCCATCCCTGGCACGAATCACAGGGAGGACATATGTTGTGACAACTTTCCTGAGGGGGTTCTGGCCAAGGTAGATACCGAGTGCTCCCCAGAGGGAAGGAGGAGGGAATGACAGCTCTTTTCTTTCCAAGACTGATGTAATTAAAGAGTTATAACGTCCTTTAACTTTGCTGCCCTTGGCACTCTTGTGCACTGGCGTATTTATTTATTATTTTTTTAGCACTGATGGGTGACTAATAGGGTTTATGTGAAGAGGCGGGAGGCCCAGGAATAGAGTTCAGCATTGTGTAGAGAGATTGTGGTTGTGTTTCCCTGGGATTGAGCATCTATCCATCCATCCATCCATCCATCCATCCATCCATCCATCCATCCATCCATCTTCTTGGACTCTGTTGCTGTGTGTGAGGTTAAACCCACTGTCCTTCCCACTGTTGCTTAACACACTGAACTTTGTCACGAGAAGCTTATTTTATTTTAATAGAAAAATACATTATACATAATGCTCTCCATGATTTTCCCTCTGATCTGAAGGAGAATCTGCTGGTCTGCCCAACCCAGCCCAATACCCGCGGATTTGTCACTGCATGGCTTAAATAATAACAATAACAATACCAGGAGCAATAATATGCTTTGCTGCTGTCCTTGAGTGACAAAGATGATGGAAAATGAAGTTGTAGATAGCTGGAGATGACAATGTGAGTATGCTCTACCCATCTTCCAGGTTATTAGCAGGTGTCAGTCACTGGAAGGAATCTAATCATTTCCAGACGCAGCGATGTCTCCGAACGTCAGCCGTGCTGCTGTGGCTGCAGAAAGCAAATGGTTTTATGGGCTCAGTTCCCATTTCTGCTCGGTCTTGTTGTTAGAGAGGCTGTGATGGTGCAGTGTCTGTGGCCACGTGGCATTGCCGACCGTGCCACCCGTGGGTGTCACCATGTCACGCGGACAGCACCCGTTACCTGTTGCTGCTGTGGCTTTGCACCACCCATCCTTTCCCACCTCTCCCTGCTAATGGCCCTGACCCAATTACCCATCCTTGATTAATCAGGAAGGGTGGTGATGGTGAGGCTATCACCGCTGAGAAACGGGGAGTGCAGGAGGTCTGTTCACCCCTCTCCGTGTCCCCACGGATGTGATGTGCGTTTCCTGAGCTCCTGTGGAACAAGCCGTGAGGGACAAATTGCTCCCTTGGACAAATTGCTCCCTTGGAATCAGCATCCCGATGAGCAGTGGTGTAAACAAGCACTCGTTATCCCTTTCTGAGTGAACACGACACGCACAATGGGTGTCAAGGCTTGCTGCCCTGGGGAGGGCTGCTCCCACCTGCCTTTCCCGGAGGGTCCGGCCAGTCGGGAGGAGCCGGGGAGCCACAGGAGTTCATTGTTTTCCAAGCAGGTGGTGCTTTGCGAGCTTGAAGTGAGCACCAGATGGGCAGAGATGATGAAAGAGGCATCGGCGTGAAAGGCTTCCCTCTAGGGTGTTAAATATTACATTCCCCGAGCCCGCCGAACTGTTGAAACCAATAGAACTAATTAGGGAGCCGGTGCCGGGGAAGGACGCGCCGTGGCTGGCGGCTGGAAGCGGTGCCAGATCCCACAGAACCCTCCCTTTGTCTGCCCCAGCGCCTCGCGGGAGCGTGGCAGACAGGGCACGCCGTCCTTTGGGGACAGCGCTGCAAAGGGAGCGTGTCCCCTGTGCCACGGCCACCTTCCAGCGTGGATGAGGGCGGGGAGCTGACTCCTGTGCAGCAGGGTTGGTTTCCCCCCATTTTCATCTGCTGAGCAGACTGAGAAGATCTCAGGGGTGCTTGCACAGCTTCAGAGAGCTGTGCCATGTCCTGTGCTCATGGTGACCTCTGACAGGAGTTTCCAGGGGAAGGGAGGAGAGCAGGGCTGGGCGGGTCACAGGGGCTCTGGAGAGAGTGTTAAACTCACTGTCATCATGTCCCTGCTCCTCTTTTTTGGTGACGAGCCAGGCTCTGTAAGCAGAGCACCCGGGTGACCCCATCAGCACCGGCTGACCACGAGGGTTTGGGCTGGATGTGAGACCTTGACCCCCAACTCTCACGTGTCCTCCCCGGCTTAACAGGGAGCCAGCGGTGCACCTCAGCCCCCCAAAATCCATCTTTCCCTGGATTTCTGTCTCTGCTGGGGGAGCTCCTGCCCTGGTATGCGGGAGGGCCATGAGTGAGAGCAAATCCATCCCTGTGCCCTCATCAGTGTGGGGTCCTGTTCTCTTAATGGGCTTGTCCAGCCCGTGTGCCAGCAGCTGCCCTGCAAGAGGACAGCCCGTGCCATCTGTGCCCTCAGCCAGAGCTGCTTCATCTCTGTACTGCACGTGCCCCTTTGCCTCTCCCTCCCTGGCAGCCCTTGCACTGGAATTAGTAATAATAATAATAATAATAACAGTAATAAAAATAATAACAACAACAGCAATAAAAGAAAAGGAATTAGGACAAGCAAACATAAAGATGAGTTGTTGCATGGCTCCTGTGCCGATTCTGATCTCAATGTCAAGGGAGCATCATTCCAGCCTAATGGCATCTTCCCGTGGAAGCGCTTTGTAGAAGTCATAAATAAACATGCCGGGTGAAAGGCACGATAACAAAAAAATGGAAACTGAGGCGCTCGGGATCTTTATTATTGAGCGGACAAAGCATCTGTGATTAGTAGGAACAGGGGAGAGGAGAGGGTAAAAATAAAAGGCGGCCGATTGTGTTGCTGCCTTGTCCGTGTCAAGAGAGGATCTGGCTGTGGTAGGTTGACAGGTTGTCTGGATAAATAGTTAGGGGGCAGAACACACATTTCTGATGGAACTTTCTTTTTTACAGCCGAGATCAGGAGCTCCAGAGGTACTGTCAAGGACGGACGAAGCTCTATAAATCAGGACAGGCTTTTTTGTCTGTCTGAAAAGTCTTATCTCGGAGTTCGTCCAGGCAATTTTTTGAGGTCTCTCTGGCTTCCTCCCTTCTCCTTATCAGAGCGCCACAGCTTTAAATGCAGATAGATACCCTCTAATGGAAGCACAAGCCAGAGCCCTCACTCCTTGTAAGTGCCAGCTCGTAATTTAGTTGTGTGCCCTTTGGCACCGGCGCATCCATCACGGGAGGCGCAGGCAGCGTCACCTCCCGGTGCTGCGCCAGGGACCGCGGTGGCAGAGGGGGCTCGGCAGGGAGGGGACCCCAGCTCCTGCCCTCCCTGCTCAGTGTGGGATGAGCCACCCGTAAAACGGGCTGAGACCAGTGGGTTTTTTCACTCTGTGGTTGTGTTGAGGGGATTAAGGAAGGATAAAGAAATCCTGCCTGGTGTCTGAGGCAGCAGGGTGGAGATGGGCGGGGTGCAGAGCAGCTATTCCTCCGAATTTTTTAGTTTTTCTCTTGCCGTGTCCTTCCCGCTCACATATTTTTTGTATATAAACCAAAAGAGTTGGGAAGGAAGGGTTGATTTTTAGCTGGCCGTGATCCAGAGGGATGTCATGCACCCGGAATCAGAGCTCAGCGGGATGGAAACTGACGTGAGGTTTGATGGGGGAAGCTGTCAAGCCACCCCTCGGCTGTGGAGCCCTACCCAAACCTCCTCCAACCTTCTGAAAACCGCTCGTCACCTTCTCTAACAAACAGTGCACAGCTAATGGCGACACTTCAGCATTCCCGACAGCTCCAGATTGTTAATTCCCCTTGTTTTTCCCCCTGAATGGCGTTTTGCCTTCTGGCTAAAGCAGCGTGGCTGCATCAGCCCGTGAGCTCCTCACCTGTGGACATGTGAAGGGGGTTTAATGGGTTTCTTCTCTTTGCCCCACTGGGCTGTGACCGGGAGGGGAGACAGAGCTGCCGGAGTCACTAATTGCTTTGGCCCTGCAACTCCCGAATGATGGAAAAGATTAAGAGGGAAGGAAAACAGCCATTCTATCTCTTTCTTGAAAAAACTTGCAGCGTGAAAGGCTCATTAACATCATTAATGTTTCATTAACCTCTAGCCAGACAAATAAGCTGGAGGTAATTTAACAGTACGGGGAAAAGAAAGAAAATTAAAAATTACCCAGGTGTAGGTGACATTCTCCCGTCCGCCTTGGCTGTGCATTTTGGGGAGGTGCGGGCTCCTCTGCCTCCCCGCCCGGCGCTTGGAGCGCTGCCAGCGGCGCCGCCGGCTGCGGAGGGCTGCAGGTAATAACGAGCGGGGAAAGTCATTGATTGTGGCAAAATGGGATTCATTTGAACACAGCAACATCTGAAATCTTGCAAAGGAACACTGCTCCGCACAATGCCGGCTTTAGAGAGAAAAAAAAATTGAAAAAAAAAAAAAAAAGAAAGGGGGGAAAAATCGGTGGCTGCAAAATGACTTTCTTTGTTTGGGTAAAAGGCTTTCTCCCCTTGTTAATTTTGGTTGGGTTTTATTTGATTTTTATCTTTGCCCAAGTTTACATGCTCCACCTCCACCCCGCTCATCCCAAGCCCATGCGAGTGTGTGCACACAGGGAGAGATGTTATTTATACCCATGCAAACTCTGGTGCTTTGTGAGGCCACTTGGAACTCACTGCTTCTCTCTCAACTGCCTTCCCTCGAGCAAGACCTCTGGTCGGAAACAAACACTGTTAGCTCATCCCTGAAATCTGAAAGTGGGTTGAAAATGGAATGCAATTGCAGTGGGTTTTGGCTCTTTGCTGTGGTACAGTCTGGCAGCTTCCAGAATTACCTAATTAATCTGGGTTGTCCATGAGCAAGTGATAAGAGAGAGTTTCTGCCCGTAAGGGAGCAGAGAATAAGGAAAATCAGCCAAAGGGAGAGGTTTCTCTGCATTCCCAGTTCAGAGAGATGAAGGAGACTGGCCCAAGGTCACCCTGAGGAGATCCCGTTGGAGCTGAGAGCTGAACGTGCTCCTCATGGATCATTATCCCCTGGTTTCCACTTGTTCTCCTGTCCCACAAACCAGACCCTGCACAACTTTGCGAGGTTTCCCTCTTCCAGGGTGATTTTTGCTTTGTGGAGTTTGGAGCAGCCACTTTCCTGCTGTGGTCTGTGGGGTGGGAGGAGGAGATCTTTGCTGCTCCGTTCACCTAATCCTGGATCTTCTGTTTGCTCTGTCTGGGGCTTTGGATAAGGTGGCTGATTTCCATGGCTCTGTTCTCCTTAGCCATAAAATGTGAATTACTCTCCCAGAGTTCAAATTAGTCCTCATAAAGAGCTGTAAGTGTGGAGGACAACATTAATGTAAATTTTCCTGTCTTTGCCCACTCCTGCCCTGGGACAGGAGGTCTCAGCCAGGTGAGTGGATGTTTCCTGAGCTGAGGTTGGGCTTGGGCTGTTGTCCTGCATGAGGAAGGGGTGGGAGATGCTCAGTAACATTGAACCACCTGCTCTGGCTGCTCACACTTGCTCTCAGCTGCCCCTGCACTGCTCGGGGACTTCAAAAATCTGCAGTTTTTAGCGTTACAGGAATTTTCTGTCGAGTGCCAGCCCTCGGTATTTCACAGGTTCCCCAAGCAGCCTGCAGGCACAAATAACCTTTACGTCCTGCTCTCCACTGTTTATGTAAACTTGGCTTCTGCTTGCTCCTGTCACACCATGCCTGTGCTCTTATTCCTCTGAGGATGGAGAGGGAAATAGAGCAGGTGAAAATTCCTGTGTGAACATTTCCTGGTGGAAAAGGATCTCTCCTATGTGGGCTTGAAGGGAAAGCAGCAGTGCAGGTAGGACAGGAACTGAGAGCTGGATGTTTCTGTGCCTGCTGCCAGGTTATGATTCTGCGTCTGTGATGACGAGGACGGGGTCAGCACTGGGTCCTTGCAGGCGGAAGGTCCTGCCTGCAGCAGCACACCCATCCTGGGGGGCAGTGGTTGCTGTGGTGGTGGGAGAGGTGCTCTCCTGTGGATGCAGCCTCCAGCCCTGGCTCAACACCTGCTGCAGGCAGTGCCTGGGGCTGAACGGCACAGCCCGCAGCTGCACGTGCAGATGTGGGCCCCACCCAGCCAGATGTGCAGGCTGTAGGCCTGACTCTCTCTTTAGGCAGGGCAGGCAAGGTGAGGAATATTTTTAAGTCTCTCCAGATTGGCCTCTGTGGTTGAAAACTCTGCTGAATTTCCTGGGTGACCCTTCCTGGGTGACCCCATCCTGAGGAGTGAAACTGAGGCTTCTCCTAAGAGGTGAAAATTTGGGGGGGTCTGTGTGAGCAGGGGCCTGTGTATGGGCAGGCATGAAGGGCTTTCTGAAAATTTGGAACCATTTTTTAGCTGGATGAGCCCTTTAAACAAGAAGACATTAAAAAATCGCTTGGAGAAATCTTGGTCTAGTTTTGCCACAGTGAAACAGCACAAACTGAACCATTGTAAAGATCTTTTTTATTGCCATCTATCAGTGTTTGTATCTGTGTCTCCATCCCATCCTTTTGACAACAGAATATGAGCAGCCAGGATTTATCCTTCCCAGCTAAATCTCTTTCAACCCATGCAAGAAGCCCAGGAAATGATTTCACAAAAATATATAGTTCACCAAAATTATTCAACCCTGAAGCGTTGAGGTTTAGGTCAGTGTAAATTTAGAATAAGTATTTGTTCTGGTTCTTATCTTAGCCAAGCTGATTTACCCAGGAGCAGCTGATAACTCCTTTTAAATTCACTACAGAATCATCTTCTTCCAAATGCTCATTCCCCACTTCTCCCCCCACGTCCCCGCCTGGGTTTGTTATCCTGGGGTTGCACACAGGGTGTTGGATTGCTGATGAGCTCTGCAGGATGCTCAGCTCCGTGCTTTTCCAAAAGGAGAAACATGCATGGCATGTGCCTTGGATAGCAGAATTTCGTAAAAAAATTAGGAACAGCTTCCCCAACTTTTCTTTAGAAGCCCACGTTGGGAACAAATATTTGATTTGCACAGGAAAAAAAAAGTTTATGTGGTTTATGATGTCTGTTCACTTGTTCAACTTTTAAGCAGACTTTTTTCTCTCTGAACCTCAGCATTTCCTTCTTCAACAGCAAATCTCCTGAGGTGGAGAGTGCTTTGGAATAGAGTTATTTACCCTTCTCGCTCTCTTTCTATGAACAGACTTTACATGAGCTGAAAACCAGGAGCTGCAGGAACTTGTACTGGCTCCTGCCAGCTCTTCCCATCTGCATTTCCCTGATCTGCTCCTTGCTGGGTGTGGTGCAGGAGTGTGAGGGGCAGCAAGGAGATCCCTGCTCTCATCCCTGCTCTGTCTGCCCTCATCCCTGCATTCCTGCTGCCCTGCATTCCTGCCCATGCAACCAGGATGTTCTGCACCCCTGTGCCAGCATCCCTGCCCTGCATCCCTGCCTGGTCACCTGCATCCCTGCCCTGCATCCCTGCCTGGTCACCTGCATCCCTGCCCTGCATCCCTGCCTGGTCACCTGCATCCCTGCCCTGCATCCCTGCCTGGTCACCTGCATCCCTGCCCTGCATCCCTGCCTGGTCACCTGCATCCCTGCCCTGCATCCCTGCCTGGTCACCTGCATCCCTGCCCTGCATCCCTGCCTGGTCACCTGCATCCCTGCCCTGCATCCCTGCCCTGCCTGCTCTCATCCCTGCACCAGCCTCCCTGCCTTCCTGCTGTCCTGCATTCCTGCCCATGCAACCAGGATGTTCTGCATTCCTGTGCCAGCAGCTGCATCCCTGCCCTGCATCCCTGCCCTGCATCCCTGCCCTGCATCCCTGCCTGGACACCTGCATCCTCCCTGGACACCTGCATCCTTGCCCTGCATCCCTGCCTGGTTCCCTGCATCCCTGCCCTGCATCCCTGCCTGGTCACCTGCATCCCGGCCCCGACAGCCGCATCCCGGCCCCGCATCCCCGCCCGTGCCTGGGCAAGCAGCACCATCTCGCGTCCGTCTGCAGCCGGCACAGCCGGTCCCTGCGCGACCGCTCCTCCTGGAGAACCCGGGAAATGCCGGCACTCCCCAGCACCAGCTCATCCCAGCTGCCTTATTCCGCCCTCTCAGAACGTGGATCCTACTTTCCTCCCTTTATTCCCCTCCTGTTTTTCAAGGGCAGGGAATTCTGAAGCCTTCTGCTAGCTGAGGTGATGTTGAGTGGTTCAAACGTGCATCGTTTCTTTTTCCTAATCTCTCAGGACACGCAGAAGTGCCGAGGTTTATTTGCTGCTGCCCAGACTCCATTTATACCACCCTATTTATGCCTGTCTGAAATAACAGCAGAATGGAATATACTGAGGAGGGCTGTTCCTTTGAGGTGTGGTTTTCAAGGGTATGTAAGACCCAGACTATACAGCAAAGAGTTGCTGCATCTTCTAAAGTAGTTTTATCCTCTCTAAGGCTGCTGACACCCAGAGATGCTGAGTTAAAAGGATTTCTGATGAAAACAGGACAGGGGACAGCGTTAGGCCCAAAAAAGCTCGTTCTGAGAGGTCTATTTNAGGCAATCACATCTCTGCCCCACTGCTCTGCATCCCCGGGCCAGTGGCCACATCCCTGCCTTGCATCCCTGCCCAGGCAGTCGCATCCTTGCCGAGACAACAGCATCCTTGCCCCGCATCCCTGCCNTCCCTGCGCGACCGCTCCTCCTGGAGAACCCGGGGAAACGCCGGCACTCCCCCGCACCAGCTCACCCCAGCTGCCTTATTCAGCCCTCTCAGAACGTGGATCCTACTTTCCTCCTTTTATTCCCCTCCTGTTTTTCAAGGGCAGGGAATTCTGAAGCCTTCTGCTAGCTGAGGTGATGTTGAGTGGTTCAAACGTGCATCGTTTCTTTTTCCTAATCTTTCAGGACACGCAGAAGTGCCGAGGTTTATTTGCTGCTGCTCAGACTCCATTTATACCACCCTATTTATGCCTGTCTGAAATAACAGCAGAATGGAATATACTGAGGAGGGCTGTTCCTTTGAGGTGTGGTTTTCAAGGGTATGTAAGACCCAGACTATACAGCAAAGAGTTGCTGCATCTTCTAAAGTAGTTTTATCCTCTCTAAGGCTGCTGACACCCAGAGATGCTGAGTTAAAAGGATTTCTGATGAAAACAGGACAGGGGACAGAGTTAGGCCCAAAAAAGCTCGTTCTGAGAGGTCTATTTCTAGCGCTGAGAGATGCTGAAAGGCAGAGCTGGTGCGTCACTGCTCCTGCTGGTCAGGAGTTGTGTGTGTCGGGGTGGGGAGAGGCTGCAGAGAGCAGGACTTGCAGCCCAAGGCCTGGAGATGGCAGATCTGAGACTTAGCTGGGTAATTCCTTTCTCTTTAGAGCTGCCATAAGGATTTTCCAGTGTTGGAAACAGCTGAGTTCGATCTGACACTGGGATGCTGCTGTCTAGAAATGACCTGCTCGGTCCCTACTTGAATAATTTCATTTTAGGGCAAATTGAGGCACATTGTCTTTAAAACAGCAGGAACAGCAGCTCTATCCTTTGTGAAGCAAAGTGTGTTTGGTGTGTCCCCAGAAGTTCTTGAAGCTGAAAGCTTGGATCATGCAAGGTAAGGGTGCAGCACTGGGGACAGGAGAGAGTGAGTTTTTCCAGGCAAGACTTTCTGCTGAAAAGCTGTGAAAGAAAAAAAAAAAATGGAAGAAAACATTTGGAGAAACAAAATAGTGCAGCCTCCTTCCACCAGCAAGTGAGTTTTCTTTGGCTTGTTCAAATTGAGATATTTGCATTTGAAACACACCTACATGTATATATATTTATAGATAGAGCCCTAGAAGGTGAAACTTGTAGTTTCAGCAGAAAGACTAAAATAGCCTCGTGTTTTTGCCTTTATTTTTCCATTCTGGTTAGTAAAGAATCTGTGATTGGCATAAGGCTACTCGGAAAATGCCGGGCTGGATCAGTATCACCCTTCTGGCAGCCAGCTTGGGTTCGATGGAGAATAAATACCATTCCCTCTGTGATCACCCTCTTTTCTTCATCGTGGCATTGTTGGACAGCAATGGGATGGGGATACTTTAAAGGGGGATTTTGGGAGCTCTTTGTAACTACCCAGCAGCAGCTTTACCAAGGCAGCAGGGAAAGGAACTCACCGTGGGGTGCAGGAACTCCCTGTGCAATGCACAAACTCGTTGTGCAATGAGGTTTTCTGGCCAAAAACCCCTCCCTAGGAGCTCTCCTGAGCCTCCCAGCATCCAAGGGATGAGGCAGGACCTCCCTGGATCCCACCAGGCACCAGTACCAGGGACACGGCAGGGGCTGCCGAGGGTTTCACTGCCGGAGGGCCCAAGGGCAGGAGCCAAATTGGGGCTGGATATTGACATTGAAAGTTGGCTTTTTGAAAGGCACAACAGCCTTTGCTTGCTGCAGAGCTAATTATTATGCAAATTCATGCTAATAAACTCTGCCTTGCATGTTGTGGAGAAGCTGCCTTTCCCGGTTAACATACCAGTAATGAGAGGTAGATTTGTAATTCAGATGCTGGTGGTAATATCCTAAATTACTCCGTGCTGTAATGGACTTTATTTCTTTCTCCCCTCGGCTCTCCCCTCAGTCCAAATGTCAATGCAAATCAGTTACAACTTTGCATATTTATTGCAGATGTATTTATTGTTGATACAGGGCGAGACCCTCAGCTAAACAGCTCCTGCTGGCACTGCCGTGGTGCCGGGGGGCTCGAGGTGTGGTTTTACCTGTCTTGGTGCTTGGAGGAGTTCCTTCCATCTCCTTTTTTTTTATCCTCTCCCAAGGAACAGCCTCAGAGTGGGGAAAGCATGTGTTATTTTTTTATTCATTAATTCCTTAGCATCTTTCCGTGCGTGGTTTTACATGACTGCTTATTCCCTGAGCTGGTGGAGATAACCAAGGAAGCACAGATCATTTGCAGACTAAGCTAGGATTTAGACCTAAAGCTACTGAACCAAGGCTTAGATTAGATGGCATCAGGCCTCGGTAATCGGTCTCTGTAAGATTTTGGCCCAACTTTGTCATCTTAATCAATGGAAAATCATGCAAGTCAGCTGTGTCTGACATTTCAGCTGCCATTGGGCCGCTGCTGAGCCAGAAATGCCCTTCTGTTACTCAGCGTCCCATGGAGCACAAATACAAGGCAGGTTTCTTTCTGCAGCCGTGAACCTGTGCTCAGAAAATCCTGATTTGAGGCCATCCGACAGGAAATGAAGAGCAAAACCATTCCCACATTGCCCCTAAGCTGCCAGAGGGGCAGGGACTGTTTCAGGGTATCGCTGGCTGGGCGGAGGGAATGGGAAAGGACTGAGTTATGTGCTGGTGGGTTTAGGCCTGGTGTGGGCTCTGATCTTACTGGTCTTGCCTTTCCGCTTGCTCTGAGGCTTGTTTTCATTTTCCTTTGCCTTGTTGCAGAAGAGAGAACCTCAAAGCTTGGGAGTATCTGTGGCTCTCCAAATCCTTTGCATCAGCATGGACAAATTGATGACGGATTAAAAATTGGCTTTTGGGGGAATATTCTCTGCTCCTGGCTCTGGGGGCGATCATTTGGGGAAGGAGCTGTGATCTGAGTTCGAGCTCACCGAGCCGCTGCAGACACGCTGTGTGCACACGGGGTTGTGCATCCCTCAGGGACCATGGATTTCCTTCCCTGGGTTGGCTCCAACCTGGAGTCAGAGCATGAGCCCAAGTTCAAACAGCTCAAGGGGCTGGGGAGGCTGCTCTGGCTGAGGTCTGGAGCGAGTGTGTGAGTGGATAGAGAAGCAGGAGCGCCTCCGGGCCTGCCCAAATCTAACACAGAGGTTTTTGAAGCCTTTGAACATTTTTACTTTACTTCCATTTGCATTCTGCACGGTGAGAAACCACCTGGGCTGCGAGGAGAGACTTTGAAAGGGACTGGGGAATGCTCTGCAGCCCTGCTCCTCCTCCTCTCCATGGACTCCCTGTGTGGACCAGGTATTGGACACCCGGAGTTCGCTCTGAATCACTGTTTGCCATTTTTTTCCAAGGCCAGGCTAAAAATTGTCAGAACCGTCTCTTCCAGCCTCAAAATATCGATGAGTCACTGAGGAGCAAAGGGCTGCAGAGCCAGAACACAGCGTGCAGCCTGTGGTGGGTAATTTTAGACCGAGAGTGGCCTTGAGGGCTGTTCAGCATTCCCAGCCTCTCTCTTTTGTGTGCCCCGCTCCGATGTGCCCTGGTCTCACGCCTGTGCCTCCTGGCAGCTGTGCATCCCTGTGCATCCTCGTGCATCCCTGTGCATCCTCGTGCATCCTCATGCATCCCCGAGCATCCCTGTGCATCCCCGTGCATCCCCGTGCATCCCTGTGCATCCCCGTGCATCCCTGTGCATCCC
>VYXC01002074.1:416293-439960 GCA_013397175.1 Platysteira castanea
TCCACGCGGATCCACGCGGATCCATGCAGGTCCATGCAGATCCAGGCGGATCCATGCGAGTCCATGCGGATCCATGCGGATCCATGCGGATCCATGTGGGTCCATGCGGGTCCATGCGGGTCCATGCGGGTCCATGCTCCTGGCTGCGCGGTGAGGAGCTGGGAGCAGCGTGCAGTGCTGCCGCTCTTCCACACGGTGCTGACAAAGCTCCACACAAGACGCAGAAGCCTCTGGATCCTCACTCCACAGTCTGTCCCACCACCCTCCGCAGTGCTCGCAGTTTTCCCCATCCCGCAAGCGGTGAAAGTCTGGCAGTGCCCGCCCTGTGACTGTGACCCCTGGAGCAGGATTAGCTCCAGTCTAGGGATGCAGAGAAGAGAAGGAGATGCTCAGCTGGATGTTTAGGATGGATCTCTCAGCTCCCTGATCGTGGCAGGGCCTGGAGCCCCTGGATGATGCCCTGCTCCTCCTGCTCCTCCTGCTCCGGCTGCTCTCCAGGCTGTGGGGTCAGGGTGAGCAAGGGGGGCTTCCTGGCACTTTCAGGCCAGCAGGTGAGGCTGGAAAGGCACAGCCACGCTCCGAGGAGCAGGACACAGCCTGAGCGCTGCTTATGTGCTGCAGGCTTTGTGTGGGCTCGGAGACAGTCAGGTCCTGGGTTTGCAGGGCTGCAATCTCCTCTCCTCACTGCATATGCTGCGCTTCGCTCAGGAGCAGCCGACCTCCCACCGAGTGTCTGCTGCAGTTTCTTAATTGCTTTCTTAACTTCGTTACTCCTCTTCTGTTGGCAGTGCCCTGAAGCAAGGAGTCCCCCAGGTGCACTCGCTCTTGCATGCCAAAATTAGCTTCTTTTATTTAATTTTAAATAAACGTAGCGTCCTTTGAGTGCTCCCGGCATCTGCCGTGAAGGGGCAGAGGGAGCGGGCGGTTAATTTTGCATGTGCTGCTCCTCAAAGACCCGCCTGCTACTCGGCCTTTGGAAAGGTTTTCATGTTTCTTGCAGCTGTCCTTGGTGACCCTGAGCCAGTACAAAACGAGGAGATGAATTCTTCATCTCTCCGACATGTGTCTGTCTGCACTGCTTAGAGCCAACACTTCTCAGCGAGGCCGTGGGGGTTCTGGTGGATGCCGCTGTCACACAGTGCTCTGGGCAGGGTTTAGAGGTGTTAGGCTGAGCCCTAGGACTGGTTTTACCCAGGCAGAAGTGCAAGGTGGGACATCAAGGTGCCTGGAGAGCCCTTCTCTGCCACACTGTCCCCGTATGACCTTGGGTGTGTCACCTGTCTCTCAGCTTCTCCCTGTTTGGGATCATGATAGGATGGGATTAGGGTGGGAACTGGAGTAGCCCAGCATGGAGAGGGCAAGGAAGGGTCTCGG
The DNA here is from genome assembly GCA_013397175.1 of Platysteira castanea. NCBI lineage: Eukaryota > Metazoa > Chordata > Aves > Passeriformes > Platysteira > Platysteira castanea. The sequence goes on from VYXC01002074.1 coordinate 417,668, forward strand.
GAGAGCGTGAACCAGGAGGGAGAAGGGCGGGAGGTTTCCTGCGAAGTTTGCTGAGCTGAGGGCAGCGTGCACGTGCGTGTTTTACATAGGGCGCTGAAATAATTTATGGAGAGCTTCTCCCTTTTGGCAGAGGAGGTGGTCAAGACGAGCGAATAAATCTTTAAAAGAATAATGTTTTCAAAATCAGGCTCCTTGTCCTCGAACCCTTTGATGTATGAGAGCAATAGTAGGTAGGACACATAGTGAAATAAACATGAGATCTCCCTGGAAGAGAATAGCGGAGTGGAGAAAATATTAGTGTTTACATCAAAACTCAATTGGAGCACTCGTTTCAAGATGATAGTTTATTATATTGCATCCAATTTAGTCCCACAAGGATGCTTCTTCTGCGGGTGACACTCAGGCTCACTCCATGTCTCCTCCTCCTCCTCGCCGTACCTGGGCACTGCCGTCCCCACTGGGTGATTCATCCTCTCCCTCTCGCTGCAATCTCGGCATGGTTGGGAAGGCAAAGGGAGGAATTAATCAGCTTTTGGGCAATTTGCTGTTCCTTTCTGGGCTGCTGTCAGCTCTGGGTGTCTTGACCCCAAGCTGGGAAAGACGTGCTGGCAGATGAGGGGATGCAGAGGGAAGGAACCCGTGGTGACGTGGAGAGAGGATGTTCAGGCCATCGGTCCCACCTCTCTGTCCTGACGTGTTCAAAACCAAGCCATGATTAATGCATGGGAGAGGTTTGCTCCTGCTCCCAGCACTTTCAGGAGCTTCACACCTCTTTGCTGAGCCCAGAGCAGGTCACCATTGGATTGTGTTTGCCCGTCTCCAGGTGCCTCCACATTGCACCATGTGAGGGCTGGGAGAAGAAAGGTGTGAAGGACTTGGCATCCTCCCAGAGCCCTGACGTGATGGGGATGGGCAGGTGACCCCGGGACACCTGCCCCTGCTGCTCCAGCTGCAGCAGATGTGAAGGCCTGCAGTCCTTCCAGGTGTATTTAATGTGATTTTATTCGCACTGGGTGCACGATGGGGCTTTTAATGGCTCCACAACCTGTACCTGGTGAAGGGTTATCTTTGGGCAGAGGATCCCAGAGGGCTTACCTGATTATTTCCTCCACACCAGGCAGCTGAGGTGACATGGGACAGCCTGGCATCACCCCGCAGCTGTATGGGAAGCCCTGAGCATCTACAGCAGCACAGCTGGGCCAGGAGTCACTTCCTGTCCAGCTTATTTAGGGTGGAGAATATTTTAGTGTCTTCAGGGCAGGTGGTGCGGAGAAGTCTATCTGTTTGTTTACTCTTTTTTTTCCTCAGTGCTTTTTCCTCCTGGTTGTGAAGAGCTGTGTCAGAGCTCCCTCCTCTATTCAGCGGCTGGGCGGTGTTGGGATCTCATTTGCTCTCGAATGATTTTGGCTGTAATCTGTGCACTCTGCCTGGGGTTGGTTGGTGCTGTTCCCCAGGGCTGGGGCTGTGGGGGCTGGCAGGTGGGATTTGCTCTGCAGGCAGAGGATGGATGCCCTCAGCAGAGTTACTGGCCCTGTGGGTGCCGGGCAGGAGGGGCTGGCCCTGGGATGGGTGCCCATCCAACCTGGATGCACTCGGATTGCACAAGGTCTGAGCTCTCATCTCTCCTCCTCTCCTTTGTTTCCTAATATGCAATTAGTTATATGTATGTAAATTACACAGCGAGCAGAAACAAAGGGAGATGAGTGAAGAGAGAATAAAAAACCCAACCCAATAATTTATTCTGGTGCAAATGTTGTTTTTTGTGACCCTGGTTCTCTCGGCTGAGCTGGGTGGAAGGAAGGAGGCGGCCATGGAGGTGCTGGGCAGCAAACGGGAAGCGAGGCTGAGAGTTTCAAAGTCACTTGGGAGATTGGGATGCTCAGTTCCCATTAATTTTAATAAGAAGAGGACATCTGTCTCATAGCTGACTTTGAAAATATCAGCCCAAACTTTGTCCAACCCTTAGTTCTTTCTCCACCTGTTGCTATCCTGTAACAATGCTTTGATGGCATTTAGCAGTAAAAGCAGCTTTTAAACACGTGGGCACTTTCTAACCAGCTGCGGGGATGGATTTACAGAGACCTTATTAGAGGTAGGACTCAGCTTTTTCATGGTTCAGACCAGCTGAAGGCAGCAGAGAGAAAACCTCCTGTTTGTTCTGATGATCAAGAGATCAGCCAGCATCTCGCTAATAGAGGGTCGAGAATATTTCAGCAGGATCTTTAATTCATTCTCAAAATCTCCAAGAAGAGGGTAACTCACATTCTCCCGGCTTCACTCATGTGGTTTTCCTTGGAGCTGATATCCCAAACTGGACGCTGCTGCTCCTCTCAGCCCTGCCAGTGTTTACCTGGTGATTGAGTGTCTATTTGCACACAGCACCGCCGTCTACCTGCCCTTTGATTTCTTCATCCTCGCTGTATTACTGTGCAGTTGTCTTTATTGGATTTCAGCTCACTGATTTTTTTTTTTTAAGTTTGTCTAATTTATCACCAATATTTTGAATTCTGATCCTCATTTTTGGAGCATTCCAGGCTGCTCTCTGCAAGGGCTCAGACTCTTTCTGCTTTATTATCCCCAGCCCCGCTGAAATAGAAAGCAAACAGACTCTGGCCCGTGGCAGACGAGGGGAAGACATTTGAAAAGGCCTCCTCGGTGGTGGGAAGAGCTTGGCAGCTGCTGCCTGTGTGGGTTCAGCCGGTGACACTTCCACCCCTGGCGCTGCCTGAGCTTTCTCCCCACCTCCCCTTGTAGGAAATGTCACGCGGGACGATGTCGAGCGCTTTAATGAAGTCAAGGTATATCACATCTGCTGCCTCCTCCCCTCCGATCCAGGAGACCAATTACACCGTCAAAAAAAGGAAATTAAGTTGGTTTGACATGATTTGCTATTGACAAATCCGCAGTGGCTCTTCCTTATCACTCCATTATCTCCTCAGTGCTCCCAAAATTGATTGCTGTGTAATTGGGCCACGAGGCTCGTGGAGCGTAGGGCAAAATGCGCTCAACCCCTCGGGCAGCCAGGAAAGTGGAAGCAAAAAAGCACTTTTCCTCCTCGGCTTTCATGTTCCCAGATCCGTGTGTGCTGCCTTGGGCATGCTGCCAGTGCTGGGGAGGGTGTGGGGGCACCAGGAGGGCTCCTGCCCCCGTTCTTTGAGCACCTCTGGTAGGCATCTCAGTCATTCCCATTTCGGCAGTGTCCAAAAAGGGCTGTGCACTCGGTTATTTAGGGATTTATGGGCTCTCAGGGGAAGCTCAGCATTGATCCCATTTATCCCGTGGACTCCCAAATCCCTGGAGCCCTTAAGCAGATAGGGAGGCAGCTGCTTCTGCAGCTCTGCCCTCACTGCGGTCTCCCTCTGCCAACTCCTGTGTTTACTCTTCTTATGAGCACCACGATTTAGTTTTATGACCCAGCGATCAATTCTCCATCAGGAGCTCTGGAAAAGCTACTGATGTGTTTCCAATAAATGGTACGTCAAGGAAAATATATATGATCCTGTCCTGTCCCTGTCTCGTTTCCTTCTGCGTCGCATGCAGCCTTTACAAACACTTCGAGGAGGCAGAAAAAGGGGGCTTGTTGTTTGTTTGAGGCATTAGGAATGAGGGGATATCGATTCCCCGGGGCAGGGGGGTTGGTGGACAGGGAAATTCGTACAGCAGTCACCAGCCAGGCTCAGGCAGGGAGCGTGTGCCGTGGGTCTGCAAAGAGCAATTGCTCTGGGGGCCGAAATGAAACAAGTGTCAGGGAGAATAACTGGAGGCTGATGTTAATAATTAAGCTTTCTAATGAGAGCATTCGTTTTTCTGCGGTAGATGGATTCAGCCTTTCCCACCCTGGTGTTGTTGTGTACAAACCGAGCTCATTTTTTCAGCTGCTCAGGACAAAACACAGCACGGGCAGAGATTGCTCCTCGTGCCTTCTGGGATGGAGAGGCCGGACGAGGATGGGGACAGTTATAGAGGAATGGGAACTGAGGGAGGTTCCATGGCCATCGGCAGCCTCCTCTTGGTGGGGAGCAGAGGGACAGCACTGATCTCTTCTCTCTGGTGGCCGGTGGCAGGAGGGAATGGCTGGAGCTGTGCCAGGGGAGGGTTAGGGTGGATTTTAGGAGAAGGTTCTTCCCCCAGAAGGTGCTGGGCACTGCCCAGGCTCCCCAGGGAATGGGCACAGCCCCCAGGCTGCCAGAGCTCCAGGAGCGTTTGGACAACACAGCCCAGGGTGGGTTGTTGGGGTGTCTGTGCAGGGCCAGGAGTTGGAATTAAATGATCCTTGTGGGACCCTTCAAATTCAGGGTGTTTTATGATTCTATGATATTCAATGTACTCCTGCTCCGTGAGAGCTCAGTCTGGCCTTTGTGGCCTTCTGGTTTCCTCAACTGGAAAAGGAACTTTAGGAACCATGGAGCTGGGTGAATTTTAACGAAAAAAAATATTTTCTATAAAGAATCCGAGTTTTGCTGAGATCCACATCTGTGGTGATAGGAATGGGCTGGAAACAGGAGCATCTATTATGCCGCAGGTTTTTTTATTTCCTGGAGAAAATCCAAACTAAGACATTTTTGTTTGAAATTGGTACATCAAAACATTGCAAATGCAGTTTGGTACAACGCCCCAGTTTGATGAAACAAAGCAAAAAAGTCCCCATTTCTGAATTTCAGCGTTGTGGAACTGATGATGCCAGAAAAACCTTTCAACTTCTCACCCTATCTCAAGATGAAAACAAATGTTGAACTACAGAGATTTCCCAGAGGAAGGAAATTCTGCTTCCCTAACACCTCTAACACTTACTTTTTGTTGTAAATCATTTTGAGCTCTACAGATGAAAAGCTCTTGGTAGATGCAAACTATTGCTGCTTTTTATTTTATTTATTATTCATCACGATAGTTCATGCCCAAAGAGGAATTAATATTCTTTCTTTCTTAGCTGCTGGGCCCCGTGAAAATTGCCCAGCCACGGAGCCTGGCTGCCTGCACTTTGTGGAAAACATGGGAAATTCATTAAAATTTCATCATTTCTGGCTTAAGTTGTTTACTTTTTCGACCAGCTCTGCTGGGAGGTGTCATCTGGCTCCCCAAGACCTGCTGGGCTTTGCTCTGCCAGGATGGGCCACTGTGTCCGTGCTCTTGGCACCTCGCAGGAGGGAGCGTGGGAAAAGGGGGGATCCTGGGGGAGCTGCGTTGGGAAGGGAGGAGGCAACTGATGAGCTTTGCTAATTGCCAAGGCTTGCAGATGGCTGGGCCACGTTCCTCCCGACGTTGTCCTGGCTGGATTTGCTCTGGCACGAGGCAGACACAGCAGCTGCTCCCCACCAGCCCCGAGGGCACAGGTAGCTGGGAAGGGGGACAGTAAAAGGACACCTGGCAAAGCGCCCGCGTGGCACAGGAGGGGAGGGAGCCTTCGATGAAGTTTCCCCAAATACGCAATTAATTTTGACTTAATAAGACGTTTATTGTATAATAAACAACAACTGATTCTATGAAAAAATATTTATTGAGGATTTACGGCTGAGTAATGAATTTGTAGCTCAGTTTGTCTCGACGAGATTTATTTACATAGCAGTTAAGCCCCAATCAATAATATGCTTTTAATAATCACTGTGTTTAAGTAGTATTTCAACAATACTACTTGTATTACTATGTAATTAGGCCATGAATTCTTCTGTAATTCTTTAGATTTAGTATACTTTGGGGTTCCGAATCTCTCCTGGATCGTGATGCGTGTGCTCCATTAATGTTAATTAAGTGAGTGCCAATCAAGCAGAGAATAAACCGCGCTGTGAGTGAGCCGTCGGTGAACAGCAGTGGGGTGGTGGGAGGGAAGCAGCTCAGGCTTCCCGGGGTGGAGAGCAGCAGTTTCACTTCAGCATCCTCCACTTTGGATCAGTCACCACCAGGATCAGCTCCTGGGAGAAGAAGGAGGGCAGCGACCAACGCTGCTGATGGGAACATCCCCATCCTCTGTGCCACACTGTGCTCTGATCTGAGCCAAAGAGCTCCCAAACAAGGCTGTAGGTGCCTTTGAGATCAAACTGCTGGTTTATAGATGTGTAGCTGTGACTCTGTGGAGCTCCTGGCGTCCCCAGCAGCTGGGTTTGCTGGGAATATTTGCTCTATCTCTGGGAAAACGGCCCCTGGGCCAGGTGGTGCAGAGGGTGTGGGACAGGGATGCTCATCCTGGTGCTGCCTCGTGTAGGTTTGCATCGCCGGCTGCAGGAAACGGATCCTGCTTTTGTGCCTGTGAAGCTGCTGGTGGAAGGCGAGCAGCCACAAGGAAGCCTGGCTCTTTGCTTCCCGCTACCCATGGGAATTTTAACGTGGGTTTTTAGCAGTTTAATATTCCGCTGGGTGAACTGAAAAACGTGAGCGTGGAGTGGGTGCACTTGGGAGCATGATGCTGCAAAGTTTTGCTCGACTCGCAAAGCACTTGGAAGATTTTCTAGATCAATCACGCTTTAAATGCACATTTTTCTCTGCTCTTGGTCTGCCTAATCTCTCTTTGTCTCAGCAATTGTACCTCCTGTCTCTGTCTGCAGCCGATGATATCGCTCCTGAGAAAGATACGGGTGTGTATATTTAGAAAATGTCTCCGGCATTCTTCTCCCGCAAGGGACACTTGAAATGGCTTTGGGGAAAAAAAAGAAAAGCCCAAAAATATGGCCCTGCACTGTCTTGCTTCTTTCTGCCTTGTTAGAACAGGGCCCGAGGCAGGAGAGTCACCACAGAGCCACGTGTGGAGCAGGGCTGGCAGCGCAGGAGCGGATGCACTGAGGAATATTTACTGCACTGGAGAAAAGATTTGGTGCTAAGGACTTGTTTTCTTTTTAATTTGGTAAATCGTCCTGTGCTGTGGTTCAAGCGTGGCTGGCAGAGGGGTGAGGGAGGCAGGGAGAGAAGTGAGGGGTGGCAGCTGCAGAGGAGGCAGGGGAAAAACCTCCTTGACAGGTTAAAAGCTCCACGTGAGAATCTCCGTGTGAGCTTTCCCAGGAAAGGCACTGAGTTGGGAAATTAGGCAAGACAGCAGGCAGGGAAGAAGGATGCGCCGTGTTATGGTAATCGCTCTTCTTAATTGCTTTGACTCCGATGACCACTCATTTCTTATCCTAACAAAGACACGAGAGCCACCCGCTCCGGACTGCAAAGCAACTCCCGAGGGAAGCTGCCCTTGTGGTCTGTCAGGGACCCAAACTGCTTTGTGCCTGCCAGCCCCAAGGTGCAGCCGTGCTGGGACATCGTGGTGGCCGGTCTGGTGGTCACGGTCCCACGGGAGGCTGAGCCCCAAGAGCCCAGTGGGATTTTTTTGGAGTGAGGGGTCGTGCGAGGCACCGGTCCAGCACCTCTGCTCCTGCTCAGCCGAGGTACAGAATGATGCCTTAGGTTTTGATTTCTGTATTTTTCAAATCCTGTACTGCCTAGTGTGTACCTCTGAAGTTTCTTGTAGCTCGTGAGCTGCTCTCTTAGGCCAGACAGACACAACAAAGCCTCTCTGAGCTGTTCAAGGACACTCGGGCTGTCCTAGGCCCAAAAGGTGTAAACTGGGACCATGAAAGAGGGGGAGAAATTGAAGAGAGCTAAAGTTTTAATTGGTGAATTTATGCTGATATGCAAATGGACCAAACCTATAACAGTGTAAAGAACTCGTGACTCGTTGTCCATCTCAGGGTCCATTTTATGGAAGCAGCCTCTGGCTCCCCAGGGTGTACCTTGAAGGCCTTCAAATAAATCCCTGCCTTTATTCCCTTACTCCTGTCTAGGTGGCTGGGAGAAGGCATCAAGAAAACCAGGCAGAGCTGCTGCCATCGGTGTTTTACCAACCCTCTTTGAGCTGAATAGAATCCCGTTGCTCAGCTGCACTATTTGCACTGATTCCACCATAAATTCACGGTCTAAACTCGTGAGGAGCAGGCAGAAAGGTGCCTGCTGCTTTTCGCCTGGGCTTGATCCAGCGCAGAATAATTGCGTTGACTGTTTCACTCCGTGCTTGGCAGTTCAGGGCTTAGAAATCCGCCACAAAAGAGCCCAGCACACAGAAACTTGACTCGGAGTCTAAAGCAAAGCTGCGACTGGCAGAGGTGCGGATCTTCAGGCTCAATCAGATGCATAAAGACAGGCAGGCCAAGCTGAGATGGGAATATGTTGCTTCAGCTGTGCGCTGAAAGCTGCTGAAATTTTCCATATCAGAGGCTTGCTTTACAAAAAGGAATGGTCTGGCCTGGGGTTTGCAGGGAGGAAAACAGCAGTGGTGACGACAGCAGCAATAAAAAGCTCTCCCTGCTTTCCGCACTGGTGGGAATTGCTTCTCTATGCTCTTCCAGTGGCTTTCCAAGCCAGTTTTCTCTGTGTACGAATCAAAATCATCTGCCTGTTTGCCCTTGGTGTGCCCCAGGCTCCAGCAGCCCTGCACCAGTGTCACTGGTCACGGTGGAGCTGTGTGCCCATCCCAGCTGCATTGCCAGTGTCAGAGCTGGGCTGGGCCGTGTTTGCGCTCAGAGATGCTGGAGAGCAGCTGAGTTGTGGAGAGGGGCTGGTTGAAGCAGTTGTGGGTATTAATTTAATATTTTTTAATATGTGGAATGGTTATTTCATGCATTTTAGTAGAATCCCAGACTGCTTTGGGTCAGAGGGGACCTTAAAGCTCATCTTGTTCCACCCCCCTGCCATGGGCAGGGTCACTTTCCACCATGCCAAGTTGCTCCAAGTCCTGTCCACCCCGGCCTCGGACACTTCCAGGCCAGCACTCTGGGCAACCTGTGCCAGGGCCTCACCACCCTCACAGGGAGGATTTTTTCCTCGTTCCCTTCAGTGTGCCTCCTGGTGATTAAACGAGCAGCTCAGCTACAGGGGAAAAACATTGCCCATGCTCTGAGTGGTTCTGGAGTTCTTCAAAATGAGTCAGAGGAGGAGAGAAATGCCCGCTGGTGCTCTGCAGGAGCTTTTTAACCAGTCTGAGACACTCAGTCTGAATGAGAGAGGCTTTTGTGAGGGGAAACTTTGCTGATACCAGCAACATCTCTTCCTCCAGTCAGGAATAACTGGCCTGGCTTGGGAGTGCAGCTGGGCAGCCCAGCTGGCCCAGGGATGGCCACGAGAGGACTTTGGCCTCCCTGCTGCATTTCAATTCCCCCAGCACTGCGGCAGCGATGGACACTCGGACACCGGTTGCATTAAACATAGGGTCAGTCATTTCCCTGCCTTCATTCTTTGTCTGTAATTCTGCATCTAATGGCAGCAATTAGTCACTGTCCAAGAAGGGATGAGCAAGCTCCTGGCTCATCCCGGCTCTCTGACGGATCTGCTCCTCCAGAGGGATGGAAAGGTCATTAGCAGAGGGTTAGTTATTGATCGGCTTGGGGGAGAGAGAGGGTCCAGAGGTGAAGCTCAGCACCAGGCTTAAACGATGGGCCAGAGAAAGGAAAGAAAAATAGGCTGGCAGCAGCCCCAGGGAGCCCCCAGCCACCGTGCCACAGATGCAAAGGACAAATTCTTATTGATTGGAGAGGTGTTTTTGGAGGTAGGTTATTTCTTTTCCCTCCCTAAAGCAGGCACCAATTATGGCTGTTGACTGGCAGAGACAAATGCCACGAGTACCAAGCCTGGATTTCCTAAGGCCATCCTGCTTCTCCTTATGGCAGGGCTGTAAAAACCCACTGTGCTGAAACGAGCACCCTGGAACTGGCTGGGAGAGAGAACTGTGTCCCAAAAAGGGGGACGGGGCCAGTTTTTGCACACACTTCTCTGCCAGGCAGGCAGGAACAGCTCTGCAAAATGGCACAAAGGGAAACAAGTCAGGAATAGTTGGCTCTTGAGTAGGAAATCAGAGGAAATCCTGAATGCGGGGTGGGGAAGGAATGAGGTGTTCTGGGCAGTGGCTGTGCTGGAGGGAGGACAGAAGGATCCGGGGCAGACTCAATGATTCGATCAGCTCGTTTCTGGCACTGACTGTAATTAAGTTGTTCAGCAGATAAATTAAGGCCATGGCCAAGTTCTAGGAGGGAAGGACCTTTACGGTGGATGAGGACCAGGCTCTCCTCGGGACGGGGAGCTGGGGGGAGTCTGGCTCTTCCTGACCATCAGTCACACCTCAGGGCATGTGGAGCACCCTCTGACCTCCTCTTCCATCACGGCCGTGTCAGAAAGAGGGATGAGGTTATTGCCCATGTCAACAGGGCTGATAAATCACAGCCTCCAAGCCTGGCAGTGCGGGATACCCTCGGCTGGGCCTCCTCCTCTGCCCAGCTCTGAGTGTCCCTCCATGGATGTGGGGATGGTGTTCCCAAAGGGACATCACTAGTGACGCTTCCTGCTACCAGAGCTCTTCCCTGGGCTCTCAGAAGTGTGTCCTCCAATTCCTTACTGCTCCTCTCCTCTGCCTGAGTGGCTGTGTTTCCCAAGTGGACACTGGCTGTATTCCTGGGTTGTGTCACTCCTGGAGGCTCCTTTCTCTGGAAAGGAGATGTGAAACCATTTCTGCTCCTGCAGGCCAAGGGCTGCACAACAAGGCAGGGGTGCAGTGAAAAGCTCACAAGCCCACCCAGCCCTTGCAGGCAGCACTGCCAAGAACCTCCTGATGCTCCCACAGGCCAACAGCCAAGCTCAGCCCTGGGGGAAGCAGGGATGGATTCACGTGGAGGTGGGAAGGAGGGAGAGCAGTGAGGAGGGTACCTGCCCCCTTCCCATCCTCGTCCTGTCTCCACCCCGCGAGCTATGGAGTGTAACCCCCTTCTCTGCAGCAATTATCCTGTTCTTGGAGGCTTCTTTGACCTTCAGCAGCAGATGGATAATGCTGTGGGCAGGCAGGAGGAAGGCTCGGGAGCGCTGCCTTCAATACGGCTTCGCCCTCCTGATTTATACGGGGGAGCGAGCGGTGCTGATGCTCGCTGCTGCTCATAGATTATCTTCATTCCAGCAGCACTCAGGCAGACAGGAGAGGTAACAGAGAGCCACCCGCCACCCTATCTGTCACCTTCCCTCCGGCACCGGCGGTGCTGCTGCAGAGCCGTCTCTTCCAGGGGAAACTTTCCCTCTCCATCAAACACTGCAACAAAAAGTCATACTCTGCAAACAGGTCCATGTATCTCTGGGGAGCTTGTCAGGGCTGTGTCTCTCCCAAACCTCTCTGGAGGACAGGGAAGCAGGGATGGAATAATGCTGGAGAGGAGCTGATGGGCTCAGGGGAGCAGGAGGGTTGAGGTCTCTGTTCAGCCCAGGGTGGTGCTGGGATTCATGGCTGTGTTTCAAGGTCTGGGCATCTCAGTTCAACCAGTGGAAGGTAAATCGAAGGCGCTGGGGACCCACTGTGATTTCTGGCATTGCTTTTATTTTATTTTATTTTCCCTCTCCTCACCTCTCAGGCCTTCATTTCCTGAACTGGGATTAATCTTAAATCTTACTCACCCTCCTCCTGGGGGAGCGGGGAGGCTTGTTCTGTTCGTGTCTGGAAAATGCTCTGAAATCCTCCGATGAAAGGTGCTGACAGAGCACTGAGGATTTCCAGGATTCACGGTTTTAGATGAATGGAGAGGTGGAGAGCACAAGGGGCTGAGGAGGTGGTTTTGTCAGTGTGGTGGGGCTCGGTGTGCCAGGGGGAGCTGGCAGTGGGATCCCTGGGAGATGCCCCCTACAAAGGACACTGAGAATCACATTTTTTGAGCTGAAAGTAGAAAGTCTTGGCAGTGGCACCAGCCAGGAGCATCTCGGGAGGAGGGGTGGGAAGCCTGAAGGCAAGTTATACCTTTCTTCTCTCGCTGCCTCTGAGAACACATGAATTATCCAGCCTTCCCTTGCTGCCTGGAGACCAGAATCAAACCCAGGTATGCAGAGTGCTGGTGTTTGTGCCGAGGCTGGGCGGACGGGGGGTGCAGCAGGCAAGGAGTGGGGCCTGCAGTGCTCCCTCTTGGAGACCATCCTGTGCTTTGGCTCTGAATTGAATTTTAAATCCCCTTTTTCTTTTCTCTTTTTTTTTTTTTTTAATATTGTAAAATAGCCAGGCTTTAGATCTCTGTGCTTCTCTTTTCTGTATTATCAGCCGTATGTAAAATGTGCCCAGTAGCCCAGACATAATGAGTGTGCTCAGCGTGGAGCCAGAGGAGTGCTGTGTGCAGGGGGTGCAAAGCCCAGCTCTGCAGGTTCCCAGTGCTGCTCCTCCTTCTTGGGTAGCTCCAAACAAAGTCCTTCCACTGCAGCCTCTGCAGGCTTCAGGGCAGGTGAGCGACTGCACATCCCAATCCTCCTTTTGCTCGGGAGAACTCTGTTTCTAACACCAATTTGATCAGCATCCCGTGGCCGAGCAACCTGGGCTTGGTGCGTTCAGAATTGCCCTGCGGCATAAGAGGAACAAAATCTGAATGCCTGGTGAGCAGCAGTCCATCGAGCAGGAGGATATATTGCTCCAAATGGAAATAATTTCTATTGCTAGGGAAGAGAGTGGCCTGTTCTGAGCTATTGCACCGGGCTGCTCAGTAATTTGTGCAGTGCAGATGGGAGCACAGAGCCTTTACTGCCGGAGAAAGCTCGAGTCAAGTTGTTAAGGAAGAAATATAATCAGAAAGAGCCAGGAAACATAAAGATCAAAGTTGAAAATAATTTACATTTCATCAAGAACTTGTGGAAAAAGGACAAGGAAAAAAAAGCAAGCGCTGTCGGTGATGCGAGGTTTTCAGCAGGAGGAGCAGGATTCGGGAGGGAAACACACAGAAATTGACTTTTCCCTGTATTTTCAAAGTGAGAATTGACTGCCGAGCCACAAGTGTTACTTGAAGTGACATTTGTGGGCGCGCTGTGAAAATCCTCAGACAGCACAGAGCCTTGTTCAGCACCAGCCATGTGTCACTTGAGCCCTGTGAAGCTCTCGCGGGCGCTCTGACAGCAGGGACGCGGGATCCAGGAGCTTGGAGTAGCTGGCATTGGGGTTATCCATAAAGTTGTGATTTTCTCCCAGCCTTTCACCTTTATTTTTGGGGGAGGGCCGTCACGCTGAGGGAGAAGTGGACACATTGATGGGATGCAGTTTGTCCTCTTGCCCAGCTCCTTGGAATGTTCATGCATCGTTCCTCTGTCTGTAGCATTTTAATGCCTTTATAAAATGTTTCCTAACGACAAAAAGATAATTTGGCTAATGCAGATCTGCACAATTAGGTTCCTCAGTTAACATCATGTTCCTGCATCAGATGCCCTTTCCTCTCGTAGCCTATTTTTCATATCCTGGGTAAATATGTTTAATAATCAATTGGGATGTTATTAACGCACAATAACGATCTCACTAAATCGAAGCTCAGGCTTTATTTGAGACACTTACAGTAAATATTGACTGTTCTGCAGAATTATGGCAGAGCCCTGAGCAGTCTGTTCCAATGGGAGCTGGATCCATTTTTTAATACCAGTTATTGATTTTCAGCGAGCAAAGTGCCTTGAGACGTCCGTGGTTTTCCTCCTCCTCCCTGTGAGGGGTTGGGAGGTGATGGACACACACCAGGGAGACGATTTCCCTGTGCTCCATCAGCAGTGCCAATGGCTGGAGATGGGCAGAGCTGGTGGGCATTTCTCCCTCTCCCTTTGGAGTTTCCCCAAGGCCAAGGTCGCTCCCATCCAGCAGCGCTGGCTGGGGACAGATCCCTGCCACCCGCCTGGGTGACAACTGCTTGCTGAGAAGCTTGTGGTTTAATCTTCTGCCCTTAATTGCTGCTAAGGAAAAAAAAAGTAGGCTTGTTTGGACATTTGATGAAGATTCCTGCCAGCTCCCATTTTCCTGCTGTCCTGTGACCTGTCCGCTCAGACGCTGATGAGAATCGACGCTCGCTTCTCCCGGTGCATCCCTGGATGACGTGCCCCTGGCACCTCCACACGGATGAGCTGGCTGACATGGGGGTGACATGTTTACAGCCCTGCTAAGATCCACTGTCTCTTCCTCCGTGCTCTTTGTGTCTCACCATTGCATCTTTTTAATCAGGGCCACCCCTGCGAGGACTTCTTTCCGTGCTAACTCACGTCCCCATGAGTGAGGTCGGTTGTCCTGCTCATGCTGTTATTTGATGATGGCCCCACCAGCCCATGTGTTAGGCTGCTTTTCCCAGAGGAATGGGGTTGGCTTTCCCCCAGTGCTTACAAAAGCCATGGGAATAGCAGACATCTCCATTTTTCACTCAGGTGGGAGAGGAGGGAGATGGAAATGAGTCACATTCCATGCAAGATCTATTAGTGAACGCGTCAGAGGGAGCAAGGTAGGGGTTTTTCCCCTGTGATTATCTTGTAGGAGCCCTGTTTTCTTCCATGGAGAGAGGCTTGAAGGGCAGGGTAACTCTCAGGGCTGAGAGTGATGTACAACACATGGAACTCCTCAGGAATGACTTTGCAGATCATTCTCCCGCGGGCAAATCCGTTTGCTGGAGACAGAGAGGGACAAGGAGCGTGGCTGCTCTAGGTGTGTGTGCAGGGATGCAGGGACAGCTGTGCACGCTCGGAATCCAGAGGAGCTTCCAGATGTGCACGAGCTCTTGCAAATGGCTGTGATGCCGCGTCAAGGCAGGAGCTGCTTCCCGAGCCAGGAGCTGTGGAAAGGGCTGTGCCTTGGCCATAGCTCATGGAGATTTGAAGTCCACTGGCGTGGCTGACTGTCTGTGTATATTTATGTAGAAGACTTTGCGTCCCTGGAAGGTGCTGCTGCTTGTTATTTTGACTGATTACAGGAGAGTGACTGTACTACAATAGCAGGAGCCACTCATTAGCTTTGGCGTAGCACAGAGAAATCGGCAACTTGTTCCAGCCACATCTGCCCCTGGAGGTGAATATTAAACAGGAATTGATCCCGGGTAATGAGAACACAGCCCGGGCTGCTGTGATTAGCACCGGTTGAATTTTAAATAGTTAATTATTTCAACGGGCAAAAGGAGCTGTTTGGGGGGTGGGAGGGTGTGTTGTGTTTGGGGTGGGGGCTGTGTGTGAAGCGGGGAGTGTTGGTGTGGTGGCAGTGAGGGTTTTGGGGGGTGTGGGTGGCTCAGGTTTGGAAGGATTGTGGGCGTATGGTGTGGGTATGAGAAGGGTACACCTGCAATGGTGCCTGGAGAGTGCTGGGTGGGGTTTTATCCAGGTGAGAAGGCAGATGGGTGGCCCCATGCCTTTTGGAAGTGCATATCTTGGAGAAGCAAGCTTTGGACAGAGTTCAAAGAGCTGTGGAGATGAGGGTTGAGGGCACGTGTGCGTGTGCTGCCCCAGCTGAGTGTGCAGGGTCCATTTCCGGGCTCCAGCCTCAGGACAGTAAAAACCTGGGGAAGCAGGTCAGAAAGTTGAGGTGCGAATGCACTGAATCCCGTTTTCCTTGCGTTCCCCCATCTCTGCTCCCTTCTTCTGGAGCACTGCAGAAACAAAGGGAAGGCAAGAGAAGGTGGCAGGTGCCAGGGGGAAGGCGTGCTGTCTGCCTGGAGACAGGGGAATTATCCAGCTTCAATAAATACCTTTCAAAAAGAGAGGAAAGAAAGAGAATTTCGCCCTTCTCCTCACCCCACGCCTCCCAAAATACCAAATCACCATGATTAAAAATTGACTCAAATGGACAAGCAGGCCCGGTAATTGATTGTGGCCTTTCATTCTTGCAGCCACACTTAATTAACCTTTAGACTCAAATACCAAGCACTGGTTAGACAGAAAGGTGCAGGCAGGGAGGAAGACGACAGTGCCTGTTGGGAGGATCCTGGCTCTGAGAACTCCTCTGGGGTGAGGATGCCTGGATGATGCTCTGGGGAAGAGCAGGCTGTGCGACAACACGAGGCTTGGATTTGGAGGTTTAGCTCCCTTCAGCAGACTGTAGAAGGAAGGATAACCCCTTCCCAGGTTATTTTCCCCCCATGTGATCCAGCTCAGCTCCCTTTCATGTGCTGTTACTGATATTTAGAACCGCTGACAGGAGCTGACACCGAGTTGTGCTCAGCTGTAGGAAATGACCAGGCTGAAAACCGCACAGATTTAGGTTGGATTGTGTGTTGAGTGTTACCTTGTAGTGGTGAGGGGAAAAAAATGCGAAATGAGTGGCAAGGAGTGCTGTAAATGGACTCTCAGGTAGTGAAAAACTGTTAGTTGAAGGAGGCTTTTTTCCTGGTGTGTTTCTTGTTAAATCAGTCTCCAGAACTAAAATAGAGACGTGGCAAGCAGGGGTTCCTGTGGCCTTTCCTTTAGGGAAGGGTTCAAAGTCCATTGTAGGGTATGAGGATCTGAGAGGATAAATGTCCTGCCCCTGGGGCCGTGCGTGGCTTCCTCCTCCCACATTTTTATCTCCTCGTGGGACCTCCCCAGGCTCTTCCCTGAGGATCTGTGGGAGACCGTGTTTGGGTGCAAAATGCGTATTTTTGTCTGTTTCAAGAGCTGCCTGCCTCCCACACATCCCCCTTTCCTTTCAGCCGTGGATCCTGTGGTTTTGTGCTCGGGATCATTAACGCAGAGCTCCCCCGGCCTCCTTACAGCACGAGTTGTCTCTGCTCTGTGCAGTGCAGGCGTGCTTTGACCTGGAAAGCCGCTGCCAGCAGCAGATGGAGCAGACCTGCAGGCCCAGCTGCTCCGTGCCCTGCCAGGTGCTGGGGATGCTTTGGTTTTTAAATGCTTTGGTTGAAAGAAACTTGGAGTCTGCTCTGGAATTGGGGATGTATCAGAGGAAACTTGGGGCGAGGCATCAAAATGTGTGCTCTAAATGAAGGGACTCATTTCAGAGGAGATAAGGATGAAGGAAGAGGAGGCTCCCAGTGGTGGATCTAACGAAGGTGACATGGCTTGGACGGTGTAGTGCCAGTTCTGGTTTTTACATCAAGCCCTGGTTCAGCATAAAAACAGAAGGGCTGATTGGGAGAGCAGAGCTGAAAGCCAGGAGCGTGAATATAAAATACACGGCACGATAAACAGGGAGGGTTCCTATAGGAACAGTGGCAGCTCTTGAATGTCCATGGGAAATCGTTTGCTTCCAGATATGTAAATGTCTGAGCTTGTCCAGGGAGCTCGGGCCCAAATTTTTGGATAAGGCAGCGATGGCTGAGCTTGGCTTTGTACTCCAGGCTCTGTGGCAGGACTCGGGCTGGGTCCTGCCCTCAGCTCTTTTTGTATTCATCTCCCTTCGACCAGGGGCCTCGGGAGGCTTGGAGACAAATTGCGTTTGTGCGTATCAGATGGAGACTTTGGGGGTGTGAGCAGGAATTCTCTGCCTTTTGTCTTTTATCATTAGGAGTCAGGGATGGAGGTGACAACAGAGTCGTGTATGAATGCAGAGTAAACAAAGCTGAGTGGGGGTGTGATGAGATGTTTCTTTTGTCCGTAATGCATTCATGCTCCGAGTGCTCCAGGGTTATGCATTTAATTTGTGGTGCGATTGCCAGCTTTAGAAGTACTTAGGCATCCAGCTATCCTTGCCTGAAAATAACTGGAAAGAAACACGGTTGGGTTTTTGTTCACGAGGAGGTGGGCCAAGGGGACAAATGTGTTCTGAAAGCCAGGAATGCAGCCCAATCCTGACAGGCCCACCATGTTTTTCTGGTTATTTGGGTCTTTTCTTCATCCTTTCCCCACTTCAAAGCAGCTCTGGCCACAAGCAGCTATAAGGGAGGAAGAGCAGGCTGGTGGTTACAGCACCAGCCTAGGATTTAAGTGATTTAGGCTGAACCTCTCATTTTGCTGCTGTCTTTCTGTGTCATCTTAGTCTCTCCGCAGTTGTAATATCACCCTTTCTGCACAGGGGGTTTGCAAGAGTAAATATATTAAAGATTGGGAGGCATTAAGGTGCTGTGGGAAGGCTCCTGCAGAGCAAGAGAGCGTGCACCTGCAAATCTCAGCGGCTCAGAGGGCCGACAAGAGCAGCCTCAACTATATTATTTTTAATATCTCATTATTTCTGAGTCAGCCAGAAGATTTTGAACCGTCCTTGGCAGGGAAGGAGACCTTCCTTGTCAGGTCATAGAATCACAGAATTTAGGTTGGAAAAGACCTCCACGATCATCAAGTCCAACCTGTGGCTGATCCTCACCTTGTCACCCAGCCCAGAGCTCTGAGTGCCGCCTCCAGGCATTCCTCGGACACCTCCAGGGATGGGGACTCCACCACTTCCCTGGGCAGCCCCTGCCAATGCCTGACAATCCTTTCAGTGAAGAAATTCTTCCTGATGTCCAACCTGCGGTCCAGAGCAGCAACTTGGATTTCCCTCCCTTTGTGCTGTTGGGTCCTGGCGCCGTCTTTCATTAGGAACAGGAGCATCTCCAGCCCAAGGTTGTTGCTGTATCCCGCAGTAGTAGGAGGGAGGAGAAAGAGATCCGAGAGGCAGGGAATGGTGCAGCAAGAGTGATTTATTACATTATTTCCCAACTCTTTTATAGACCTTGTTCTTCACAGCCTAATTGGTTAAAGGATCAACCACCCCCGTGGGGTGATTGCCTAAAGTTTTAAAACACCCATTGTGAGGATATTTTCCTACTGTACTATAAACAATCTGCAGGTGTTCACAGTTTACAGAAACTCTACTGATAGCTCGTATGAGAAAGAAAAGTTTCACATGGGTGTTGTCCTGGTTTTTGCTAAGCCTTCTGTTGTAAACTTGGAGTCAGAGAATTTTCACACACTTTCATGTAAATAATGGCCAATTATTTATTTAATTATTTAACTGTCTTTTCTGTTTTTCATTCCTTTTGTGATAAGAGAAAGTTTGATGAGCATCCTTTTTCTCCAATGGGATTGAGGAGGAAGTGACCTGTCCTCCAATCCCTTGTGGAATTGAGAACCCTATAAAGTATCAGAAATGTAAATAAACTCTCTCTTTTCCCTCTTTCCGATGAACCTAGCAGGTGTAGGAGTTTCCTTTATTGTGCCTTTACCAGCACATATGGGACAGGAGAGTAGCAAGAAAAGTTCTTGCTCCAGCATATTGTATCCACACAAGGTGGACCCTGTCCCCACAGCGCTGGCCGTGCAAGCTCTCTGTGGCACTCTCAGCTGGGAAACTGAGGATTTTGAGCTAGTCTGGGTGCTTGACACTCCTCAAAGCCGGGCTCAAGGTGCTGGTGCCCAGCATCATTCCCAGGTTGGTTCAGGTAAGCGATGGGCTGGGCGCTGCTGCCGAAGGGGCTCGGCAGCGAGCCAGGGCTCGGTGCTCGCTGTCAGAGCTGCTCCTGCTCCGTATTTAGCGGCAGCACTGCTCAGCAGCAGTTTCTGAACCCTCACGGATGTGTTTGGCAGCTGATAACGGGGCTGAACTTTTTGTTTCAGATCCTACAGAAGTTTGGAGCCGAAAAACCTTGTGAGCCCAGGGTCTGAACCCCTAGGAAGATTAAAATTCCCTACCCCTACTTCGAAAGGCGCTGAGAGTCTGTCTGGCAAGACAGGTTCATTAACAAATTAATAGAATAATCAGCGGGGCTTTGTGTGCGTTTTGCAGATAAAAAACTGGTAACAGCGTTCTTTGGCTCTTTAATGGGCTGATAAGAGCCAACTATCTGCTCCATGGCGGGGCTAATCACAGAGATAACAGAGGTTAAATCAACTGCGGGGCGCTGGCGAGGGGCCGCGCGGAGGCGGGGATGGATGGAGGTGCGAGCTCGGGGGTTTTAAACACGATGAAAGGGAATAACAGCAAAGGGAGGCAGGGAAGGGAGAAAACCAGCAGCCAGCTCCGTGGGTATTTTTAGGAGCACTGTGCAAAGACCACGGGGGCTGAGCCTGGGGAGGCTGATGCGGTCGGGAAGTGGCTGGGTGGGGTGCAGGGAGCTCCGTCTGCTCTCGGGTCTTTCCATGGGGGTTTGGACAAGGAACAAGGTGCCCAGAGCAGCTGTGGCTGCCCCATCCCTGGAAGTGTCCAAGGCCAGGTTGGGCGGGGCTTGGAGCACCCTGGGATAGCGGGAGGTGTCCCTGCCCAGGGCAGGGGGTGGGATGGGATGTTCTTTAATGTCCCTCTCAACCCAAACCGGTCCGTGACTCCGCAGTTCTGTGAGAGTTGTTGCCAGCACCTTCTCTCTACGATAAGAATCTGGGAACGGTGTGGGACAGGTTTTTTAGGAGTCCAGCAGAGAACAGGTAGAACGAGCTGTGTGCAGGTTCCCAGGCTGGTGCAGCAAAGCCAAGACACTTCATGGCCAAGGGTCCCACCACAAAAAATCCATGCAGAGCCAGATGTGAGCCTCTCTAGGAGGATTTCAAGCTCCATCTTAACACCAAACCACCCCCGGCCGTGCTCAGCAGCTCTCCTGCCTGGCATTCCAGCCCAGCACCCTCCTCGCTGCACCCCGGGAGCCAAACACAGCAGGAATGAGTGGCAGGTGAAGGAGGCCAGGTTGGGTAGTGCTTCCAGTGCCTTTCAAATCCAGGAGTCTCCTGGTTTTTCTGAACAAAGCCCGCAGCCTATCTCCTCTCTGCAGGCCTTCTGCACCTGTGACTTGCAGCGAGCAGGAGCAGCCCTGGGGTTTGCGGGCGGCAGAGCTGCAAACACGCGATGGCTTTCGCAGAAGCGTCGCTTTACCTTCATAAATTACAAACGTGTGCGCTGAAATATTGATGGGGATCCGAGAGGGATCCTTGGGCTTGCCTCAGGAATGCAGCAGCCGAGAGCAATCAGGATTCAGGATGTGTTTTGCTTTCTGCAGCCTCCTCCGTGAGGGTTTTGAGGTGCGTCTGGCATCCAGGGACCTCTGCTCGTCTGTCGTGCCAAGGGCGGAGGGTTTGTCCCCGTGTCACCTCCCCAAGGGCGGGCTGTGGAAAGTGGCCGTCAGGGCTGCCATGGGAAGCGCTTGGCTCTGTCTTTCCCTGAAGGACTATTAATTTATACAATATTTGCTTTGTTAAAGGAAGGACGTTGTCAGGCGGCTTTCAAGTGATGTGTGAAAGTGACTCTAATAAGATGTTCTGGGGAAGCCTGCGGGCAGCCCCGCCTCTCCGCCGAACTTCTCCAGGCCTATTCTTTGAAAGGAGCAGCAGCAACCTTGATCTTCCTCTCCTCCTCCTCCTCCTCCCCAGCAGCGGAGGCAGTTGCTGCAAACTCCGGCGCGGGGAGCCGGGGGTGGAGGCGCGGGGCCGAGCGGGAGGGCCGGGAGCCGGGCTCGGCGGATAATTGCCTGTGTCTGTCTGACTGCCGGGGAAGAGAAGCGAGGAGGAGATGGCGCGGAGGGGTGGGAGTTTTCTTTGGAGAAGCAGCTGCAGCTCTGGGCTGGTGCTTGGCTAATCAGTGCCGTGTGGAAGAGACTGTAAATGAGACCTGGATCTTCCTCTCCAGAGCTTCGTGGGCATCCTCCAACGGGGATGTGCTCGCAGCACCCTTTGGATGGAAAAGGAACCCCTGTACACCATCACCACCAGCTTGTCCTACTCAGGTTCTGGTGGTCACTGAGGGATTTTGGTCTCCCTGGACTCTCCCTGCTGTCCGTGCTGCAGTGTGCGAGTTAAACAGAGGTGACTACTGCTGTACCCCACCTTTGTCCATGGGGCAGCACTCAGTGTGTGTGGCTTTTCCCTTTCACATCCACAGTACTGCCTGCCACGTGTTCTCCATCTTCTCCAACGCCAGGATGAAGGGTTGGGGTTATTTAAGGTGCTTCTTGCTGGGCCATCCCCTTGTGCTATAGGAGAAAGCAAAAAAAAGCCCCCAAATGAAAAGCAGCTTCTGGGCAGTGAAGTGTCAGGACCAGCGTGGGATGTAAATCTGGGTGTGTAAAGCTTCCCGGCTAAACGGTGTTTTCAGGGACTTTTAAAAAAAATTGTTTTTGCAAATAGTGAAGGAATTACCTATTGATTAACTCATTAATGCTGTGCTCTGCTCTCCCACCTTTCATCCCCGAAGCTCCAATCCCATTACAGACGTTAACGAAGCGTGAACACAGGGGGATGTGCATGGTGAAGGGGTAAACTGAGGCACGGGTCCGAGCTCAGCTGAGCCAGGCTCACCGAGCTCCGCCTCCTCCTGCAGGCCCCCAGCTGCCCGGAGCAGAGCTGGACTGTTGATAAAACATCCAGAGCATTAAAACCTAACGAGAGAACATCAATGGGAGATAAGAGGCGATCCCTTGCCTCGCCTCCCTCCATCCCCAGAGGGATCCCTGCGCCCCGGGGGGGGTGTGAACTTGTGGAAAGGACTTTTAGGTAGTTCTGGCGAGTGGGAGGAAAAATAAAAGAGATAAATAACTACAACTAAAAGGCGCAAGAAGGTAAGAGAGGAGCCCAGTTCCTGCACGGGGCATTGGTGTGAAGGTGTCATTGGGAGCCCAGAGCAATCTCTTAATTCGGGGTAAGGAGCCTTGACACAAACTCTGGCAGTGACAAAATGCCTTTCCCCCCGCCTTTTTTTTTTTT
>VYXC01002074.1:439982-464876 GCA_013397175.1 Platysteira castanea
TAATTTATAAGGGTTCTGGGGCTGTTGGGAGGCTTAATTAATTAGTTAAGATGTTTTCCACTGTTATTGTGCCTCCTCTCAAAGGCTTCTGACAGTAAATTCTCATCAAGTGGAAGATCTAATAAGTGCCAATTATTGAAGTTTGCTAATTGCCAGCTAATAATAATGCTGATTAATAATGCTTTTAACACCACTGTTGATTTCAAATGTGGGTACATGTGCTGCAGCACCATTGATTTAAATTGTCATTTCTTCTGCTTCGTGGCTAATTGGGGTAAAAATCAGGTCGGTGGCATTTTTATGTCCAAAGAGCACATTGTTCTAACCCTGGAAAACCGGCGAAGTTTTTAAGGAAGAGATTTAAAAATAAAGGAGTAAGCTCGGGAGGATAATGCATCGCGGAGAAGCGGTTCGTTCATTTCCTTGACAAGTGTAATTTAATTTTAATTATTTATGATTCTTCATAGCCCGCTAGAAAATGTTCTGTAGGATATTTTGTAAAACTAATGAAGTCTTAGTAATAGGAGACCTAACTCGAGCCTCGCACGGAGCCGCGGGAAGATGCAGCTTGTCTCTCTCCTCCTGATTAATCCGTATCAGAGCAGGGATGTTTTGCATGATTATATTTTAGGAATCCCACCCAGGCGGGGATGCTGCTGCTCCAGTTGTGTGGAAGTGCATCCCAAAGCTTTATTCTGGTTTTGCTGTAAAACTTTTTTCCTTTTGGAGCTGTAGTGATGGGACACTGCAGCGAGAGGGGAGCCTTGCCCTCATTAGAGCATCC
Organism: Platysteira castanea; assembly: GCA_013397175.1. Taxonomy (NCBI): domain Eukaryota; kingdom Metazoa; phylum Chordata; class Aves; order Passeriformes; genus Platysteira; species Platysteira castanea. Next base: position 440,767 of record VYXC01002074.1, read on the forward strand.
CACGTCATACCATGGGATTTGTGATCCCACTGGATTGATTGTAAAACGAGGTTTCCCTCTCAATTATTCCTATTTTGATTTCTGCCCCTAAATGCCCCAGGGGGTGAGGAATCGCTGAGCAAGGAGGGGAGGGGCCTTGCTTCGAAATTCCCCAGAGGGGAACAAAGTGTTCCTGCTGCGGCATCGCTCAGGGTCCGGGACGGGCAGGGATGCGGCATTCCCGATCCCTGCGGGTGGATCAGGGTCCGGGATGGGCAGGGATGCCGGCATTCCCGATCCCTGCGGGTGGATCAGGGTTCGGGATGGGCAGGGATGCCGGCATTCCCGATCCCTGCGGGTGGATCAGGGTTCGGGATGGGCAGGGATGCCGGCATTCCCGATCCCTGCGGGTGGATCAGGGTTCGGGATGGGCAGGGATGCCGGCATTCCCGATCCCTGCGGGTGGATCAGGGTTCGGGATGGGCAGGGATGCCGGCATTCCCGATCCCTGCGGGTGGATCAGGGTTCGGGATGGGCAGGGATGCCGGCATTCCCGATCCCTGCGGGTGGATCAGGGTTCGGGATGGGCAGGGATGCCGGCATTCCCGATCCCTGCGGGTGGATCAGGGTTCGGGATGGGCAGGGATGCCGGCATTCCCGATCCCTGCGGGTGGATCAGGGTTCGGGATGGGCAGGGATGCCGGCATTCCCGATCCCTGCGGGTGGATCAGGGTTCGGGATGGGCAGGGATGCCGGCATTCCCGATCCCTGCGGGTGGATCAGGGTTCGGGATGGGCAGGGATGCCGGCATTCCCGATCCCTGCGGGTGGATAGGGGTTCGGGACGGGCAGGGATACCGGCACTCCCGATCCCTGCGGGTGGATAGGGGTTCGGGACGGGCAGGGATGCGGCATTCCCGATCCCTGTGGATGGATAGGGGCTCGGGATGGGCAGGGATGCGGCATTCCCGATCCCTGCGGGTGGATCAGGGTCTGGGACGGGCAGGGATGCCGGCATTCCCGATCCCTGCGGGTGGATCAGGGTCTGGGACGGGCAGGGATGCCGGCATTCCCGATCCCTGCGGGTGGATCCACCGGGCAGGAGTGCCCACAACAGCACGGGGCCTTGAGCGGAAACCTAAATTTAAATGTTAAAAAGCTTTTGTTCATTACTGGTGGCATTTCCTCCCCCTCCCCATTTGTCACTTGGAGCGGAGCTGTGACTCTTTTAATATCAAACAAATAATAAGCTCCCTCTAAAGTGATTTTTCTGACAAGGAGCTCAATATATTAAACTTTATCTATATTTTAATAGCCAATTTCACACCAAACTGCCTTCTTAATAATGTATTTACCACCTGGGGATATTATTCCAACCCATCTGGAAAGAATTGGAAATTAACTGTCCCTAAACTGAGTCTGTGTGTGCTTTAGATGCAGTGGAGATAACAGCGGTGTCATTCCTAGGGGAAGTGGGAGAGGAAGCTCGTCGAGCACCGAGCAAAATGTCAGCAGCAAAGGCAATAGCCGGCAGGGAAACGAGGGCTCTCCTTCCTGCACCCGAGAGCTCAGCCCCAGCCCACCTCTGGAATAGTCAGCCTCTCCCAGGAAGAGCTGAGAGCACCTCAAGGGCCTCTTCTGTGCTCTAGGAGTGGAGGGTTTTGGTTTCCAAGGATGCAGCATGGATGCAGGGCTCTGGGGAACGGCAGCATCGTGCCCAAGCTGCCGCTGGTCACCTGCCACTGTGGTGTCAGTGGGCACCCGAAGGAGGGGGGAAGTTGCCTTTTCTTAGCTGATACCTCTGATGGCAATTCCTCTGGTCTGGCAGAGTATTTAACTCGCTCTGTTTTGGTGTGGTTCTCTCTGGATCGCTCTGATCCCCTCTGAATCAACACTGCAGCCTGGGCAGATTGCAGCCTCCCCCTCTCCGTGTGTAGGTGTGTGTCTGGAAAATATCCCGCTGTTTAGTCTAAGCTGTATTTATAATTATTGTTACTATTCGTTTCCTTCCCGCTGTTTTGAGGGTTGGACAACTCAGCTCCCCTGGCACTGGGTTCTGTGCGAAAAAAACCCGGAATGATCCAAGCCCCATCCAACCAGGCCTTGAACAGGGATGGAGCAGCCACAGCTGCTCGGGGCACCCTGAGCCAGGGCCTCCCACCCTCACAGGGAACAATTCCTTCCCAATGTCCCAGTATAAACCTGTTCTCTGTCAGTTTGACCCACTCCCCTCGTTCTGGCACTACACTTCTTGATAGACACCCTCCTCAGCTTCCTTGGAGACTCCCTTCCGATGCTGGGAAGAATTTTGACTGTATTTCTTATCAAATGAAAGCCTGTCTAGGTGATGTTACTCATTCCTGGCTGTGCAGAGCATCCCTTGCAGTGAGGGGACATCAGGGATGGCATTGCTGGGACATCCAGTCCAAGCCAGAACTGAGCTTTCCTTTTTGCCCTCTGCAAAAATTCCTTCCTGAGCTTCCCGGGTGTGAGTTTCCCCACAGTGGGAGGCTTCCCCTTCCTGAGTTTCCCAGCTTTGCTGGGAAAGACCTGCTGTGAGGTCAGGGCTGTCGGGTTTTATGGCACACCTGGCCTTACCTCACTTGGTGGTGGCTGATAAAAGGCTCACAGAGCACAGATACCACTGCCACCATCCCCACAGATGCACAGACCTCCCTCACGCCGCTCTCCTCGGCAGAAAAATCCTGCAGAATTCCATTGTTTTAAAGTCTTGCTTGAATGGGACTGTGTTTGGAGGTTTGTTTTTATTATTCATAAATTTCTACGAGACATCACCCGCACCAAAGCAGATTAATCCTTGCAGTGTTTCCTTTTGTTTTTAAAATAATTAAGGGCAGCTGCTACTTAAAGTCAGCTAAAACATCCCAGTTTTAGATAAAAGTGCCTCGTGTTTGTTGTTGTAATGAAGTAGTTTGACACGGAGATGAAAGTCTCTGCTGTTTGTGTTGTAAAAACTGGTTTTGACGCCATTTTTGAACAATGTCAAACTGTTTCCTTACATTTTGAACAAGACACGCTTTGATCTAAAGAAAAAAAAACCCCAACCCCAAGATGTTTCAATCAGAATGGAAAAGCAGCGGCCCTTAATGATTTTAAAATAGGATCAAATGTTTCAATCATTATGTTATGTCACATAATGACACCCTCGTAGCTGTGCTGTGTGATGCTCTGCGTTGCATTTAGCATCAGGAAATGTTGTAGAAATAATTCAAAATAATCTAAAATGCTGAAATGAAATAGTGAAATTGCAAAGTGGCTCCTTAAAGCGTCAAAGGAAAATTCTGGTTTCTGGCAGTTTTGGAGTTGCTGAGCTCATCGGAAGAAAGTGTGCGGCTGCTTTTGGGTTTTTTCATTCCGAATCCGAACGAAAACAAGGCGTGGAGGAGTTGAAAGCGCCTTGTGAAATGGAAATTCTGCAAATCGACCCATTTTAGCTGTGATATCCCCTATTGCACGAGGGGAAGCACTGGCGAGGAGGGGGAGGAAAAGGAGTGGGACTCTCCAGTCTGCAGCAGTGCCCAGCCCTGTGGATCGGGGCTGAAGTGCTTTTGGAAGGGGTTGGGAAGCAGAGAGGTGTTTGTGCGTCCCTCTGTTAAACCAGGCGGGTTTGGGCCCCTTCTCTTTTTGCTGCTTTTCCATTTCCCAGCGGAGGTGCCAGCAGGGAGGGATGGAGGCAACAGGGCGCAGGTTCCTTTCTGAGTGGGGCAAAGGGCTCGATCCTGTGGCACCGGGGTCTTTGGGTGTTGGGAGCAGGTGGTGACAGCCACCTCTACAGCCCCCAAACCATCGGCCGAGTGCGGTGGCCGCGGTGACAGCCGGGTCAAGGAGGAGAGGGGCACAAAGGCTGCTGAGATGCTGGGTGGGAGGATGTGAGCGCTGACAGTTACCTGGGGACCCGGAGATACCAGAATCCCTAACTTAATCAGACAGATAACGGGAGCAGCTAGAGATGAGGCAGGAGCAGGAGCTGCAGAACAATAGGAGCCAGCCCCGCCGGGCCCTCGTGCTGCGACTGAGATAATAAACTATATAAAAATCTGTCACTGTGCGATAAGTGATGAATTAGAATCAATTATATGTTTAAAATAATACACCTCCCCATGGTGTTACTCTCCAGAACGGTGATGGTTCCTGCCTGGGCTTGGCAGTGCTGGTGGCACTTGCTGGCGCTGTCACCATCAGGGCTGGGACAGCTCGCGCAGGCGGCTCTGCGGTGCCGGGGAGCTCGGCCTGGTGGCAGCCAAAATCAAAAGTGACAGCTGAGATTTTGGCGTTTAATTTTGCATCTCCTCCTGGTCCCAGCCGTGCGTGGCGTGTGGATGCAGCCAGCGGATGCCGCGCCTGGTGCAGAGATCTCCAGCGTGCTCCTCACTGTTTGTGGTTTTTGGAGATTTACCATTTCTGCTGCTCCGCCTGCACTGCGCTCCCTGCCTGGAGCAGCTGAGTGTGCTTGTGCTGCACAACACTGCTTGAGTGTGGCTTTCCTCTCCCTCAAATGCCAGGAGGAGAGATGAAGGTGTGAAAATGCAAGATTAACCCCGTGAATCACAAGCGATGCGGGTGTTTGCGAGGCAGGAGGCGGAGGATCCCGGCCGGATTGCCCCGTTAATGCACGGTGGATGGGGTGGGTGCCAAATGTTCCCAACGAAGCTCTTGCAGGAGGGTGGGATGAGCATGCCTGTCCAGCCCAGCACTAAATTTGGGTTGAAAGCAGAGCCATTGTCCTGAGAAGCTGTGGCTGTCCCATCCCTGGAAGTGTCCAAGGCCAGGCTGGAGAGGGTTTGGAGCAACCTGGGAGAGTGGAAGGTGTCCCTGGCCGTGGCAGGGGTGGGATGAGGTGAGTTTCAAGGTCCCTTCCACACAAACCATTGTGGAATTCTGTGATATTTGGTCTTCTGACTGTGCTGCTTCCAAAGGGCTCAGGAGGAGGACTGGGGCAGGGAGGAACCTCCCACCTGGAGGCGGTGGCTGTGTCTGTGAGCTGGTCTGGTGGGGAGTTGGACTAGGTGACCTTGAAATACCCCTTCCAACTTAAGGTTGGACTTGGTGATCTTTTCCAACCTTAATGGTTCTGTGACTCTAAACTGTAATTCTGTGGTCGTTTTGGTGAGGCTCAGAGCTGAGTCCTTGCTTTTCCTGCAGGAATTGTGGTGCTGTGATGTGTCACAGATGTGCTGCAAAGGGTTTTGAGACACTGGGCTTGGTCTGGGTCCTTCCTTCCTTGGCACATTTCCAAACCCAGCCTTTCCAAACAAACCCAGAACCCTGCTCAGGTGTTCTCAGGGGTTTGCAAAGTTCTCTATTGCTCTAATTAATTAGAGGTTTTTCCCTCCAAGGGCAAAGACTTTTTGCTGCCCTCCTCCAGCCACGTCCCATTCCTTCTGCAAGCTGGGGAGTTTCCCAGCTCCCTGCGCTGACAGGAAGAATAATACCCTTTGTCCATCAGAAGTTGGATTGGAAACCTGCGCCTGGGCTGGTTTGCTTTATTATTTTGTTAAATAGCACAACTTGCAGCCATAAAGCCCTGGAAGGCTGTGCTAAGCAGGGGCGCTGGGACCAGTGCTAATGGATTGAAGCGAGCGGCTCACCAGCCACAGGGGTGCCCTGGGATTTCCCTTTTGAATCTTATTTACATTCGGACTAACTATAGCTCCCAAGCTTGGCTATAAATAATTTCTGGGAAAGAGTTGTCTAATTAAACGTACAGCAGCAAAGAAAGTACTTTTAACCACAACACTGGTGTCCTAATGAACGTAATCACTGGATGGGGACAGCTTAGGAAACAGAACTTGACATCTCCCCACGGAGGCAGAGAGATGGAGGGGGAAACCTACTTGGGGAGAATTCCCAATCAATATTTAATTGTGTAGCACGTAATCTGCCCTAGTATTTTTTTAAAATAAAATTAAAGCCCCACAGAAACTGGAGAACCTTTAAAGCAAATTTGAGGAGGGGGAGTCTTTCCGTCTTTTTACAGCTGTCTGGGGAGGGAGCAGTATCTAACTGCCCCCACAGGCATGCAGATTGTTCTGTGCTTGGCAGAATGGCCTGGATTCAGGCTTTGATCAGGGATTTACAGCCTTGCCCCATCCATCACAGTCTTCCTCCCTTTCTGGGGCCTCAGTTGTCTATAAACGAGGAATTCCCCCAAACCTCACAGGTGTCCAGCTGTAGCTTGCATCTGGAATGCATGTCAAGAATGAGAAGTCATCAAATTATCTGTAACAATGGGTATCCATAAAATTCACAGAGGCATGGAGTGACAGGACGAGGGGCAGTGGCTTTAAGGGGACAGGGGACAGGTTTAGATTGGAGATTGTGAAGAAAACCCTTACAGTGAGGGTGGGGAGACCCTGGCACAGGCTGCCCAGAGCAGCTGTGGCTGCCCCNTCGACTGTCTTAGAGGGCTTTTCCAGCATAAATGGTTCTGGGAAAAAGGATTCTATGAAATAAAGCAGGGCAGCTCTGGCTTGCACCCTGCAGTGTTTGGGCTCCTCACAAGACTGAGACACAGAACCAGGGGGTCACCAGCACAAATTCCCACAGCTGCAGCTGGAGCAGAGGTGCTGGTTTGTGCCGCTGGGCCCGCAGCCCCCTCTGGCGTGGAGGAGGATTTGGGAATGACAGCCTGGAAGGTCTATCCCGCTGGTTTGCGCGGTGGTGGCCCCGGCACGGATGTGCGGCAGTGGATGCTGCTGCTCCCTGCCTGCTGCCGCTCCGACAGCACCGCCAGCCCTCGCCCAGCGCTCGCTCCATCCCCCGGGAATCCACTCCGGCTTCGCTGCGATTAATCTCATCGGCCGCTGGATGTCAATGTTGCCTCATCCAATTACGAGTGGGAAAGTCGTGGATCTTCAGAAAGGGGGAGAAAACGCTGCTGTCAGGACATCGCAGGCTGGATGTTGTTTTCTTGGGCGACGTTGGTTATTAAACACCGTGCAGCCACGTACGAAGGTGCCGGGGAGGAATCAGTCACTGCTCTTGTTTGGCTCAGCCAGGGGGGGATTTGATCCCATCTGCATAAAGACTAAACCTTGGTTTGGGATGAAAAGCCTCGGCAGAACGAAAAGCTGGGTACAAAACCGCATCCCCTTCCTTGAGGCACAGCTGAGGTGTTGGTGGTTGGCACTGCACCCTTGCGTGGTGTGCAGCAGGACAGGGATGTGTTCCTTGGAGCTGGGTGCCAGGCAGCTTCGGGGATATTCAGAAATTCCAGTTCTGGAAGGGGAGGATTCTCAGGAAGCAGATCTGGATTTAAGCACTGCAGCTTGGCCTCCTCCCCGTTATCCATCTTCCAGCCAGTCGTGGGGAAGCAGCTGTATCCTGCCAAGATTCATGATCAAGAACGCCTCTCCCCCACCTCCTTCCTCCTTCCCACAAATATTTTAAAGCCAAGCCCCGGGCTGGGAAACAGGTGCCTGTCTGCACACCCAGATGGGACATCTGTGGCGGGAGCAAGATTCCTTGGGGAGTGGGAGCCCTGAGCTGGGATGGAGCTCTGAAGGCATGGCCTGGCGGGGTGAGATGCACCTCAGCCCTCTCCTGTGGTGTGAAACCACCCAACACGGACCTTCCCACAAAGAAACCCTGGAGATGCAGAAGCTCTGGGTGCGTCCTTTTTTTGGATAGAATGTCCCTGGCAGTGAGATCTGCGGGATCACGAGGGCTCCCTGCCCTCCCTGACACCTCTGCAGCAATTAAAGTCAGGACAGTGCTCCCCAGAGCTGCCAGCCTGCTGCCTGTCTTTCCCAGCTGCAAAAATAGAAGGAAAATGGATTTGTGTTTTCCATTCCTTCAGAATTATCATCCCCCCCTTTCGCGTTGAGTTCATTTGAGCACGTTAATATCTCAAGTTTAATGATAAGTCTAACGGAATTCATTTATAAGATAAATAAGATGTTATTAGTACATTAGTAGCAAAAAATGTGCAAGGACACTGCTAATCTAAGGTGAAAATGCCTTCCTGCGTGAAATTTAATTAGCAGATTGTGTTCTATTAGTGACTTTTATGGGGAATTCATGAAAATGAATACAAATATGATCCAGGCAGCCTCTCCTGTGAAATGAGAGCCTCGCTACCCTACCCTCCCTCCCCCCACCAGGAAAACACGGATGTGTGTCCTATTGCCTTTCCAAAGGGAGCTTTGTGGAGGCAGAAGGGCAGCCTGTGGCCACCTTGCAGCGCGGGGACGTGGCTGAAGGCTGTCACAGAAGCTGAGTGTGCTCCCAGCAAGTGAAACAGGCTGGGGGAGTCACAAATATCCCAGCTTTTCCCTCTGCCTGAGCCAGCAGCTGCTCGGAGCTGCTTTTCCATGAAAAAAGCAGCGATGGTTATGGAGATCTCCTTCGTGCTGGGAATTCTCTCCCCAGCCAGATGTCCTGCAGCGGGCAGCGGTGGTGGCAGAGGGTGCCAGGTCCTGCCAGGGTGCATGTGGCAGCGCGGTGTCACCGTGCCATGGGCTGGCATCGCCGCGCGTCCCGCCGGCCCGCCGGCGTGGGGGAGCTGCAGGGGATGGAGCCCATCCAAGAACATCATACATATTTTAAAGACTTATGGTCCCCCAGCAAGCCCGAGGGGGTTGTGCAGCTGTCGCTGCCAGGCTGGGCTGGAGTCACACGCTGCAGAGATGTGCTGGTGTCCCTGTCCTTGCGGCCCGTCTCGCATGCCAGCACAGCAGGGGCTCCGCGAAGGAGCCGTGGAGGTGACACTGGAGTCACACTACTGCATCTTGCTTGATTTCGTGCTGAACACCAGCACTTGGGGTGTTTCTGGAGCTGGAGAACATTCCCAAGCTGCGGTTTCAGGAGCTTGTAGCTGACTTGGAAAGGAAAAACATCTTGGCATCAGCAGCAAGGAGAGAAATCAGTGAAAGGCTTTTCTGTTCTCGGTCTTTCCTGGCAAGACTGTCTTGTGTACCCTGCTTAGGGAGTAGTTGTCACTGTGGTGTAACCTCCTCCACCTGATCTAGAACCTTCTGGTCCCAGTCTGTGTGTGACTAAGGGAGATACCCTGGAATACCAGGACGGTTTGAGTTGGAAGGGACCTTAAAATTGATGAGCTGATTTTGGGTCATATGTTGGACTTGTTGATCTCAGAGGTCTTTTCCAACCTAGTTGATTCTGTGATTCTGTAAAAACCATCCCATTCCACCCCCTGCCATGGGCAGGGACATCTGCCACTAGTCCAGGTTGCTCCAAGCCCCATCCAGCCTGGCCTTGGACACTGCCAGGGATCCAGGGGCAGTCACAGCTGTCCCTCAGCGATGCTGCGCTGGCTCCTTGCTCTTGGGACCAAAACCCAGGTTGAGGTTCTGCCTCATCCAAAGCCCGTAGCAAAACTGCCACTAGCTCTGGAGTGGCCGGGAGGGTTGGACAAAGTGTCAGGGGCTGTCCATGTGATGTTTGTTTGAGAGGACTTGGGAAGGGGTTGGAGCTCCAGGGGAGCAGAGAGAGCCCTTGTGCCCTGAGAAGTGGCACCGGAGGGTCACCTCCCCTTAGCAGACCTGTCCCACCCCTTGTGCTCATGCAGAATCAGTCTGGTGGCCCTGCCAGGATTTTGGGGCTGGGGGAGAGGCCGAGAGTGACTGAAGGAGGCATCTGGTGGTGGTTCCAAAGCTCCTTCCCTGCCATCTGTGGGTGCAGGATCCAGCTCTTGCCAATTCCTTTGCTGAACAGTGAAGCAAATGCACGGGGAATCATTATTCATGCAGATGATCCTCACAATTCAATAGAGGTAATTAGGAGAATGATGGAGGAAATTAGCACTTTCTGCGGATTTATTAATATTAATAAAATGATTCCACGGTTAAAAATAATAATAATAATATTCATAAAATAAATACATAACTGCAGAAGAGTTCTGCCCAGCTTCTAAACACGGGGCTGCTCCAGGCAGGAATCAGCAAGCAGCTGGACTCAGTCTGCTGGTTTTTTGACCCCTCTAAAGATGGAATCATAGAAGTCAGAATCAATTGAGGCATATTTGGAGTCATTTCTTGTTTCTCACACTTACCTTCCACATTAGGGAGAGGAGCTGAAGCTCAGCAAATCTTTAAGGCTTTCGGAAGTTGAGGGACTTGTCTTTAGTGTGCCGATAGTCTCAAAAATTGGATGTTTTCTGAGAATTGCTGGTGGGACAAGGGTGAGAGCTTCAACCTGATGAAGGGTAGGGTTAGATGGGATGTAGGGAAGGAATTCTTCCCTGTGAGGGTGGTGAGGCCCTGGCACAAGGTGCCCAGAGAAGCTGTGGCAGCCCTGTTCCTGGAAGTGTCCAAGGCCAGGCTGGATGGGGCTTGGACAACCTGGTGAAGTGGAAAGTGTCCCTGCCCATGGTGGGAAGGGCAGAACAAGATGAGCTTTAAGGTGCCTCCCAACCCAACCCACTCTGTGATGATTCTGTGATTGAAGCATATTTGGGGTCATTTCTTGCTTCCCACTTTTATCTTCCACATTAGGGAGAAGGGCTCGAGCTCAGAAGATCTTTAAGGCTCTGGAAAACTGAGTGACTTGTCTTTAACGTGTCAATGGTTTTGATAATAGGATGTTTTCTGAGACCTGCCTCTGATTCCTGTTGTCCTCTTGCTTCTTTACCTGCCGTGTAGTGGTCCTAGGAGAAAAAGCATTCCCACACCTCCCCTTGCCACAGACCTGCTGTACCGTGGTGTCATAGGTTATAGTGTAAAATAGGCCCCAAAAAGTATTCTTTTACCATTTTCATGACCTGCTGAGACCAGGCGGGGTGGTGCTCCCTGCCTCCTCCCTCTGGACTATTTTCTGTTCATGGGCCCATCAAGGCCTTCCTGCATTACTCACAGGGAACTGGCTCCTGGACTATCTCCTGTTCATGGCCCATCAAGGCCTTGCCCATCACTCACAGAGAACTGGCTCCTGGNGTATTATTGTTTTGTTTTATATATATATATATATATACTTTAGTAAAAGAACTGTTATTCCTATCCTCCATATCTTTGCCTGAAAGCCTCTTAATTTCAAAATCATAAAATCGGAGGGAGGGGAGTTGCATTTTCCATTCCAAGGGAGGCTGCTGTCCCCCTTAAGCAGACACCTGTCTTTCAAACCAAGACACGTGGCTGTGGATACGCACTGCCAGGTGGCTCCCGCTGTTGTGTTTCCCATTCCCATTCCTCCTCATCCCAGCAGAGGATCACGGATCTCTGCCCCCCATGTGCTCTGTACCCTCGGGAATGTTTCTCAGCTCCCTGTGCTGCTGGTGTGCCAGATGTGCCGCAGGACTTGGAGGAGGTTATTTGCACAGGGTGAGGGGATGATCAAATTAAAGACAGCGCAGAATGCTGTTAATGAAAATACATGACAAATGTATTTAAACATGTAAAAATTTAATTAGAATTTTTAGTATTGAAGTCTTGCTACAAGTGCTTTCTGAAGCCCTCTTCTTTCTGTGGAGATCAAGGCAGCTTCATTTTCTTGCATGCTAAGAGGAAGATTTGGGGTAAGGAAGGGAATAATTGTACCAAATGTCTTCTGAAGAAGGCAACAGGACTTTTCCCTTTGGATGCTGGGTGTGGGATGAGGCCTGGCTGGACCCATGGGAATGCCTGCCTGGACTTGATTCTTTTAGGAAGGCATTAATGGGGTTTTGCAGGATGAAAACACTTCACAGGCCAGGAGGGACATCCGGGGAGGCTCAGTGTCAGCCTGAGGATGGTGCTGAGCTCTGAGGATGGCAGCAGGGTGTTGGGAAGGGCAGCAAAGATCCCAGATGGGCTGATGGGCTTGTGGCTCCTCCACCCACGGGAGATGTGCGAGCCCAACAAACTTAGAGGGAGAGCAAAGAGAAGGAGCTCAGAGCCCCATGGAGCTCCCAGGCTGTGTGGTCTCTGCCCTTTCCTCCTCGGAACACCTCCCATCTCCCTGCTCGGGGCACTGGGGAGCAGCTCTGCTTGTTTTCACTCCGCAGGGAGCTGGGAATACGCCAGGAACAGCTCTCCTGGCTGACCCGATTGCGCCGGCGCTCCCGAGCTGGAGATGCCAGTCTGGTGGGTGGTGCCAATTCCCAGAGCCTTCTCCCTCCATCCTTATTAAACGGGAAAAGATCAGAGCGGTTGAACCCTTCCCTTTAATGAGAGATTGCATTATATTAAACGGTAATTGCAAAAAAATCGGTTTCTATAATTAAAGGGAGACCTCACAGCCAGGCGTGGAGGCTTCCTGCAGCTCCAAAAATCTCCATCTTCGGCATCTTATTGCTGGAGATCCTCATGTTCTCTGAGCTTCTGGGTTGCTTATGGTCAGCAAGAGCCGGGATGGGGACTGGGATGGGATTCCTGGCCCCATCCACTCGGGAGCCTTGCCCAGTGCTGTATATCCTGCACACCAGTGGCAGAGCTGGTGAGGGGAGGCAATTATTTCCTTTCCAGAGGAATTTTCAGGGCTGGGAGTTTTAAGGAGGGGGGAAAGCAACCCTATCTCCCAGCTTGTAAATTAAGCAGATCTGGTTGGGAACTGTCACCGCAGGAGAAGAAATACGAAACCTCTGGGGTCATGTATGCAGAGTAATTTTTCTGACTGTAACTCTACTTAGAAGTGAGGATATGATGGAAATGCTTAGAGCATTTTAAATGGACCCAGCAGAGATCTGCTTCAGCTCCAGTGAAGTCTGTGCAGACTTTATTGGGTGTTGGCTTACTCTAAACTTGCTAACACCAGACTTTAGGGCGTGACTGAGAAATAAATTGGTTCCTTCTCCTTATTAACTGAAAATACCCTCAGATGAAGGAGAAGGAACAGCCTTATTTTAGCATTTTGGTGGGATTCAAGGCATGAGAGTGACGGGGTTAGTAGTGCTGAGGTGAGGCACGGGGGTGCTTGCTCCCCACCTCGGCCCAGGGTTCTCCACACAGGACTCAGCGTGGATCAGGTCTCCAAGTGATGGAAACCCCCCAGGGGTGAAGCTGACCTTGGAAAGCATCCAGGATGTCTGTGTGTTTGCCAGGCTGGCTGGCCGTGTGAGGGGATACACGACAAGGCTTGTTCTAAGGAGTTTAAAAAAAACCTCTCCACAAAAACTCAAAATATGAGCCAACGTGAGCCTCCCTTGGGAGTCACTGAGGGCACTTCCAGCCCCAATTCTGCTCCCAGTGTTTTCCCTCTCTCACTCCGAAGTGGCTGAGCAAAGCCAGCCTGGTGAAACCTCTCAGAGAAGCCCTTTGGAAGGAGCTGGGACCCCGAGCTGTCCGTGGGCAGCGTGCTGTGTTCTGGGACACACTGCGTTCCGAGAGCTCATGTAGGGGCAAGAGCAGGAGGGATGCATCGTGACCTCTCCCTGGCATGCAAGCCTGGGGAACGGCAGGGTTTTCCTCCCAGTTCTGAATTTGAATTCCCTCTCCCAAAGACCCCACTTGGCTCCTCTCCTCTCCAGCCCCATCAGTGAGACATTTGAAGGCTGGCGCGTGTTGGGTTCTGGCAGGTGGAAAAATGAGCCCAGGCAGAGGCAGGAGGATCCCAGGGGATGGTGAGCAGAGGGTGGGCTCCTCGGTGCACCCTTTGTGAGGTTTATGGAGCCATTTGGGGCACAAGAGTGCCCCAAAGTGTTTTCCTGCAAGGCACAAGCAAAGGGAGAAGGAAGGGATTGGAGCTCGCCTCAGAGCAAGGAGCCCCCTCTCCACAGGAATGCTCCCACCTCCCTCGGCCCTTCTCTGGGAGCAGGATGGCTGAACCAGACTGTTGTCCTGTTTTTGGCTAAGCCTTCTGTTGTAACCTTGGAGTCAAAAAATTTTCACACAGTTTTGTGTAAACAATAGCCAATGTTTATTTAACCATATTTTCTGTTTTTCATTCCTTTTGTGATAAGAGAAAGTTTGATGAGCATCCTTTTTCTCCAGTGGGATTGAGGAGGAAGTGACATGTCCTCCAATCCCTTGTGGAGTTGAGAATCCTATAAAGTATCAGAAATGTAAATAAACTCTCTCTTTTCCCTCCTTTCTGCTGAACCTAGCAGGTGTGAGTGTCCTTTATTGTGCTTTTACCGGCACACTTAGGAGTGTGAGGAATGCTCCAGATTGTCGCCCCATAAGGAATTAATAAAGCTGGGTTTGCTGGCTGATTGAAGACCGGGCAGCTGTGAGTGCATTCCTGCAGGTATCTGTGAAATGCGGCCTCTGGGTGCTCAGGACTGAGGTGTGATGGGAGCAAATCTGCATGGAGAGCACAGCGACAGCCACCCCAGCTTTTCCTTCTCCTCCCCCATCTCCCTTCCTGCCTCGCCTGGATTTCCGTGGTGTGAGATTTTTCACCCCGTGCATTGGAAACAATATCTCGGAGCAGCTTTGGAGCCATTTGTTTTCCTTTTAATTGGCTAGTGGGGAGAAAATAACGAAGGGAAGTCATGCAGGGGAAGTTCTCATCGGTGCCATTTTTGGCAACAGAGTCACAACATCCTAAATTTATTTATTTAATTGCATTATTAAAAGTATAAATAAAAATAAATCCAGGAGAGCAGCCGGATCTATGCTTTGCATCTCTAAAATAGAACCATAAATGCCACGGAGCACTGGGGGAATGATTTATTAGCCTGTTATCGTGAGTGACTGGGACGCTTTCGATGGAGTCCTTGCTAATTTCTAACAGCTGCATTAAATCACAGATGCTATCAGCTATTATAAAATAATCACCCGGCGCTCTGCGAACCAGCACGAGCCCAGGGTCAGTGCTGGAGCCCTGGATTTGTTTCACATCTCAGCCCCTCTGTTTCCTGCGAGGGTGGGAAATAAATAGGGCTTGTAGCGGCCTCGTTTTATCATCCAGGAGTTGACAATAAATAAAAACCCCTATAAAACTTTTTTCTAAAAGGAGTTTCGACCGGAATTTGCAATGAGAGGAGACCTGATTTTGTGCTATGTGATGTCAGGACTCCTGGGTGCTGTTTCTAGCTCAGAAAGGGAGCTGGGCTTGCTGATTTATGGGGCAGCCGGAGGATTTCAGGGGTTTGGCTGCAGACGGGGCTGGAAGGAAGGGAGCAGGTCCTGTGGCAGTAAGAAATGTCTGTCTCGGCTCCTCCGCCTTCGCTCCTCGCTGCTCTTTCAGACAAGTCACTTAAATTTCCCTGCAGCTCGACTGCCTTCCTCTCGTTTGACAAACAACGTGTGTGTTTATGTGCCTGGGCTCCGGAGGGGGTTAATACTTGGCCTGGAAATCTCTTTAGAAGTGCCAATTTGTAGCGACAGAGAAACAACAATGAACAGAAGAGCCTGTGAGGACCGGAGGAAGCGAGCAAGAGCTGCTTATCAGGATGGTGGCTCACAGAACCAGCTGCAATAGCAGGGGTAGCTGTAAAAGGTGAAGGAGATGGGAAGGAGAAAAAAAACCCCCAAAATAAATAAAAATAAAGGAGTTAGGAAGAAAATGCCGCTCATCTGCAACACTCATATTTTTCTGGACAGTTCTGCTTTATGTTAGCACAGCTGCTTACCATGACAAACGCCAGCTTTAACAGCGAGGAGTGGGAGGAGGTGCA
The DNA here is from genome assembly GCA_013397175.1 of Platysteira castanea. Lineage (NCBI taxonomy): Eukaryota > Metazoa > Chordata > Aves > Passeriformes > Platysteira > Platysteira castanea. The sequence goes on from VYXC01002074.1 coordinate 456,259, forward strand.
GGGATGGAGCTCTCCGGCTCATCCTGCTCTCTCATGCTCTTCCCTGGGGGTGAACAGCCCCGGGCAGGGTCACCCTGGTGTCCTGCACCACCTTGTCCAGCCTGGGAAGATCCATTTGGAGCCGGTGCTGTGGTTTTGAAGCGCTGTGTCCTTGTTTGAATTGTGGGGTTGAAGGGGTTTTAAGGAAGAAGGAGCCTCAGGGCTGTTTGTTTGTGGAGCAGCAGCTCCTGGTGACAACCTAGGCTGCTCCAAGCCGTGTGTCCACGGGGAGCAATGCTTTGGAGAGACCCTGGGCTTCCAGGATAGCTGTAGGCAGGTCTCTTTTTTCCCCAGGGGTTTTTGGGTTCCTTTGTCTTTCCCTGCCTTGTCATTCTCTGTGCAGAATGGGATGGTGGCTTTGCAGGTTGTTTCCTTCCTGCGGTATCGGAGATTGTCGGGTTGTCAGCAGCCTGGAGATAGCAGGGATTGCTGACAGCAAGCAGAACTCAGTCAGAGCTGTGCACAGAAACCTTGCTCAGCCTTTGAAACCGCAGCCAAACCCTCCCCCAAGGTTACTCTTCCCCATAAAGCACTCTTAGTTTTGTTTGCTGCAAACCTAGATTTTAATCCCAGCACCCAGGCAGAGCCGGGCTTTGAAGAGAATTGGGTTGGAGTCAGAAGTGAATGGCTGAGACCAGGCTGACTGAAACAGATGAATTAAAACTGACCTAGGAAGATGGAGATGTTCCCATCCACACCCCGGCTGTGCCACTTGCATATTTATCTCATTGTGCCCGATACCACTGGGAATAAATCAGCAGTGAGACATGCAGGGAGCAGCTCCGCTGCCTCTGAGAGCAGGGACCTGCACCAGCATTCACCCACAGCTCCCATCAAACTCCCAGGAAAGTTTTCCAAAGCCTGCATGAACTGAGAGCCTTCCCTCACCTAATGGTTTTCTCCCCCTCACTTCAGCCCTTAGAAGCAGGAATTTCAAAGGTGAAAAAACATCCCCTGCACTGGCCACAGAGGGGAAGGCTGAAAATACAGAGAATTTTTATTTCTCCTGGGACCTGCAGCACAAGCAGCCCGGGTAGTTCAGACAGGCTGAGAACAAGTGTTCAGACCTTTACCTGCTTAACAGAACGGCCAAACCTGCCCGGCGGCGCCTGGAGACGAGGAGAGAGCGGAGGGGTGAGGGATGGGAACAGGGCGATTTCCTCCCCGGTTCTGCAGAGATCCCACCCAGCTCCCCCCTGCTCCCAGCCCTGCTGCCTCTGCCCCTTCCAGCTGAGCACGGGCAGGATCTGGGAGCTCCCTCGAGCTGCCCCAGCAGTGAGATGTTCTGGTTTGTGTCGGCTGATTTGGGAGAGCGGGTGCACGTGTAGGTGTGAAAATCCCCGAATGGTTTGGGTCAGAAGGGATCTTGGGGATAACACAGTCCCACCCCCTGCCAAGGACAGGGACACCTCCCACTGTCCCAGGTCGCTCCAAGCCCTGTCCAGGAGCACTTCCAGGGGTGGAGCAGCCACAGCTTCTGTGGGCAGCACTAAAAACGAGTGGGTCAGGGCAGAGGCAGGGCAGGGCTGCCCGGGGTGGTGGTGAGAGCCACGGGGACATTTGGGATCGTCCTGCCCAAGCTGAGAGGACCATGCTGGAGGGGATGAGGGTGGACAGAGGAACACAAGTGCAGCACTTCAGTGCTGCAGGGCACAAGCCATTGCTTGCAGGGGAGTAGAAGTTTTCAAGGCCCTGTTTATCTCTATGGAATCAGTCAGGCACGTTTTTCTCTTCTCTCCCTCTTTATCCTGAAATCTTGTTGGTTTGGCTGCTCTGCTGACATCAAAGGTTTGGTTTGGGCAGGCAAACACTGCTGGCCTGAGTCTGAGCAGAGCTCCAGGTTGTGCAGTCCCTCGCCTGTGCATCTCACGGGGGTGGATTTGCTGGAGGGACACCTGGTCCTGCTGCCCCCGGCCACGGGAGCTGGTGGTGCCAGCCCAGCCAGCTCCATGGGCAGAGGCTCTGGTGCCATCCAGGTGTGAGAAAGAGCAGCACACACCGAGGAGGATGGGGAGACAGGATTTTCCTTTCTCTCACCTGTGCTGGGGATGCCGTTCAGAGCCTCCCAGGACAGCCCAGAGCGTGGTGTTTCCCTCTTCCAGCACGGAGCGTAGGTGGCACAGCTGCTCTCTGATCTTTCCTGCATCTCTGTATTTTGTAAATAAGCCCCGGGGCTACGCGATGGCTTCGTGTTTAGAAACAGGATAAACAGGGAGATGTGATATCTATTTATTTGTTCTTTTATTAGTTCAGTGCAGAGCTCACAAAACACTTTGTGAGCGTCTATGAAATGAGCCTTGTAATGTTCCCAGGAGGGGGAAGAAACATTCCTGCTCCACTTGGCAGGGGGGAAAGCTGAGGGCTCTGACCCCCTCCCTGTGTGTCCGTGGCCAGGGTGAGACCGTGCTGGGTGCAGGAGTGGATCCCAGGTCTGTGTCGGTAAGGGACACAATAAAGGAAACTCTGACACCTGTTAGGTTTAGCAGAAAGAGGAAAAAAAGAGGACTTTATTTATATTTTTCGTACTTTATAGGTTTCTCAATTCCGCAAGAGATTGGAGGACGTGTCACTTCCTCTTCAATCCCACTGGAGAAAAAGGATGCCCATCAACCTTTCTCTTATCACAAAAGGAATGAAAACCAGAAAAGACGGTTAAATAAACATTGGCTATTGTTTACATGAAAGTGTGTGAAAATTCTCTGACTCCAAGGTTACAACAGAAGGCTTAGCAAAAAACAGGACAGCACAGGTCCTGTTTTCCATTTCCAGTCCGTAATGGCTGGGAAGACTCGAACGCACATTGCCTGCCCAGGCTCAGCATCTGTGGTCCAGATCCCCTTTTCTGGTGTTTCTCCTGCTCCTGGACATTTGGGAACGGGACTGTGCCTCCAAACCTTGTCCCAGGGAGAGGTCATGAGGTACTAATGATGGAAAAACCTGTTAAACCCAGGCTGCCCCGAGCAGCTGTGGCTGCCCCATCCCTGGAGGTGTCCAAGGCCAGGTTGGACAGGACTTGGAGCACCCTGGGGTAGGGGAAGGTGTCCCTGCCCAGGGCAGGGGTGGGGCTGGGTGCTCTTTAAGGTCCCTTATGGAGATGAGGCACCCACATCTCCTCTGGAAGAGGCCGGTGCCTCTCACCCTCACAGAGGGGAATTTCTTCCTAAATCCAATTTCAACCTGCCCTCTGCCAGGCTGAAGCCATTCCCCCTTCTCCTGTCACTCTCTGCTTCCCAGGGCTGTGGGAAATTTGGGACAGGGCTCCTGGAAGCATCTCTTTGGCAGAGACTGTGCACTGCGGTGGGGTTTTTGTTGTGCTGTTTGGTTTGGTTTTGTTTTTTTCGGAGACAATGTCCTTGGTGAAGCAGCCTGAACTTTGGCTGTTTTGATATGGAAATGTTTTGGCAATGAAGCAAAATGTCACATGTCTGTGATGGCCCCCCTATCCCTTCCCTCCAGAGCTGGGTTTTCAGGGAAAGGGATCGCACAGGAGTTGAAAATTTGCCCGAATGCACTAAATACCATCAGAAATGGCAACAAAAAAAAATCTTGGCATTGCAGAGAAAATATTAACATTTTGCTTTCCTGGGAAAAAAAACTTAAAAAACCCCAAACCCTCCTGGACGGTTGTCAGAAAAGCTGCAGGAAAATTAAATCCGTGTTTTTCAAGTTTTTAGGGTGATGTTGTGATGGTTCTGCTGCCCCTGGGTGTCCCGGCACCTCCGAGCTTTGCTCGAGCAGCTCGGGGTGTTCTCAGAGCTGCTGCTTTTTATTCCTCCAATATTTGGTGTGAGGAGGAGGCTGCTCTAACCGCTCCAGGTGGGTGTCAGTGGAGCTGCCTCCGTTTTGGATCTCACTTGTCAGGTTCACACCGGCTCTGAGCGCGCCGTGTGCCGGGGTTCAGCTGGGGATGGCAGCTCAGCATTACAGGTGGGGCAACCCCACGAAAACCCGCGGGGATCCCCTGCTCTGGGTGCTGCTGCTCCACCGCCTGCCCTGGCCACGCTGACCTCCTGACTCCAGGCCGGGTTTGCGTGGTCTTGGGAGGATTTTATTGTCAGTTCTAAAGCTGGGGGTCACCAGATGTGTCCGGGAAGACACAATAAAGAGGCTTTCACACCTGCCAGGTTCAGCAGAAAGGAGGGGAAAGCCCTTATTATTGACATATCTCACATTCTTATACAATTCTCAACTCCACAAGGGATTGGAGGACATATCACTTCCTTCTCAATCCCACTGGAGAAGAAAGGTGCTCATCAAAGTTCTCGTATCACAAAAGGAATGAAAAACAGAAAACACGGTTAAGTAAACATTGGCTATTATTTACATGAAACTGTGTGAAAGAATCTGACTCCAAGGTTAAAAACAGAAGGTTTAGCAAAAACCAGGGCAACATTTTATGGAAGAGGGAAGGGTTTGTGTGTGCATTTAGGGCACGAGGATGGTGTTGGAGGGGCTACCTGGGCACTGAGTGCTAAATCCCGAGCCGAGTGTGAGGAGCTTGAGCCTCCCATCTGGATTTTCTGCCCAGGGGAGCTCAAGCACCACGATCAGTGTGAAGAACGAGTCACATTTTTTTTCCACAATTACCTCAGCCAGTTGTTTTTTTTTTCTCTTGCTAAATTCATGTGATAAAATGCATTAAATGTAACAGCACGGAAAATAAAAGTTCGGTTTGCAGAGAGAGCCTGATTTAGTGTGAAGATAAAACAAGATAAAACAACTGGAAAAATTAAGTGGGATAAATAAATTCTGCTGGGAGGAGGCTGAGGTGACAGAGGGGAGGTGTGTGTGTGTGCCAGTGGTCAGTGCAGCTGGGAATCCCACTCCTAAGGCTTTCCACCTGGGAAAGGGGTGATGCTTTGCTGCACCCTGCTCCCACAAACTGGTGGATGCTCAGCTTTATCCCAGGAGTGTGAGATTTGATTCTCCCTGCATGGGGAGGGGGTGTGTGTGTGTGTGTGTTCCTCCTGCCCGTGCTCGTGCCGTCTCTTTTGGGTGAAGAAACGAGAATATTCGGCAGCAAACGAGAAAAGCATGAAGCGGGGTGGCGGGGTGTGGGGGAAGAGGTGTCGGGAGGGATTGCCAAATATGCTGGGGAAAAATTAGCAGCTGCAAGTGTGCAAGAGAAAGGTGGAGAAGAAAAGGGGTAGGGACAGATGGAGAGAAGGAGGGAGAGAAAGAGGAGGTGGGAGGAAAGGGAGGAGGGAATAACAGTGTGGAAAGAAATTAGTTAAAAATCCTATAGCCCCGAGCCCAGACACCATCTGGGTGGTGCAGGGTACCGAGAAAAAGCTCCACACTCACCACGGAGGTGCCACATATGTCTTGGCCAGGTAGGGTGGCCAAGATGCTCAGGATTAGAAATTTCCCATGCCCCAGGAGAGAGATGCCTTAAAAGAGCCCAGTTTCTGGAAAAAAGTGCCAGCAGCTGTCTGCCAGCTGGGGACAGAGAGGAGGAGTTGTTGTTGAAGAGGCTTGTCTGGGGATTCCAGAGGGAGATCTGGAGAACTTCCACTTCCACCAGTGCTGGAGGGCGAATCTCTGGGAGCAAAGATTACTCTTATGATTGAACAAGCCCAGGGCCTCCAAGGACTGCTCTTCCCTTCAGCTCTGCCGGGTTTTCCTTTCCTGGGTGCAAAATTAACCCCTTCTGTTGGGAAAAGGCTGAACGGCTGAGAGACAGCAAAGTTCATCTCAGGGAAAGGGAAAAAATAGGGGAAAAAATGCTCTTTCCCATTATCTTTGCCTTAAGATTTCATTTTCTTTGCCTGCTGAGGACTGTGACAAGGACATGGTTTGTTGTCCTGGGGTGAAGCACATCTCGCTGGTGCAGCTGTGTCCATGTTTCCTAGCATTCCCCTACCCAGGCAGGTTTAAAAGGAGTGAGAAACGGTCCTTGGATCTCTTTTGGAAGAGGCAGCATCCCAAAGGGAGCTCGAGAGGAGGAGATGGCCCTTGCTGGCCAAGTGCTCAGTGCCCTGGTGGCACCGCAGCCCCTCCATCCCTCCCTGCACTGATCCCCAGGGAGCTGGGCTCACTCCCTGCTGCACAGCGAGCATTTCAGTGTGCCCTGAGCCGTGTGGAGGAAGGGGGAACACTCTGGGAGCAGGAATGAGGCTGGGAATGGACCCCAGGATGGCTGTCCGTAGGTCCCAGTGGCTGCAGGCTGCTTCCCAGTACGGTGCTGGAGCAGCACTGTGGCTGAGCTGCCCCACGGCCCCCAGGCCCTGGTCCCTCTCTAATTACTTCCAGGCCTGTACTCCTGACATTTGCAAGCTCCTGATTAGAGCAACGAGGGAGAAATCTCAGAGGGAGAGGGAGGCTGAACTGCTCCACTAATAAAAGCCGAGATTGACAATCGGCTGGGAGCGAGAGCCGGGGAGGTGCAGGGACTCGTCCTTGCCTGCTCAGTTTCTCTCCGAGCCTCTGGGATGATGAGAGAAGGTCAGGGCTTGTTAACGTCACCGTGAGGAGCAGGATCCACCACTGCCATATGCATGGTGCCCCCAGGGCCTGTGCCAGCCTTGAGTCCCTCTCAGCGAGGCGATATTTTTAGACATGGACCTGAACTGCAGCCGCCCTGTACAACCTCAGGTCTGCAACTGTCTCGGTGCAAAAGTGCCTCTGCTTCTGTGTCTGCTGACTTTGTGTTTCATGCAAATTTTGCAGCCTCCTGGATTTCAAGTTCTTTTTCTTCCCCCTTGCCCTTTTCTCTCCCATGTCCCGTCTCGCTCCCTTCATTTGATGGCAGTGCAGTCACTGGGGAGGTACCGTTAACCCCAGCAGTGGGACTGGGACATATTTGTGATGGGGTGGCCCAGAATACCAAGCCAGGAGAGGCTGCTCTGGCTGCCTGCAGCACTGTCGGGTGCCCGAAGTGGCCTCTGGGGTGAGCGTGATTGAGCCACGTCTCCCGCAGTCTCCTGCACAGCCATTCCAGGCTGCTGGGTCCCTACCCAGTTACATAAATATGGATCACATTCATTTTCCAGCCCTCTCTCTCGCCTCCCTGATGCCCCATATCCTCTTACCTGTCTGCAGCAGCCAGTTTAGCTCGCTGTCTGTCCATTTATTCCCTGCCTTTGCATCCGTTCATGGCTCCATGGCTCTCCAGCCTGCTCAGTCTCTTTGTGAGGCAGACAGGCTTTTTCCCCTATAAATCTTCCCTCTTCTGGATTGCTCTGGCTCTGGCAGGCTTTGTGCTACACTCACTCTGCGTCTACAGCTTCTATCCCAAGGGGTAAACACCATTTTACCCAGCAGAGCTTGTGGTCCCTGCAGCATCCTTGTCCCCTGGAGCTGATCCTGCTGCTGGATGAGGCTCAGCAGCACCTGTGGCCCCACTGCTGGGGGCTGCCATGGGTTTGTGCTGGCTCCTGCTGCTCCCTCCCTTCCAGCAGACACAGTTCCTCGGTGCCAGAGTGGAGCAGCTCAGGAATGAGACAGAGTGTCCTTCCTCTCCCATCCTCCTCTCCCCCCACCAAAGAATCCCTGGCATGGAAGCAGCCAACCTGCACGTTCGGGGTTAAGCCAACTTTTCAGCAGCTGCGGACCTTCCTGATGGAAAACTCAGCCCTGCTTTTCTCCGTGCTTCCTGGGCTCCCAGGCTGTCCTATTTATCCAAGCTGTAGCGAGCATCCCTCTGGAGCTGGAGCTGGTGCCGGGAGCCAGCACACATCTCTGCAGTGCCAGCCGGTGGCCAGTGGGTGTTTAGGGTCACTGAGTCCCACTGCCACGTACAAAGGACCTGCTCTGCTGAAAATCGGGCTTGGGATCACTGAAAACCCCTTGCAAAACCTCTTCATCAGTTCTAACAGCTGTGTTTGGATCTCGGGATGAGATCGGGGTCCTGAATTAGTTAAAACTCCTTTGTTGGTGGGGGCAGGTGTCCTTTGGAGGAAGGCACCCAGCCAAGGTCCATGGGCACGAGGAGCTGTGTGAGGAACACTGGCAGTGTGGGGTTAGTTTTCTTCTGTGGGCACACACAGATGTGTCTGGATGGTCACCGAGGTCTTGGTGCCCTCAGCGGATCTTTGAGGACATGGATGGTGGTGGGTGGGTGTCTTCAAAGGAGGAAATTTGTTGAAATTTATTGTTGGTGCTCTGTTGTGAGTGGTGGGGTGGAAAGCCCTCGGGCTTCCTAATTCACGGCTCTTAGTGTCAGGGAGCAGGGACGGGGAAGGGAGATCCTCTGGAGATGCCTTCCAACATCCCCTGGGGCAAGCACATGGGGACAGGACCCTCTTTCTCACAGGGCGAGAAAAGTGGAGCCCGTCCCCCACAGGGACATGCATCAACAGGTGGATGCAGGCAAAAGCGCTGGGGCGGGCGAAGGTGTGGGCAACCCGCAGCTCTCGAGCGGCTGCGGGGCAAGCTCGGCAGTGCGCCGTGTGAGAAAAGCCCCTCTGCAGCGGGGCTGAAGCGGCTCAGGGCTTGAGGGGGGGTCCCTCGGCCGGTGGCAGCCCCGGTCCCCGTGCGGGAGCGCGGCGCGGCGGGGGTTAATGTGCGTGTCCTCTGCGTATCCCGCCCCGCTGCCGCCCGCCCGCCCGCCCGTGTCCGGGGCTCGGGCCGTGCGGGAG